>OY723411.1:47451932-48051932 GCA_963210345.1 Inga oerstediana
TACTTGCCTTGATTGCTTGTAACTCCGCTGCAGTAGTGGAGGTGAACCCGATTTTCTGTTGGAAGCCTGTCATCCACATCTCATTGCTATCTCGGACAATATCACCACAAGCAGCAATTTTATGGTTATTAACCGAACCATCTACGTCGACCCGAACATAGCCAGAAGGGGGAGCACTCCACTTAACGTCTGCTCTATCAGGAATCTGGTAGATCCGATGCTTCAATCTTCCTTGTTCTACGCCTTCCATCAGATGGTGAAGACAGTTTTGAATGATGCTACGTGGTTGTTCAGCGATACCCTCAAAGGCCTTCTTGCATCTATTCTTCCATATGAGTCAGCAAGCCGAACCAAATATTCGCAACCAAGGCCAGTTTTTGACTCTCCTGCTACTTGGTTCTTGTTTGCTATTTCACAGTATCCATTCCTGCAAATTACCACTAAAAAAAGTACTATAGTATAAAGGGTGGCAATTTAAGGGGAAGCTTCAGTCAGTCCTGTGGATGAGACTTTATTCATGTTAATCCTAAAAAAATATGAAATTTTATTATAGCCGTTAAAATAAAATAAAATTTTGTGTGTAAAAAAATAATGATATATATCTTTTATTTTTTTAAAAGAGTATTTATAAGATAAATAAAAATATTTAAAAGAAATTAGAGAATCAACAAAAACATTTTAGTCATTTATAAGATAAATAAGAAAATTTATCAGAAAAAAAAATATTTACAAGACAAGTAAAGGGATTTGAGAGAACCAATGGAATTAAACATATTTTGACAATTTACAAGACAAATTAGAAAATTCAAAAGACAAATAAGGACATTTACAAAACAATATGACAATTCACAAGACAAATAAAGTAAAGGCATCATTGTTTTTCATATATAAAACTTAATTTTATGGGAAAATTTCGGTTAGCCCCATGAAAAAGAGTTTTTTTCATTCAACCTCCAAAAAATTTTGAAATTTCACTACACCCCTTTAGATCAAAATGAAATTAAGTATTATAAGTGAAAAAACAATAATGTTCTTCTTTTATTTTTTCAAAAGAGCATTCACAGGTAAATATATGCATTTATAAGAAAAATAATAGCATTTGCAAAATAAATAAAGAGATTTAAAAGAAAATAGGTGGCTAGCAAGAATATTTTACCCATTTACAATACAAATAAAGGAATTCAAAAGAAAACAGGGAGTTAAAAATATTATGGTCATTTATAAGACAAATAAAATAAGGATATTATTATCTTTTTACTCATAAAATTTAATGTCACTTTGATCCAAGATGGCGCAATGAAGTTTCATATTTTGTTTGCGGTTGATTGAAATAAAGTCTCTTAATTGGGGCTAGATAAAATTTTCCTTAATTTCATTTTGATCCAAGGGCTACAATGAAGTTTCATATTTTTTTGGGATGGACTAAAATAATGTTCCATTTATAGGGGTTAACTCGAAAGTTCCCAAAATTTAATACTAATATAGTAATACCACTTTCGGTCCTAATTATAAGATATAGTTAACTTTTTTGAGGAAATTAAGGAAGCTAAATAAGTTACTTAAACATGTCATATGTTATGTATCCTTAGATTATATATTAATTTATTAGTCAAACTAATTAGTTTGAAGAAAAAAATAAAAATATAAATACTCTAACGTAATTTAACTAGCTTCCTTAATTTCTCTAAAAAAGTCAAATTTATCTTATAATTAGGATCGGAGGGAGTGGCATTTTTGTTTTTGCTTCCTAAAATTCTAATCCTTCCGAACATCCTTTGGAAAAAAGATAAAAAAATATCACTTGTTGAAGATGACAAATTTGATCCTGTAACTTTAGGTTGTTATTGTCTGTCTATAAATATGTTTGGGATCACGACTAGGGATTCAAAAATCCTTATGCACGTAATTTGAGATAATACTCATTTTACATATTTACCTCATATGCCGTAAATCAAGATTGAAAAGTTATTTTTGAAAACTGTACCACTGTTCCTAATTCAAAAATATAACTCCATATACAATCCATTTTACAAAATTAAGGGGTTGCCTCTTGGGCTTCTTATAGACAAAACTCTCATTATATATTTACTTTATATAATGTAAAATCACTAAAAATAAGCTAAATCAAACTCTCAGTAAGGGAAAAAAAGTAAAGTTCAGTTCTATTGTTAGCTTGCGCTATTAATTTATCTTATTTTTATAATAATAAATTGATAATAAGTATCGTTAAAAGATTAATAATAAAAATGTAAATATTTTTTATTACATAGATAGTAGCATTTTACATATAATTTTTTCCAATTTTTATTCGGCGATTTTTTTGTAATATCTTGAGAAATTGATCATCCCATTTATTTTACATGGCTCGGAATATGTCACGCAAGTATGCCTCAATAATTTCCCGTGAAAACTCCCACCGACCCTACTTGCCCATTCACATCATTGTATCCTTGTCACTTACGTCAAACTAAATATAAAATCTCAATTTGTAATAATTAATAGTAACATTATTCTTGGATTATAAAATAGTTTCGTTAATTTTATTTCATGAAAATCCGCCTAATTATTTATGAGAAAACATTTTATTTAAATATGTTAAATTCATAATATTATTTTTGGATTATAAAATAGTTTCGTTTTTTTAACATCTTTGAACAATTGTTATTCTTTAAATTTTTTGGAATACATAAAAGGCCTACTCAGTTAGCTCGATAAAATTGAAGTTCACAAATAATTTCGTCTAGAGAAAATTTAAGTATAACATTACCTGTAAAACAAATTAAAACAATTATGGCAATTTCATTTTCGGGCAACAGATAATTTTGTTTCCCTGCTACAATGGTAAGCAGGTAGCTAGAGGAATACAAAACATCTACTAACTAGACATCACTATTGTGGTTATGTGACACTTCATCGTATTCCAGCTTAAATAGTTATAAACAAGTAAAATGTTGTTTTCGTAAGACATTAAAATCCTGATTGATGTCCTCACTCGTTCGGTCTAGATAGTCTGCACATCTTAGTGTTCGTTTAGAATAGCTTATTTTTAGGTAATAAGTGCTTATAAATCGTGATTCACGGTATACGAGGTAAATATGTGAGAGGAGTTTTATCTCCGCTTGCGTAATAAGAACTTATTCTTTAAAATTAAGTGATCCCAAACACACACTTAATCTTTCTCTATCCATATGAATAATCTCAAGATCCCAATTTAATAGAGAAGGGGTCTTCCTTCGTGTCGTTCTTGATTCTCATCCTTCAAAGAATGTACTTGTCCACAGTCAATAAAAAACAAATGCATAGCTTCTAAAGAATAAGTATACAACTTAATCCTGGTTAGCCCCAATTGCTTGCAGATAGCTTACTCGGACATTTAAGATACTCCCTTTGGTTCTAATTATAAGATAAATTTGATTTTTTTTGGAGAAATTAAAGAAGCTAATTAAATTACTTTAGAGTATTTATATTTATATTTTTTCTCCAAACTAATTAGTTTGACTAATAAACTAATATATAATCTAAGGATACATAATATATAATATGATTAAGTAACTTATTTATCTTCCTTAATCTCTCTAAAAAATTAATTTTATTTTATATTTAGGATCCGAGGTAGTATAACTTTTTAGATGACTGGTTGCAGTCAGTACGGCATTACTACTTAGTAGAATAGTAGACTGACAATTGGGAAAGAATTTGTTTTCTATCACACTAAAGTTAAGACACACGCACACACACATATATATGTAATATTAATGGGATTATACTATTCAATAGTAAATGTTTATATTCTATTATGTTTAACTTGATATATGAAATTGTTTCATTTTTCGGTATAGTAAATATAATCAAGGACCAGGATAATATAAACTTCCCCACTCCCAGTGTGTTTGGGCCCAATCTTTAAAGTTCGGCCTCGAATGAAGATGGGCTGGGCCAGTCCAGGTAGGAAAAAATATGACCCAGCTTCCTCCTCACTTTGGTCGTTTTTTCCCATCAATTTTGGGTTGTTGCAATCAACAAGGTTGGGTCAAGCGGAAAAATTTAGTCCCTCATAACATGAAGAATTAAAGTTCAAATTCCTGTTGGGATAGATGTACATATTTAATATCTGACAATGCTTTAAACAAAATTACTTCTAATACAAGAATACCTATGTTTAATAAAAATAAATTGTTGGGTTTTTGTACCAAAAAAATTTGGATTGTTGAGAACTAATAAGAACAAAAACTAATTGTTTGGTGTCACTTAAAATAAAGCTATTTGCTTTTAAGTTTTGTTCAACAAGCTATTTGGAGATGGAGAGGTGCTGAACGTATTCATTCGAGTATTCATGTGGATAGCTTTTAATGGCAGGCTTTTTACTAATTCTTGGAGGAGCAAATGACAATCAACATCTCCTACTTGTGCTTATTGCAATAATGGAGTAGAGGATGTTTTGCATATTCTGAGAGATTGCACTTATTCCAAACAAGGTATGGCAACAATTCCTTCATCCAAGGCACCACTCACGATTCTTTATAATTCCATTAAGTGACTGGTTTGCTTTAAATCTGAAAAGAGATTTACGAAGGTTTGAGGATGGTGGCTGGGATCTAGTTTTTTCTTTTTTTTGGGGGGGGGGGGGGGGGTGATGGATTTATTAAACCTTTGGAGCCTGCCACTATCATTTTGAATTCATGGAAAAACTTTTGTGAAAGTTTACAATATTGAAGTTGCTTGGTTCAAATTAAATGTTGATGGAGCTGTGACTTCATCTCAAAATAAGGCAGGATGTTGTGGAGTGATTAGAGATCACATTGGAAATTGGGTTGTTGGGTTTACAAATTCTCTTGGAATATGCAGTGCTTTTGAAACCAAGGAATGTCCCATTTTTTATGGCCTTAAACTTACATCGGCTTAGGTTTTAAGAGAGTTATTCTTGAATCAGATGCTAAGCATATAATTGAGATGATGAATGGGGTTGAAATACAATTATGTAGTTTAACTGTTTGAACATATTAGAAGTTTACTGAAATTGTCATGGGAGCTGAGAGTGAAACATATCTCAAGCGATCAAAATCTTCTTGCTGATACTTTAACAGAAAGATGCTTTATCATTTGATGCGTGTCCGCCTATCTACGAAATCCCTTTAGAATATTTTATGTAAAGCTTTATGGGTTATAACTCTCTCTTGCACCGGAAAAGACAAGTACTTTTGCATTGATTTATGACCTAAGTATATGTAAACTCCTTATAGGCAGAAGGTTTTGTGCTTGATCTCATTTGAAAAAGACAAGTACTGTTTCTCATTTGAAAATCTCATTTGATTTATAACTCTCTCTTGCACCGGAAAAGACAAGTACTGTTTCTTTACGAAAAATTGCACTGGTTAAGACGTAAATTTATCCCGAAAATTTTCGTTGAGGAACAATGTTACCTAAAAGTGTTTTAGGTTTAATGTTACTTTGGAAATTTCAAAACGCAGTAATGTTGTCCCATACTGTTAAAAAATTAATGTTGACCATTAACAAATTGATGTTGACAGTTAACTTTTTAACAGAAAAAGGTAACATTGCTCTATTTTAACACTTCCGGGGCAATATTAAATCTAAAAAAACTTTCAAGGTAACATTGCTCCTTAGCGAAAACTTCTAGAATAAATTTATACTTTAACCTAAAATTACTCTCATATATTTATTTCATATAATGTAAAATCACTTCTATTTTGAAAATATTAAATCTTTTAAGATACATGTATTATTTTATTAGAGACAATTATTTTGGGAGAATTGCCCAAAATACTTTGGAGGCAAATTAATTGCTGATTAATACCAAGCGTGCAAGCAATCTTTCGTGTGTACAAACGATTTTACATTTTGTGCAAACCATCTTCCGTGTGTGCAAAAATCTTCTATATAAATGTGTAAACAATCTTCAGCTGTGTGCAAAATATCTTTCGTTGTGTGCAACAGATCTTCCATGATAGCAATCAGCCATTAATTTGCCTTCAAAATATTTTTGAACAATTCTCCCAATTATTTTTTAGATACTTTTAAACACTAAATATCAAGGTACTAAAACTCGGACCGGTCATTGAACCGGTCGGGGTACTGGGTTAAGGGTCAGTGGGTCAAACCGGGACCAAACCGGAGCTAAACCGGGACCAAACCGGTGAAAAATTGAAAATTTTAGACTTATAGTATGAAATTCTAAAGGAAATTTTTTTTTTTTTTTATTAAAAACACCAACCCGGACCGGACCGATTTTCCGGCTGGTTCGCCGGTTACCGGGCCGGACCGGCCGGTCCGGTCCGGGTTTCACAACATGGCTAAATATAGACACCTTTGTGAGAATTCGAAACTTATATCATCAAGAGGAGGGAGATTAGTCCTTCCCAGTTCCTACTTGAAGTTTCTCTAAATCCAAATACTCCTTTAGGTCTTTTTTTAAAAAAGGAACACCTATCAAAATAACGTGGTTTAAAATATTAATTAAAAATAATAAATGTGTAAGATATATATATATTTTTCAATTACATCTTTATTTATAAAAGGTTTACATGAAGAGATAATGAGTAAAAATTTATTACTGTTATAATAAATGATATGTATTTAATAGGGTAAAAATGGATGACAAAAAAAAAGGGAGAATGAGGGATAAAAGACTTGAAAATTGGGAAATAACAGATATATAATTTTTCCAAAAATTGATTAGAAAATATTAAAACGGGATAAAGAATTACTAATTTTATCATTTACGAAATTACTCATATATCATTTCTTAACTTTTAGGTTCTTTTTCCGTCATGCTCCGAAAAAAAAAAGGGACAAAAATAAAAAGATAAATTTATTTTATTAGATTAAAAACTATCGTTAGGAGTATTAAATTTTTATCCTACTGCTCCTTCTCTCCCCCCTCCCTCTCTCATCATTCGGCTCAAACTCCAAAGAAAGAAATATTTTCGTTACAAAATTTAAATAAAGAGAAATACTTGAGCGAAGATCCTCTCTAGCAGCTGAACGAATCTCACCATGAGCCGCAAGCGAGAGAAACCCTACTTTTCCCGCCACGCTCCGTACTCTCAGTCCGTGCCCAAGAGGCGTCGACCTCTTCCCGTTCCTTATCCGGAACCCTCCGCCGACGATGGCGCCGACAAGTACGCAACAAGGCAGCCGCCGCCTTGTGCGGTGGTGGTTATGGGTCTCCCTTTAGACTGCTCTGTTCTCGATCTCAAATCCCGATTCGAGATCTACGGCGCCATCTCCCGCATCCGCATCGACCGCGACGGAGTTGGCTATATTACCTATCGGATCAAGGAATATGCCGATGCCGCCATAGCTGCTGCCCTTGACCCATCTTTCGGCATCACCATCAGTTCGAAAAGGGTACTTCATGCTCCTTCCCAAACTCGCTTCTTAAATATGCGTATTCGAAGAAGCTCTGATTTTGACCTCAAAAACAAATTTTCCAATATTATCCTCACCTAATCTGGATTCTGTCAACCCAATTTCTCAAAATTAACGCACTAGCTGTAACAATACCAAGTTTAACTAACACTTTTTCAAACAAATTGTTGGACTTTGTGACAAATTTTAACATTAAGCTTTCTGTGTTGGTTCACGTCTGTCTAACTGGAGTAAGGGGTTTTTAATTGCGTAATTGTTTTTGGAACTTAAGAGAAGTGTGTCCAACAGGTTCAGGTATTGTGGGCGACTGATCCTCTGGCCATGTGGAGGGAAGGAGTAGGTAACAGTAACAAAGAGAAAGGGTCGAGGTCAAAACTTGTGCGGGCTGAGATACCTTTAAGCAGACATGGAAGAGGTAATAAACTTGCCTCAGCTATAGTGAATGCCACAAGTAATGAGCCTAGCTCAAGTCGAGACGTGCCTTTCCGGGCCAGAGAAATCGTCGCTTATGATGACATTCTGTAGCCTAGTGTTCATTCTAGTTTGTAACACTTATTTATATATCAGTTTTAGAAATTATATATACATATATTTAATTTATTCTCAGTAGGAATAACTTGTGAAAGTTATAAGCGTAATGTATTTTTCTGGTTTGTCTGTTAAATGTCTCAAATTCTCTGTCCATAGTGGAGAGTTGTTACATGGATCTGGTATTGCCATTTGAAGTTTTCTTCGTATAATGTAGTTCAAGATGTAAAACGTCATGTAATGATTGCTCGGGTAAATTTTAGTAGGAATGATTTCTTGTACAATTTAATCTGTTTCTTTTGCCTCATTCCATACTTTAGGCTTTGTTTAAGTGTTGGTAAGTTTGGTTTTTAGATTTTGACGTTGATACTGGTTACTGCAAACACTTGGCATGGCTGGTGGCCAGGCAATTAATGAACTTGCAAGTAAATCAACACCTGCGAGTGTGCACATCACCTTGCATTAAATTGAAGTTTTTTCATTTACTCTCTGCCACAGCATTCAGCAGAGTAAAGGGACCAGTTAACATGCAGTTCATGAATACATAGTGACTTTTCTACGGTTGTGTTTGCAATTTTGAGCGAGTATGTTGGGTCAAGGTATTAAAATTTAGACCGGTATTGAACTGGTTGGGGTACTGGGTTAAGGGTCAGTGGGTTAGACCGGGGCTAAACTGGAGTTAAATCGGGATTAAATTGGTGAGAAATTGAAAATTTTAGGTTTATAGTATGAAATTCTAAAGGAAAAATATAAATTTTTTTTAAAATTGGAACCCGGACCGGTCCACCGGTCGGTTCGCCTGTTTCCGGGTCGGATCGGTTGGTCCGGGTTCCTGAACCTGGGTTGGGGTTCACTTGGAGTGTGAAGATCATTGCTGGTCTTCTGCTTTGATTCTGTTGTTGCAGCAATATTGTTTGGGGGATCCAGCTTCCCTCCCATGTTGCTCCTTGGGCTCACCTTACCCAAAACTATCCCATTTTGGGTGTAAATTGGGAGGGTTTTCCAACCTTTTTTATTTTTATTTTTGGTAAAATAACATTTAAGGCTTTTCAGTATTTTTTTTCAGTAGCACCCAATATTTTAAAATATTTCTTTGTGTACTATGTGGCATAAAATAATTTTTTAGGAGCACCTAGTATTTGGTAAGATACACCCTAAACTATTTTTCATTGACATCTTAAATTAATTTTTATCACATTGAACACTCTAAATTATCTTTCTAGTTGTAACAAGTAGCCTCTAAAATGTTTTTCTAGTTGCAATGAGAATTCTAAATTTAGGATGCTGAATGTTGGATGCACTAAGGGCTTGTTTGATAGAGGGGAGGGGAGGGAAATTAGGTGGAGGGAAATTTATTTTAGTTGAATTTAAAAAAAATTAAGGAAGTGGGGTTAAAAATTTTTAATTAATTTTTCTTATTCATTTATCTTACATATTTTCTTTATTAAAATTTTGTAACCCCATTTTTTCAATCTTTTAAAATTCAACTCATAAAAATTTTCCCTCTCTTCCCTTTCCCTCCCCTCCGAATCCCTCATACCAAATAGACCCTAAAATTTAGTTTAGGAAGATATGGAATGTTACTGAAAAAATATTTCGCGATGCAGTTTGCTAGATATTGGGAGCTGTTGAAAATTATTTTATGGTACATAGCGCTCAAAAAATTATTTTAGAATATTGGGTGATATTGCAAAAAAATTATTTTAGGAGCTTGAATGTTATTTTGCACAAAAAAAAAAAAGGTGGATCACCCTCCAAATTTACAGCCAAAATGGTGTAGTTTTGGTAGAGGAGAGGCTAAGGACGAGAGCAGCATTGGAGGGAAGCTGGATCCATTATTTGGGGGTAACTCGAATTTGAGATGACAATTGTTGAACCATGTGAGCTCATTCTACATGTCACTGATGTAGTAAGTGTGAATACAACAAACATTTTTATGAGAGTTACCCTCAATTAGGTTGGAATCCATACAATACTTGAATTTGACTCTGAGATAGCTATATCAAAAAATCGCGAAAGTAATTTTTTTGTCTTTAAGTATACATGAGGTTTTATTTCAGTCTTTTAAATTTATAAAGTGTATTTTTATTTCTTAAAATTTAACATTGTTAATATTATTATCGGAAAATATTGACTAAGTAAAGTTAAGTGGTAAAAGTGCATCGTTAGTGAAGTAAGTTGGATTGGCAACACAACACCCAAGACAATAGAACAAGAAAATTTAATTGGTTGATTGAAGAAGAATTGAGAGAAGGCATGAAGATGAGAATGGAGAGAGGAAGGGATTAAGAAATTGATTAAAATAATTTATTTAAATAGATTTTTAGTTAAAAATATAATAATATAAATTAAGTAAACGTCTTATAAGATTAAAATTAAATAAGGTATTGCGTTGTTAGCCTAGCTTGCTTCGTCAGCATTGCACTATCATCAACTAATTGTATTTAGTCAGTATTTTCTGATAGTAATATTGATGATGTTAACTTTTAAGGATTAAAAATACTTTTTATAAACTTGAAGGACAAAAATGAAATCTCAAGTAAATTTAAACGATAAAAAGTATACTTTAGAAGGGGTAAACTTTATATTATATGCTTTTTTTTTTTTGAGTCCCTATTCTTCTTAGAATTAAATTTGGGCTCCGCCCTTGGGACTGTCTTTCAACTTTCAAGGGACGATAGCTGGCACCCCTCATTTTTGGGTTCAGTTAGCTAAGGAGTCGGACACTCTCATCAATGGGAGAGGGTTTGATCCTGGAATAGTCCACTTAGTTATGATCTAGTCAAGACGTTGGGGAGACATCCCAACTTGAAACCCTGCCCTTGAATTATGGGTAAGCCTAACACGTTTTTTTTAATTTTACGTATTAAAAAGAAGGGACGATAGCTGGCATGAGATTATCTTCTTTATGGTTGTCAACAACTTTGGCAATATATTGATGAAAGTAGCCATCAGGCATTTCCTCCTCGCCACTATTGCTTTGCATACTAACATTATCTTCACTGCTAGGACCCTTGCTAGCCCCTTCATTACCATTAATTTAAAATATTTTGCGTATTAACATATTGCTTATTACTGTTTTTAGTGAAATATTTAATATTAAATTAAATTTAGTGATGATTTGAAACTACTCAAAGAGCTACTTGAAGCCAATTGTTTAGACTCAAATAAAGAAAATAATGAAAATGAAAAAAATTGTAAATTCCATGCATAATCTTTACTCCCTTGTGTCTTCACTTTATAAGTGCATGATAACACAATAATCACAATCAGCATTCTCAAATCGTATTTGAAGAAGCCAAATAGAGCTCCAAAAAAATTCAAGGATAATGTAGTATCTAGCACTTTGATATTATTTATCAGCTACATCTAACATTTAATCATAATTGTGGTGCATCTACCATTCTGATGTTTCCAACACCCTAATATTATTTATAACTTATCCATTATCATAAACCATAAATTAAGTGATTGATGTACTATAAAAATAATATCAAAATGGCGGATGCATCATATATAAGATTAGGGTACTAGATACTACTGAAAAATAATATCATTATCAAGCAATGTTCTTGAACCCGGGTTGGACTGGCCGGTCCGGCCCGGAAACCGGCCGGTAAACCGGTTCGATCCGGGTTCACATTTTAAAAAAAAAAATTTAAAATTTTCCTTTAAAATTTAATACTATAAATATAAAATTTTTAATTTCTCATCGGTTTGGTCCGGATTTAGCTCCGGTTTGGCCCCGGTTTGACCCACTGACCCTTAACCCAGTACCTCAACCGGTTCAATGCCCGATCCGAGTTTTAATACCTTGGTATCAAGTGTTTCTTTACCAAAAGTTTTAAAAAAGTATTTGTATCTTGTGTAAAAGTGATTATTATTTCAAACACCGGTTAGGAGTCAAAGTAGTGTTCAGTTTAAGCATTTTCACCGGTAGCTTTTTGGAAATCTCTGTTTATTTCTTCAAACAAGTAAAAATGATCTTTTTTGTACTTTGAATCAAAAAGAGTTCTTACTGAAGAGATTTTAACATCTCTACCGACAACTTATTTGGCGTTTGATGTGAACGAATTGACTATTGAGAAAAACATGAACAAGTTGAACAAAGACCACTTGGAAGACATTAAGGGCCGTTAGGTTTAAAGAAAGGGCTGGAAAGGAAAAGAATAGAATGGAATGGAAAATATGTATTAGAAAAGATAATGGATTGATTGAAAAATTTTTGTCTTGTTGAGAGAAAATGAGGTAGGAAAATAAGTTAAACAACCATTTTGCCCATATAGTAAAAATATTATTTAAATATCTATAGAACCCACGTACCCACCTTTCTTTCTATATGACATTCAAAATTACATCAATAGACTTTTGTGTTTTTAGGTCATTTGCCTTGTCACTTGAAAATTAGTAGAAATACATTTTCAATTATATAACTGAAAATTAGTGGGCTTAGGAAAATGCTTTCCCACATGAAACTGCCACTGGAAAATTTCAATTTTCCATTTGGGCTCCAAGATCAGCGAACTTGCCAAGTTGACTTCAAGTCTTCAACCTGAGATCTTTTCCATCTATTTCTCCCTCGTTCTTTAACAACGTCAATCTAACCTTCTTCATGCCATTACCTTGCTTCTTGAACGCTATTCTTTACTCTCTTTAGTTAACATTTCACTGAATTACCTTTATTTTGTTCTGTAGTTTGTGGAATAATTAGCACCCCATTGATGTAACTTCTCTTCAGTAGTAATGTCTGCTTTTGCCTCTACTTCTTCTTCTTCCCAAGTTGCAGGGGAAAAATATGATGTATTTATTAGCTTTAGAGGTTCAGACATTAGATATGGTTTCCTTAGCCATTTGAAAAGGGAGCTGCGTCGGAAGCAAATAAATTTCTATGTAGATGACAGGCTCAAGAGCGGAGATGAAATATCATTAGCACTTGTTAAGGCAATAGAAGGATCAACGATTTCTTTGGTGTTATTCTCAAAAGACTATGCTAATTCAAACTGGTGCTTGGAGGAGCTAGTCAAAATCATGGAGTGCTATGAAGTCAACAAACAGATTGTAATACCAGTTTTCTACTTTGTAGATCCATCAGATGTTAGGTATCAAAAAGGCATTTATGCAGATGCATTTGTTCGACATGAACATAAGTTCAAGGATAATATGGAGAAGTTGCAAACTTGGGATCTGTCTTGAATAGAACTGCCAACTTATCTGGCTACCATTCTTCGAGTTTCCAGTAAGATTTTCTTATTCAATAATATGATTTTATTGTTCATCATCGGTTATCTTAGATTTCCCATACAATTTTTTAAAATAATGGTAATAATGGAGTGATGGCTTTGCGTAATATTTCTATCATGTGCATCTAACATTTTTCCTTTTAATTTCTTCCTTTTGACATGCCAGAAATGAAGCTGAATTTATTGACAAAATAATCGAAGATGTATTGAAAAAGTTGCAAGATAAAGAATCAATTGAGCAAAAACGCCTTGTTGGATTTGATGAAAACTTGGCGAGTGTTGAGTCGTTTATGAAAGTTGAGTCCCAAGTAGTTCAAATTCTTGGGATCTGGGGAATGGGAGGCATAGGCAAAACAACACTTGCTTATGCTGCATTTGAAAAATTTTTGCCCCACTTTGAAAGCTATTTCTTTGTAGAAAATGTGAGAGAAGAATCGAGAAAGATCAACGGATTAGCTTCATTGCTTGAAAAAATTCTTTCTACACTAGTAAATGAAGAAAATATTATGAAAGGGGGACCCAACTTGGTAACTACAAGAAGGCTACCTAGAAAGAGAGTTCTTTTGGTGCTTGATGATGTAGACCATCCCAACCAATTACAGTATCTAATCGGAGATAATCTTCATTTGGGACTAGGTAGCAAAGTCATCATAACAAGTAGAGACAGACATGTTCTTATCAGAGGAGGAGCTCATCTGATACATGAAGTCAAAGAATTGAACTTGCAAGAATCTCTTCAACTTTTTTGTTTGCATGCTTTCAAGCAAGATCTTCCCACAACAGGATATGAAGAGTTATCTGCACAGGCAATTGAATATGCTAAAGGCATTCCTTTAGCGTTAAAAGTTTTGGGTTCATATCTGAATTCTAGAAAAAGAAGAACATGGAAAAGTGCTCTACAAAAATTCCAACAGTATCCCAATGCAGAAATTCAAGCTGTGTTGAAGGTAAGTTATGATGGACTAGATAAAGTAGAAAAGAGCATATTCTTAGACATTGCATTCTTTCTTAGAGGAGTACAAAAAGATGATATTGTAAGGGTGCTAGATGCTTGTGATTTCTACACAGATTGCGGAATAGATAGTCTTCTAGATAAATCCCTCATAACTATTTCAAGAGACAACAGAATAGAAATGCATGATTTGGTGCTTGAAATGGCTAAAGAAATAGTTCGTGAAGAATCACCAGAACAACCTGGAAGACGTAGTCATTAAATGATGCAGAAGAAATTTGTGACGTACTACAAAATAGCACGGTAAAAGAGACTAATATTAACTCCTTTTCTTTCCCAATTCATTAATTTTGAATAATTTATATTCTTTATTTGAATTTGTTGCTTTAGGGATGTGATATGATTGAAGGCCTAATTCTACACATGCAGCAAATCAAAGAGCTGCCCATTAGCGCTGATTCTTTCAAGAAAATGAGTAATTTAAGATTTCTCAAAATCTATTTTTCTCGGCCTAATGAGAGATATAAAGTGAGCCTTCCTTTTGGTTTGGAGGCACTTTCTAATAAACTGAGGTACTTTCGTTGGGAAGGATATCCTTCAGAGTCTCTACCATTGGGGTTTTCTCCTGTAAAACTTGTTGAAATCCATATGCAATATAGCCAAGTTAAAAAACTATGGGATGGTGTGCAGGTAATTATCATACGCTAATTTATGTCTCAATCTTAAATCTAACTGAATTTTGAAGACTTCTCCACTAACTTTCCTCTTCTATTTGCCACAGGTTCTGGTGAATTTAAAGATAATAGATCTTTCTTCTTCTTACCAGTTAACAGAGTTGCCTGATTTTTCCATGGCACTTAATCTTGAAATAGTAAACCTCTCATCTTGTTTTAGACTTCGCAGTGTCCATCCATCTATCTTATCCCTTCATGCACTTGTTTCTTTGGATCTAAGCAGCTGCCACGAGCTAAAGAGTCTTTACAGCCAAAATCATTTGAAATCTCTCAAGTACCTCCTGCTCAAATGTTGTGGTCATCTCAAGGAATTTTTGTTATCATCAGATGAAATGATGGTTTTGAATTTACAAGCTACTGGTATTGAAACATTGAACCTGCCAATTGGACGGTTCAATAAACTTGAAGAGCTATATCTTGGTGGGATTCTACAGAGCTTTCAGATTAATGAGCTCCGTTGCTTGTCATCACTTAAAATATTCTCTCTTTTTGATTTTAGAAAAGGCATTGACAAACTGACACTACACATCATGTTTGATGCCTTACGTTGTTTAGAACAATTATCTTTGACAGATTGTGAATTGTCTGAAATTCCTGAGAATATCTGTGCCTTATCATCGTTGAAGATTCTGTCACTAGAAGGAAACAGCGTCAAGAGGTTGCCTACAAGCATCAAACACCTCTCAGAACTCAGAAAAATTTACTTGAGCAGGTGCAATAGGCTTAGGTCCTTACCAGAACTCCCACATTCCATTACTCATTTCTATGTCGATGAGTGCAAATCACTGAAGACTACAGATTTCAGGTGGACAACTTTGAAGCTAGAGCACGGTAAAGAAGAAAGAAGGTTCTTTTCATGTCAGAATTCTGTGAGGTTGGGATTGGATAAACATGATGTCACGGAATTCACTCAATTCTCACTGATGCGAGCAATATATAATAATTTTTCTGATGCTAAGTTTTGTTACCCAGGAAGAACAGTACCAAAATGGTTTAGATATAAACAGACAAAGAAGACTTCCATTGCTATAGAACTTGAGCCTGCTCCTTCTGATCAATTGTTGGGTCTTGTTGGTTGCTGTGTTCTTCGTCCGTTGGACTCACCAGAAGGCTTATCAGTTTATTGGAAATTTCAGTTTGAAGATGATGAGATCAATTACGGGCTTGGGAAAATGTTCCAAATCATCAAGAAATTGAATACAGACCACGTTTTTCTGAGGTATGATCCATTGGAACGCATATTGAAGGAAACTCGAAGAAGAGGATATGATCATGGAACAACTTGTAAGTTTGTTTGTGAGTTCAGCACTGGAGATGCGTTTTATCCAACGAGTTTCAATTATGATTTGATAAAAGCGTGTGGAATTTGCCCTTTATATGCCTCAGAATTACACAGGATAGTTCAACAAATGGAGTCAGAGTCAATGAAGGGGTCTCATGCAAGTTTTGATGATTTACTTCTCAACACTATTATTGGTACTGGTTGTGTTGGATGCTCCTTTTTGGAGAACCAGGATCTGCAAAAATTTGTATGCATGGTGAGACAAAATCACTTGAGAGCAATGCAGTTTCTATGAAATTTTTCACTGGTATCTTCTTCTCTAACTCGCTTGCTGAAATATGCCCGAGGATATCCTCTAATGTTACGTGAAAATTGAATAAGTATTGAAAAAAATAATACTAATTTTTTTAATTCCAACTAAAAACTCTGATATTTTCTAGGGGAAAAGAAAGAAAAAAAACTTAGAAATTACAAAATTCTAAATTACGTATTTCTTCAAAAATGAGTTGTGAATTACTTATCAAGTTTCGTCATTCCCTTATTAATTTTTGGTAACAAATCTAATTTAAGATTTTACAATTTTAAAATTCTTTTTCTATCTTTTTCTCTATTTTCTATAACTTTTAAAATGTATTATCTTTAATTGTAATTAATATACTTACTTAAACTTCGATATTTTCAATACTTATTTAATATATTTTGTACTTAACTTCAATTCAATATTTATCTCCATATTTTAAACACTTAACATCATCATCATCGTAATATTACTTAAAAATGTGGAAAATATATGAAAATATTACATGAACTTCAAAATTTAAGATCATTCTAATGCAATTCGTACGTAAAGATCGGTGGTCTCTCTGAAGAAGTGGAATGCTTTCACTTCTCTTAAGGGAGCTGAGTGGGTGAGATGGAACTTGAAGGAAGAGACGGCCAGGATTTTACTAAAAAAGTTGAATGTATAGCCTTTGTTTGGTTTATATCTGTTGTGATATTTGAGTGGTTCACTATGTTAAACTCTTTGGATTGGATTATTTGAAGGGGTATCAAATGCTCATGATAATTTATTCCGGGCTTGTTTGGATAAGGATTTGTCACGACAATGCTTCTTCTACACCACATGTTCTTCTAATTCCTTAGTACGAATGATCACACCGATGGGTACATGCAACTTGAGGTGGATAGTTTGGTCTCAAGGAATGGTGATAGTGGTTGTGGGGGAGCTATTCAAGATAGTGGAGGAAGGTGGATATGCAAATTCAGCTATAAATTGATCAGAGTGCCCCCAAACAATTGCAAAAGTTCTGGGCATCTTAAACAAGATGCACTTGTGTTGCAATAGAGGCCATAGGAAAGTTGTCATAAATTCTGATTGTATAGAAGCACTTCCCTTACTTTTGTGTGGGTGTGAATGGGATTATAACTTTCATAGATATCATTGACGAGGCTAGGAGGTTTTCCATTCGGATTGACATATATTGCTTCCTCATGGGATAGAGAGAATTTGTTTTATTGACCATCTAGCTAAGCTTTCACATAGGATGACTTAGAATTTTTGTATTTTTAATCAAACTCCACCTCTTGATTATGAGGTGGAGAGTGACCAAGGAGTTTAAGTTTTGTTGTTTTTGTAACCTCTAGGGTGGTATGTTTTCAGTATTTATTAAAAAAACTTTAAAATATTAAATCAGTGATTTCCTGTTAAATTGAGTTGTTGATAAAATTTACTTTTATAATTAATTCTTACACTCTTGTAGGTAATCAGACTGATTTAAGATTTAAGATTTTAAAATTTAAGTGATATTTTTTTTTCTTTTTTCCCCTAAAAATATTAAAGATAAATATTGAGAAAAATAATTAAAGTTGAATATGTATGCGAAACATTTAAAAGGTACTGAAAAATTAAATCTGAGTACTGAAGAAAAGATAAGATAAGCACGGATAAAGAAAATAATTCAAAATTTTACCCAAAAAAAAAGAGATAATAATTCAGAAGATATCTGAAAATAAATCAGAAAACAAATATTTGGCTATCTGAAACTGGGAAACAGTTGAGTTCGAACTAGGAAACATTAACCGAAATCCATTTTGCCCAGACGGGTACTTCAAGTTGTCGTAGTCTTCTTTAATCACCTGTTGCTGTCCCGGACGGAATAACCCGTAGTCAAAGTATATGTACTCGGAAGCAGAGTGGTCGGGCGAAAGGTGATGGAAGAAGACGATCGGAAAGAGAAAGACAAAGTAAAGGAGAAAGCAGAAACACAGCGAATCTGGAGTTGGGGTGCTGGAACTGACGGCCAATTGGGTACCGGCAGCCTCCAAGACCATACCCTCCCGCAGCTCCTCCGCCTTCCGTCCCTTCCTTCCCCCATCTCCTCCCTTGCCTGCGGCGGTGCTCACGTCATCGCCTTGACCTCCGGTACTCTCCCCGTCTTCTCTTGTCCTTCTTTTGTTATTCACTCATTCACCTAGTTTTATTTTGCGCTCCTAGATTATGTCTCAATAATTGACTAAATACTTAAAAAGACCAAATTTTTATGCTCACATAAATTTCTATTTCTATCGTGCATTGAAGGAGGGAAGGTGGTGACATGGGGTAGGGGAAGTTCTGGGCAATTAGGTCAAGGAGAGGTTGTTAGTTATGTTTTGAATCCGAAGCCTGTGACATCATTAGACAACTACTTCATAACCCATGTCTCCGCTGGTTGGAGCCACTCTGCTTTTGTTTCAGGTTTGTTCTCTCCTCTGTTGTCTGTCTCCTCTCTTTTTTCATTTGCTGGTCTTATGTTGTCTTGTCTCAATGAAGTTGCATTTTGGTTTGTTCTGTGATTTTGGTTCTCTCCAGATAATGGGTGTCTATTCACTTGTGGGGATGGCTCATTTGGTCAGCTTGGGCATGGTGATTACACCTCTCGCTGCTCCCCTTTTAGAGTGTCTTCCTTTGTTGATCACTTTGTTTCTCAGGTAGCTTGCGGCATGCGCCATTCCCTTGTCTTGCTCAAAGGTATTCATTTATTTAATGCTTCAGAACTATAAATATATAGTTCCATATATCTAGAACTATATATATATCTATGCACTCTTGGAGTTTGTGTTGTTCTTGTTCCTCAAGGTAGTGATGACTGATATCTAGTGACACAGATAGGTGGACTTAATTCTAAATTTTTCGGAATTTAGGAATATGCAAGTTTAGCAACTACTAAGGGTCATTGTGATACAGGTAGTTCTGTGAATCAAGTTTATGGATTTGGATCTGGGAAGCGTGGTCAATTGGGTATCTCAAGAGATAAGATCAAATCCATCAGTGTACCCGAAGTTATTAGTGAACTTGAAGATAAGGAAATTGTTGAAATTGCTGCAAATGGAGATCATAGTGCTGCAATATCTGGTAGATCCATAACTTCCCTCTTACCTGATATAGGTAGAAAATAGAGTTGGACGACTAACCACTTATACACGCACAATTTAATAGGGGAAATCACACTAAAGTCTCAAGGAAAAAATGTAATCACCAAAAGATAAAAATAATAAGTGAGTAACATAAACCTGTTGTCATTTCTTATATTGAAACTTGTCATTGCGTGTTACTCACTTGTTATGAGTCTTTTTTGGTGATTACATTCTTTTTTCGGGACCTCATAGTAAATTTTCCTTTTTCATGTAAACCCATTATTTTCACTGTGACTTTTGTTGCATCAGTTGATGGGCATCTTCACATGTGGGGAAGAGGGTTTAAAGGTGTTGCAGATTCTCACCATCCTCAACGCCTAATTTCTTCTTTGAGATTTGCCAAAGCTACTCTTGGATGGAACCATGCGTTAGCTTTAACTGGTATTTCTATATCTTCTTAAACTTTCTGATTCTTCCTGTTCATTATGTAGCCTCCTTGTCTGAGAAATATGTTTTAGTGGTTGAAATATTTGTATAGGTGAAGGGGAAGGCTTTATGGTTGGTGGTAACCACCTTGGAGTGCTTACAGATCCTCAGAGTTTGAACTCAGCAAGGCAATCAACCGGTACCTAACACAAACATGGCTTTGTGGCAGTTGTTTCTGGTTTATGAATGATTCTAAATGTGTTTTGTTCTTTCTTAATTCTTATAGTGAATATAAAAGAAGCCAATCTGGAAAAAATCCCCGGTCTTGACGAAGTAAAGATTGTTGATGTAGCTGCTGGAGCTGAACACTCTGCCCTAGTAACTGGCAAGATATATGTTCTCTACTTCTGACTATGATATTGGCAGAAACATACTGACTTATTTATTGTGATAAATTGCAGAGAAGAGAGAAATAAAGACGTGGGGTTGGGGGGAGCATGGGCAACTTGGCTTGGGTGATACTTGTGACCAAACAAGTCCACTCACAGTGAGTCTTGGCTGTGAATTGAATGAAGCAGAATCAATCAAAGTTTTCTGTGGGAGTGGCTTCACCTTTGCTTTAACCATGCCCTATGACCCTCCACTACATTGATACGCTAATTTGATGTGAACTTCTCTGTACAGAAATTTTGATCCATTAGCTTTGTTTTAGTTTTAGTTTTTTTTATTCAAAGGGCAAGTACTAACACTCTAACAGCCTAGATTACTTGGTGTAATCAAACTCACAATCTCCCACTTATAAATGAGTTTACATATCATAAAATGAGTTGTTTTTACTTACGGAATGACATTCTAAACTCTAACCTTTCCTTTCTTTGCTTCACTCTTTCCCCCCTTCGCTATCTATTTTTTATTTGATTAATTTTTTTTTTTCTTTTGAGACTAAAAGGATAAAGGGTTTTCTCCTCTCCCAATAGATGCGCTTCTCTGAATTTAAACTTGTGTTTTCTTTCTTGGGGTGAAGTTACTTACCACATCAACCAACAATTTGTTGATGATAGGACTCCGTAGGGCAATTTTGTCAATTCCGTCAAGTCTTGAAAGAAGACAAATAAAAGATCTTATTAAGAGGTTTTCCAATTAAATGATTTGTTTTTATTTTCTATGTAATTTTATTATTTAAAAGAGTCATTTTATAATTCCTAGATTATTAGAAAGATTTGATATATCTTTTAGATATTTTGAATTACCCCAAAGAATACCCCAAAGAATCTTTTAAATTTATTAATTTTTTTTAGGATATTATTCTAGATATATAGGATGTTATGGATCTCAAAGAAATTATTTAATGTTATTATTATATACTTGATTTAATTTTTATAGATGACATCTTATCCTTAATATCTTTAGAATATCTTTTTTTCAAATGTTTTGAGTTAAGAAATTTCTTTATTTAAAGGTCAAGTTGTATTTAATTATTTTCATATTATGAGATAATGAATCTATGAATGAGACTTCTCATGGGAAGTTTTTACTTGTGTTTTTGTATTCTGCATAGAATACGGTAGGTTGCAAGAGTCTAATAAACTCTTATCGAGTCTTTTAGAGTTAATGATAGCTGATCAAAATTTCTACTTTTTCAGGTTTTATTATATAATTTTTGAATCAATTAGAGTATTGAATCTAGTTGTATTAGTTTCTAAGATTTAGGGACAACCCTTAAGAAAATCAAAAAATAATAAAAAGTGCAAGATTCTTCAGCTTTTATCGAAGATCATCTACCATTGCCTCAAAAAGAGAGATTGAATTTATCCTAGAAAAGCATAATAAAAAAAATGCAAGATTTAAACTCTGATACCAGAAGAAAATCAAAGAAACAAAAAGATGGAAGGAGGCAAAATTTACTTAAGAAAAGTGGAGTTAAAAGCATGAAAAACAATATTAGTTGGTGGTTTTGATACAAACATAACGTATTTGTGATAGGTTGGTAGAAGAGAATGTAAACCACTTAAAATGCGTGTTCACCAGCTTGATAACAAGGCATTAAAAAACATAATTTGCATTCACTTCTATCCCACCATTACAAGTATGTTCTACTGGTATCAAAGCCTCCAATCAACATTGTTCTTCATACTTTTAGCTCCACTTTTCTCAGGTAAATTTTGCCTCTTTCCATCTTCTTGTCTCTTTGATTTTAAATCTTGCTATCTCTTTGATTTTCTTCTGGTATCAGCGCTTAAATCTTGCTATCTCTTTGATTTTCTTCTGGTATCAGCGTTTAAATCTTGCATTTTCTGTTGTTATGCTTTTATAGGACTTAATCTTTCTTTTTGAGGCAACGATAGATGATCTTTGATAAAAACTGACGAATCTCAAAGTTGATATTTTCCCTGAAGGTTCTAATGAACTTAGAGATATCAAGTACAATTGGATTGTCTTTGAATATAGTAGAATAACACAACTAAATTCAGTACTCTAATTGATACAGAAATTAATTATATAATAAAACTTGAAAACATAGGAATTTTGATCCGCTATCCTTAGCTATAAAAGGCTCAACAAGAGTTGATCAGGCTCTTGCAACCAACCCATACTCTATCTAAAATACAAAAACATAAGTACAAACTTGCCCATGAGAATTCTCATTCATAAATTCATCATCATATGATTTGAAAATAATTGATTTTCTTTTGGAATCAACATTTAAATCTTGTTGTTTCTTTGATTTTTTCCTGGTATCAGCGTTTAAATCTTGCATATTCTTTTGTTAGGCTTTTCTAAGATGAACTCAATCTTTTTTTGTTTTTTTTGAAGCGACAATAGGTTATCTTCCCTGAAGGTTCTAACGAGAACAAAGATATTAAGTACAATTGGGTTGTCCGTGAAACTAGTAGACTAACCCAATTAGATTCAGTACCCTGATTGATACGGAAGTTATATAATGAAATGCAAGAAAGTAGGCATTGATCTTTAAATAAAGAAATTTTCTAACCGGCTCAAAACATTTAAAAAAAGATACTCTAAAATATATGGAGGGTAAGATGTCATCCATAAAAAATTAAATTAGAATATAATACACTATTAAATAATTTCTTTAAGCTTATTTGACAACTTATACGTCTAGAATAGCATCCTACAAAAATTATTAATAAATTTAAAAGATTGTTAAAATAGTTCAAAATATCGAAAAGATATATTAAATCTTTTTAATAATTTAAAAGACCCTTCTAAATAATAAAATTATAAAGAAAATAAAAACAAAATAATTTAATTGAAAGCCCTCTTAAATAAGATCTTTTATTTGTCTCCCATAACTTGATGACATTGACCAAAATTGCCCTCTGGAGTCCTGTCCTATCAATTGATTTCCCTTCACCATCTATTCTTGTTTATTTTGCTGAATATTTTTTTTTAAAAAAAATTGTGTCTCCTATTTAACTGCCATTACTTTCTAATACTTACACGTATCGTACAGGATGTAAAATCTAGTCTATAAAGAAATAACAATCACTCCAATAAGACAACTGATTCAGTTATTCTAGATTGCATAGCACCTAAAATTGTAATGCCTCCAATTCTAAATATAAGATAAAATTATTTTTTTTTAGAGAAATTAAGGAAACTAATTAAATTAGTTTAAAGTATTTATATTTATATTTTTTTCTCCAAACTAATTAGCTTGATTAATAAACTGATATATAATTTAAAATTACACAACAAATGATATGATAAAGTAACTTATTTAGTTTCCTTAATGTTCCTAAAGAAAGTCAACTTTATCTTATATCTAGGACATAAGGAAGTATAACCAGGAGTCCAGGACAACCAAGACATTTCTTGGACTCCAAGACATTTCTATGCCTAGTCTCCAAATTTGTGCCACCTATATTATATTATGTTGGCATCCCTAGTTATTGAATGGGTTCAGCTTGTAATTACTAATTAGTCAAAGCATCTGAATCAATCAGCTTCTAGAAGCATTACACTCGAGTCGGCAACGAATAACCTCCAAGTTCAAAGAATCAATGAGCTGCTCACTACTATTTACATGAGCCAAAATCAAATGGAAATTAGTGGAAGACTAACCCTAGTGCATGTAATCTGTTGTCTACCAAATACCAAACCTAGTCTCACGCTCACTTAGAATCATTATTCCTGAATGATAAGGAGATTATTCTCGTAGCCATTATCATGAACAACGGGTCGCAAGGGATCAATTTTCCATTCCCCATCAACAATGAACTTGATCTGCAACCAGGCAAAAATTAAAAAACATTAACATTTCTGCTAGGCATATCTTATCTGACACAGTAACATGTTGCTTTAAGATACCGGAAATTAGTTAAAACAACCAACCTCGTATCTTCCCGGATACAACTGTAAGTACAGAGAAAATACGCCAGTATTTGACTTCTCCATTTTTCTCTACAATAAAATGTTATCTGTCACTAATTTTATAAATATGCATTTTACCACACAAATATGCTCCTATTGTTGTGTATATTTTTTTGGTATGACTCCATATAGTTTTGGAGAATAATGAAATATGCAAACTTGAGCTGCTTCAAGCAGCTCTGTCAAGTGCAACAAGGATGCTCATCTTGATGTGGATCGCATCACAATCACAGAGTTTTGATGTACCTATTATTGGGAAATATTGATACTTGAAATCTAACTGAAAATATTCACAAAAAGTGGCCATACCTTGCAGGACCAACCATCAAATGATCCTGCTAAAAGTACTTCTGAGGCCGAATTAGGCCAAACCACACAAGTAGTCTTCAGAAATCTTAAAGCTCGATAGGTTTTATCAATCCTCTTTTGCTTCTCTTCAAGTATCTTATTCGCATCACTGGGAAGAAACGTGTCAATGTCAGCATCAATATAAGGTAACTGATGATACATGAATTAAAATGAATAAAATCTATTAATACATTATTGCCAGTGTTGTCTTTCCTTCTAACACAGCCAATTTAGCACGAATTGAGCGCAGTCTATCCTTAGCTTTCAGGATCTCATTTTCCTGGAATTCCCAGGCATCAGAAAGCTTCTGTAGATCATCAGAAGAGCTTTGACAGCCCTATTGAAGAACATAGGATAGGGAAGCAGGATTAGTATAACATCCCGAGGAGAGCCATTTGTGTTAATCTCAGCAGTAAATGAAAATAAATTTATAACAGAAGGACCAGGATCAAATTGGCTCATCAAATTAAAAGGAATCCAAATTAACAACTGGAAAAGAGATTAAAATTCTTTCATCATCAGTGTAAGGTAGTCATGATTTTACATAAGTATAACGATAAGTAAAAATAGTTGTAGTTTAATAATCATCATTTGGTAATTATACTATAACATAATGCATTCTCGAATGACATTAATTAAAAAAAGACATCCTTTGATGATTGATTGGGTTTGTAAAATTTTCTCAATCCAAAGCCAAGTTGAACCAACCTCCCCTCCCCTCCACTCTATCCTCCAAAAAAAGAAAAATGGCAACAAAGCTTTGCCTTTGTTCACTTTTCATGCAAATCTTTTATTTTTCCATGTGTCTAAAATAGAGATTAAATGAATTTCAAGGCAAAGCATAACCAACTACTTAGTGTGATGCATAAAAAAGGTGCATGCGCCTGAGCTAAGCAAGGTATAAGTGTGTTATTTCCCTTTTTCCTAGTATGGCTGGGCTAATTTAAGGTAAAGTGACCATTATTGACCACTCACCTTCGGTACTCCAACCTCATCCACACCAGACCTCAATGTCTGAAGTACAGAAGATAGCTCTGACTCAAGCTGCTGGATGCGGCTTTTCATTTCCTTGTAATTTCCCTTCCCAACGAGAGGACTTGAGTCTCCCTCTCTATTAATAGGTGAAGCAGCAAACTGTCTAATTTTGAGGGTATCATTTCCTGAAACATTGGCCCCATCTTCTTGACAAGTCGCACTAGATGCAATTTCAGCATCTACAAGCAGTATCATTACAAAGACATTAGTTGACGCTCTTGAAAAAGCCCAGACAAGCCATAAAGTATTCACATAGATTACCTTCAAAATTTTCAAATGAGGAACCATTTCTCTGAATAACCCAACTTCTCCACATATCTGGTTTAAGTGAGTTTCTTAAATCATGATTACCAGTTAGAGATTGGTGCTGACCAAGTTCGCTGGAGAAACCACCAACAGGACTGCTGTTTGAGTTTACTACGGTTTTAGTGCTTTTGTCAAGGTCAGCTGCTACCTTTCAAAATATAGTAGAAAGAAAAATATTTTAAAAATTATTTTGAATAGGAGCACAAGGAGTCTATTGAAAAGCAAACAAAAGCTGTAACAAAAACAACTACAGTCAGCTGCTACCTCAACGACAAGCTTATATAACTAATGAGTTGACATATATCACATATCACATATTGAAAGTATGTGATCTAAATAATAGAATTCTGATAGAATCACTTTTGCAGCCTAGAACTATAAAAAATTTTGGAAGATAAAAGAAAAGGGAAAGCCACTTGCTGATGGTCAGAGCGTTGACTTTGAGATTCCTGCTGTTATTGAGAAAGAAATGGAGAATTAGAGTTCCTAAAGGGATGCTATAGGCAGGGTCTATGAGAGGGTTAAGTTGGGGGCTGATAGAGTGACTATTTGGGTCTTTAAGTCTTCACTTTGGCCTAGGGAGAGGCAAGTTCGGTCTTTTGGAAATTGAGAGTGGTGAGGAAAGTTCCTGCCTCTCAAATGCCCAGTTGGGGGTAGGGGAAGATCAACTTTCTTCATCCTTTTCTATTTCTGTTTTGGTGTATCTTCTACTGTATCCTCTATGTGGGTTTTTTTGTGAGTTTTCTTGTATTGAAACTCCCTTTCATTCCATTGAGGGGAAGAACGTTTTGATATTTAATATAAATTCAGTCTGCTTGGGCTCCATCAAATTTCAATAATATTCAGTTAACCAAGGACTCGTGATGAATCTACAGATAATTGGTATTGACATATGACATATTGATTCAAATGATCCATAAAATTCATAAAAGCCATCTTAAGAGAGTAACATTACTTACTGAATTAATAGTAGATCTATGATGACTTTCTTCTTTATCTTCACTATCTCCAGGTGAAACATTATCTTCTGTGTGTCTGAATCCAAGTCCTAAAACACTATTTCTCTCTTTCTCCAGTCGATTCAATATACCCTCAATACCAGACTGCTCAGGAATTTCTCTGTCAGACAGAAAACAAAACTTATGCTGCCAGCTCAAGGGTCATATCTAAAGCATGCATTAAACAATAGCAACAAGGCCAAGAAAAAGAACGACAGCGTGGAATCTGACAACAACTCTTAGATTGACGGCTCTCTCGCTCCTCTTATGTGCAAGAAATTAAACTAACACTATATTAACATATGAGGACATTTACATGAAGGAGTAAATGCATACAGATGCCAGAGTTAATTAATAGCATTAAAACCCGCTTTGGGGTCCTTAAACCACTCCCTATAGTTCAGGCGATAAACATTCACGGTTATGCAACAGTAATGCTAACGAAAAACGTGCATCAAAACGAAAGTCTCACACTGATCTACCAGGCGACAGAGCTGGTTGAGAATAATTAGCTGAAAGAACAACTCGGCCAGAACCCCGAATTTCCTCGCTTTCAATTTTACTGCTGTCATGTTTAACATCACATTCATTCTTGGTCAATAAATCCTCATCTTTGACAAGACCTTCTCCCGGTCCTTCTTCGTTCTCTTCATCCAAATCCCACCCAAACGCAAGCCAACCTCCTTTCTTGGAGATGGCATGGACCAAATCCATCCTCCCCGAATCAATCAACTCTTTCTTGGTTGGAAACGCTTTTGTGTTCTTGGAATTATTCATGAACTCCAAAATATCCGCCTCGAGAGAGAAATCTCCCTCGCAATCCAAGTCTTTGCACCTCCTCAAAAAGCCAGAGTAACCCCAATACAGACCAGCCTTGTAACAATTTCCCTTCCTGAAAGAATCCGAGCACGCTAGCAGCGACCCAGTCTCCTTCACAAGATTCAGAGCCGCGAACTGCTGCATCGTCCTCCGCCGTAACCTCGAATCAACGACAAAGAAAACCGAGGGAAAGTGGAGAGAGTTCAAATCCGAGGAGGAGGTGTGGGGGAGAAGCAAGAAAGCAGAAGCAGTAAGGGAATGCATGGTTCAGGCATTTCGCCGAACAGTTTATCTGCAGAAGGCACCGAACGAAGGTGTGAACAAGGCGGGAGAGGAGAAATGGGCAAGAGAGAGACGTAATGAAGCACCGAACAAAAACCACATAAAATCGCGGGACTAGTGATCCTTCGCTTTCAACACGGTCACTGAATCGATTGTCTGTTATTTTCCTTCTTACATTTTTTGTTGTCAGCGTGCTTCGTCGGACACTGGGCGGGGAAAGCAAAGCATGCATAAAAAATATCCAAGAAAAGAGGGAACAAAGATTAATTTACTGCCGTGTTTGGATAACGCTCCACTTCGCCATTTCCTGATTTTGGCTTCTTCGGTTCTTCCGTACATAGAAACCCGAGGCCTTTCGGCAACCTGAGCAACCACGTGACTGTGGTTGTTTATTAAGTCTCAAACTGTGGTTTTAAAAATTTGTTTTTATAAGTTAAAGATAAATTTTTTTTACATATACGTATATCATAGATCGTAAAAATTATTCTCCAAAAATTAATCAAAATATATAATTAGTGGACTTCCCAATCATAAAATAATTACTATTTTTAAAATAAGTTAAATAAATTATTGAATCATAATAAATTATATTCTAGTATATATGTTAAATAAATTAATTTAAATATAAATATTTTAATATAATTTATTTAATTTTTTTAATTCCTCTCACTTTTATATAAGATCAGAGGAAATATATATATCTTTTATTAAATTATTACAAAAAATAAATGCATGAGTAATATGTGTCATTTTTTAAACTAGAATAAGTAGGACTTGGCTTTCCTCCTATACATGTTAATATCTGCTGCCCTCCTTTACACAAAACGATGTCGTTTTGTGCGTAAAATAAAATCTGGACCGTTTATTTATTATAATTGTATGGACGGTGATGAGGAGCTACTAATTGAAACGACGTCATTTTGTATACTTCATCTGATCCGTTCAATTTATACGTCAATCTTAGCCATCCGTTTAATCATTTGCCTCACAAAAATAACCAAAGCCAATCAGTTTTCTTTTAGGCACCAAAATCCTTTCTTCTTCCTGAAGCTGAGCGGGAAAAGCAGAGACAGTGGGAATTTAGTGAAGAGGAAATTGAAGGAGGTGGAAAAAGCTTTTAGAGAAGAGGAACATGGGAGAGTATAGGATATCAAAGATTAATGAGTAAAAAAATAATCTTTTATCCAATATCCATAGATTTATTGATATTTTTTATTTAGTTTTTACATTTATGTTTTTTTTTATAATGCAACTTGATAATCTTGAAACTTGAAAATACTGGATATTTTTCTTCTGTGTGTATATATATATATATATTCCTATTGTAGATATAATTTTTTTGTATTAGTTTGATTTATATGACTGTTAGTGCGTTGCTTTTTTTTTTTTTGGGGTCAAATTTAGTGCGTTGCTTTGCATTGAGAAGTTTTTTATTTGATATGATTTTTGCTTTATGAATAGATTCGGTTAGGTTGCTCATTTTTTTTCTGTGTGTGTATTGTTAATATATTTATATGTTGTTGATATATTTCTGTTAGTATGCTTTAATATATTTCTATGTTTCAATTTGTTTTTTCCTATGTTGTTAATATATTTCTATATCTATGTTTTGATTTTCTGTTCATATAGTTTGTGCTCTTAATATATTTCTATGTTTCTATTTGTATATATATATATATCTATTGTTTTTGAGATCATAATTTTCATATTTTTGCTGTGAGTTTATATTTATAATGGGTACATATTTTTCAATTTTGCAGATGGATAAAAATTTGACTCCTACACTTGATCTTGAATTTAACAATATAGAAGAAGCATAGGAATTTTGGAGGGCATATGGCAAAAGAATTGGTTTTGGTGTTCGAAAACAGAGCTTTAACAAAAGCAGAAAAGATAAGTCAAAATATTCCTCTTATCTATATGTTTGTCGTAAAAAAGGAGTGAAGAAACCAGATATTCGTGATGTGAAAATTAGAAAGCCTAGAGAAGAGACAAGAACATATTGCAAAGCAAGAATGAAAGTTAAAGAAGTAAATGGAAAGTACAAAATAAATGAAGTTTTCCTGGATCATAATCATCCACTTCAACCTCCTGAAGCTGTTCATCTGTTTGCATCGTTTCGAGGATTAACACCAGCTCAACAATATGAATTAGAAAATGCTGAAAAGGCTGGGATTAGTCAAAAATCAGCATTCAATTTGCAAAGTCAATATGCAGGAGGTTGAACCAATTTGGGATATACAAGAGGTGATGTGAAGAATTATCTTAATTCAAAAAGGCAATGAGCCATGAAATACGGGGAAGTTGGATGTATTTTTGGGTATTTTGAGCGTCAATTAGCAGAAAATCCATCTTTTTTTCATGCTCACCAAATGGATTCATAGGAGCAAGTGACAAATGTATTTTGGGCTGATGCACGTATGTTGGTAGACTATGCTTGCTTTGGTGAAGTAATTTCACTTGATACAACTTATTGTACAAATCTTGACCATAGACCTCTTGCAATCTTCTCTAGCTTTAACCATTATAAAGGAGGGGTAATATTTGGAGTGGCATTGTTATATGATGAGACCGTTGAAAGTTTCAAATGGCTTTTTGAGACTTTTTTGCGTGCACACAAAAATACAAGGCCACTAAATATGTTTACCGACCAAGATGCTGCTATGTCACGTGCATTACAAGAAGTGATGCCAGAGGTAAAGCATGCCTTGTGCACTTGGCATCTTTCAAAAAATGCAATGAAGCACCTTCCAAGCTCAATGGTTAGTGATTTCAACCATTGCATGTATCATTGTTAGGATGAAGTCGAGTTTGAAGAAGCTTGGCAAACATTATTATCACAACAAGATATGACAAAAAAATCGTGGTTGATGTCCATGTACCAAATAAAAGAGAAATGGGCAATATGCTATATGAAGAACTTAAGGACACTTGGCATGAGAAGCACACAAATTAGTGAAAGTGTCAATGCATCTGTCAAAAGTTGCACCCACGCTAAATTGGATATCAATCGATTCATCCAACAATTTGAACAAGTTCTAGAGGATAAGCGCTATAACGAATTGAAAAGTGATTTTGAGGCGCTTGACAAGTTGCCAAGGTTGATATTGCAGAGTTCAAGTATGCTTCGTCAGCTTTCTAATATATATATACTCGACCTATTTTTAACTTGTTCCAGCAACAATGTGATTTACGCGATGCTACATGTATAAAGGAGAGGAAAGAAAGAAAGATCATTATGGATGCGGAGGATAGTGTCACCATGTTTGATTACGTGATCACCATGGATGGAAGCAAACGAGAGCATAGTTTGACATTTGATCCTTCAACGGAGACAATAACTTGTAGTTGCAAAAAATTTGAACGAGTTGGCATATTATGCTGTCATGCATTGAGGGTATTGAATGAGCGTGATGTTAAATTACTCCCTCAGAAATATATAGTAAAAAGGTGGACAAGAGAAGTACGATGTGGTGTAGTGCACGATATCAAGGGAAAACAGATTGAAGTTGATCCTAAACAATAAAGATCAAATCGGTATAGACAGTTATGCCCCTTACTTGTTAAATTAGCTAATGATGCATCAGAAAGTTCAGAGGCATTCTCGCTTATTCATGAAGTTGTCTTGGAACTAAGCAAAAAAGTGACTGAGTTTCACATAAAATACCTAGAAAATGATGGTAAAGGTGATGAGAATGGTGTGGGGAATCATGATGGTGAAAATAGTGGTGGAAAAGTTGTTGCCTTCAAAAAGAGATATGGTAGAAAGATAAGTAAACGAATAAAAAGTTGTCTTGAAATTGGTCGAAGAAGAGGAACAAAAGCCTCTAAAAAGCCTCATCAAGCTTCACAGGTATACTTTTGATCAATTATTTTTTTTAAAGATGCTTAATGCTTATTACATATTTAATGTTTCTTTCTAAATATGTTTTAGGGACACCATAATTAACTTAAAAAATCTGAGACATCAACTCCGGTACAACATAATAACATGATGTTGGATAACTCTCAATCAAGTCAAATGACTCTTACAAATTTATTGATGGTATGTCATATGATGTTGAATAGCAAAGTCAACTAGTTTGTTTTATATATTGAGAGATTTATTTTATAGGCACCACTTGACTGCGACTTCACATCGCTTGAAGCACTGGATTTTAGCCAAACATATAATGTTGGTAAGTATAAAGAATAATGATAATGAAAGAAAACAATTTAGTCTCTTATATTGAAATTTAAAATTATGTACATAGTATTGTCTTATCTTACAATAGTAGACAAATTCAAAACTGTCAATATATATTCACTAACATTGTAAAGTTGCATTGTGTTACAAATACAGATTCAATGATCGACTTAGATCCTCCTGCATGAAGTCTGCATTCCAGCTTATTTTGCCCAGCTCTTTTATACAACTGATGACTTCCTTGGTGCTGCTCTCTATTTTGCTCAAGCAGGCTCATTTTGTACTTCCTTTGGTTTGCTCTCTATTTTGGTCAAGCAGGCTTATTGTGTACTTGAAGTCTCCATTTTGTTCTTTTGGCTTCTTATGTCTTCTCAATTGATGTAGTTTGAGTTGGCTCTATGTTTTGGTCTAGATTGTTCATGATTTGTATAATTTGTTTTGAAACAAAGTCAACAAATAATGGCATAACAAGTTTCAATCTTATTTATCTTTCTCTGATTTGTATTTTGAAATACACACCATATTGCATATTACATAAAACAATTGAAACATATTAAGTCTTGCTATAACATAAATACAATGCAAAGCCACAGTCATGGAAGTTTTGCTCTGCACTTCAAAGCTAGTTGTTTTGCAACATGCCTAAAAACCCAACATGTCAGGTTCTTCACTTTATGCAACTCTAACCAGCTTTTGCATTTTCTCCCCTTTTTAATTGTTGCCCTTGTAGCTTCCCTTACTATTGTTTCCTTGTTATATATAAATTTAAAACCAGATATTTGTCAGGGAATTGTAGCATGTATATACATATTACCATCAGGAAGATGATTAAATAATTTGAACAAGGCAGATTCTGTTAAGTTCAGCAGGGCAGTCTAGAACAACATGCAAACTAGACAAAACTTTCCCTTGTGCAAGATGAGTAGTCATTTTGTAGGGTATGGCACAATGGAAGATAAAATCATTAACATGCAAATAGGGTGATATCATATCGAAAATTAAACAAAAATAAACATCACACGGATTTCAAAATTTGAGTTTATCATAATTTAAACAGCAACCATTATGAACTTCTCTAAACTAAGATCAAGCAAACTGATAATAAGTAGATAACAATCTCAAGGGCTATCCAAGGAATGTTGGTGACTGATAAAATCAAACCCAAATGGTAAATTAAACTACACAATAATAATAACACATACACCAATCCTACTTTATGAGTTTACAGAATACAATACAACAGCCATGTATCTAATGCACTATGATACACATTGATAGATTCATTTCCAGTTAAAGTTATATAAAAGTGTATGTTCATGAAAAGAATCTACAATAGAAAAGCACTGACCTTACTTCATGAGACTGCAAAATGTTAGATATCAGGATAGAGCAATCCCTATCTTTGGCACTGAGATTCCAATTTGAGAGATATGGTAAGCTACATATTATACTCTCAACAAACAGAGTGATAAGCTCATTTTATTACCATACTTTCTATGGATCTTATTGTTGATTAGAGCATTTTTATGGGCTAAAAATATGTAATTTGTCATAATATGAGGACATGGATGTTACCTGATATTTTTTTGCTAAATGCAGGGGTAAAATGGAGTAAATAAAAAGAGTTGAAATTTTAATGGAAAGCATTCAGCTGGCGCACAATAACAAGATGGGAAGGCCTAGCTTGACACGTGGAATTGAAGAAAAGAAGATCAATCTAACGTAGAGAGGGAATGGACTTTCACCTGGAGATATAGTTCTTTAAAGGAAATACTTGGTGGGCCCGGCTATTGTTTTTGGTTTTGGGAAAAGAAAAAAAAAGACGCACAGAAAAGGACTTTGGAAAAAGAAATCGGGGGATTATTATTCATTGATCTCTGAGCTTCGCTTCGCAAACTCCGCCTCTCGGACATTTTTCGCATCTCGTCACCTTCATTTTTCTGAGCAAATTTCTTGAAGATCCAGCGATGGCCAAAGAACATTTTCAGATTGCTAAAGATTTCTGCAACACCATGAGCGGTTGAACATCTTCACTTCCCTAAGAGAGAAGCCGATGCCTGAGTTTCAGAGTCAGAGAGGGAGTTGAATCGATCTATTCTTATAGATTTGGATTCATTGTTCCTGTTTAGGAACTTGAATTTGATCTATGCTATTCTCTGATTTTGTGTTCTTTATGGTTGTTAAACCAAGATTCATTGATTGTAATGAGCTTAAGAGTATAATGCTACCTGTTTCAGAGTAGAATCAGTGATAATTTTTGGCTCGTTTGAATCAGATTTTATTACTAGTTTGATTGATTTTTAATGAGTATGGTTTCATATTCATCAAGGAGTTTAAGCTTGATACATTCCTTGAATTTTTGGATGCATAATCAGAATCGCTTCTTTGGTTAAACTCCAATAATTTGAGAAGCAATGAAGGTTAGGTGAAGCTCTTAGGGAAGACCATTTGCAACTTGATTTCTTCCACAATCGTACTGCTTTGTTTTCTGTCATTTTCGTTTCTTAACTCTGAAAAAATCCATAAATAATAGATAATAGGATAATGATTCCAGCAAGCCAAATTTGTTCATCTAATTTGTTTAGAGCTCTTACAATTGAGATTTAAGGATTTCTAGCTCCTCAAGAGAATCGACCAAGGTTGCACTACTATATTACATATTTAGTGTCCTAGTATTTTGATAAGACTCACATGACAGAGTTAATCACAGAGTTTCAAAAAAATTAACAAAATTACAAGGTTAGAAATCAAAGTTATAATTAGCAATCAGCAGAGAATTACAACGTCATTTTTTATATTGGATGCAAACTTTTTCATTATTTAGGCCATATGCATTTACCAGAGATCATAGCACAGACCCACTGATCAGGTAAGATGAAAACTTTAATTTGAGATAAAAAAAATGAAGGTGGATTTCTAATGTCGTGTGGATGCTGAAAAAAGCCAAAATACCAGCATAGAGAGTGAATGCGAGGGACAACCTACTAGAATGGAAGAAGCCACACGAAGAGGGAGATTAAACTCTGATTCTTTGAAAATTTCTGGACTTCGCCGAGCTACACGAGATATTCGAAATGTTGAACACTTAAAATTCAAGAAGTTATGACATTTCTGGCTGAGAAAGAAGCAGCGGTGGATGACGGCGACGGACAGAGGAGCACGACGGTGAGGGAATCTTCTTCCTCCTTGATCGGAGGGGCAGATCTGATGCCAGAAAATGTTTGAGCTCTAGATTTGGTTGATGGGTTTCTGCAAAACAAGTGCAAACTTCCCTTAGAACCAACGGTTTGGATCAAAAATTCATGGAGGGCTGAGATTTAATTTCCCACACAAAACGGCGTCGTTTCAAGTAAAGGATCGCAGCGGATATTAAGAGGTATAGGAGGAAAGCCGGATACGAATAAGTATGCATTAGCCAAAAAATTATGTTCTTTTGTTGTGGTTGCCATCAAAATCACGTTGAAGGTTGACCAGAATTACTTTAATGTGTGTTCGGTAAGCTCTGAAACCATGGTTTCAAAATAACTTTTCTGTAAATCAAGATAAAACTTCTTTCATATACTTATCTCGTAAATTGTAAAAGCTATTCTCCAAAAACTAATCCGATTAAACTTTAAAAAATGTATGGACATTCTACCCAAAAACATGTATATGGATCGCTGGTGGTAAAAGCTAAAAGGTCAAAAAACAAACTGACACCATGCTCTTCAACTAGACTCTTTCCTTGTGTTTGGTTTGAGCCAGGGGATTGCCTTTTTGGATTGAAGGTATTTAAATTTTGGGCAGGAATCCCAAATTTAAAGGAAATGAGAGAGTAAATTTTGAGCTGGAATCCAAAATTTAAAAGAATGAGAAGATAAATTTTGGGTTTCTCCTGTCTAAAATCGTAATTTATCACCCCATCCCCTCCCTCCCTCCCCCTCAAACCAAACACACCTTTCAGGTTCATAACAATGAGGACTCTTGGTTTAGGCTGGGGCAGCCTATTTATGCTTGGTGCAAAATCTAAGGTTATAGGCAGAATCAAACTCTCGATCTCTCATTTATAAAAAAAACTCTCATGTCATTAGACTATAAGACTATTGGCATACTTCTTTGCTAGAAGTAGACAATATGCCTATGTTGGGCCGGGCCAAAGGGAAGCATATTTTCAACCATAGCTCAAGTGCTTGCTGCTGCTAAATACAGGCAGCATCTTCATCTTCCAGCTGTTGAGGACACACGTGAAGCTTTCAAAGCTTCCTCGTACACAGCAGTTATAATAATTCATTTCTAATGTCTAGATTCAGCGATACTGTTTATGCTTGACTTTGATTCCTTGTATGGTTAAATAAAGTTGCTCTTTTGGGACACCATGAATTTTTTTTGCTCAAAGGGACACCATGAATTGAATGCTGAAGGGTTAAGCAAAAAATCCATGAACAAGTTGAGGAGTTGAAATGATTGCTTGGAAAAATTGTTCCAATTTGGGTGGCTATAGCATTATTTCTTACCTTCTCATAGGAAAAGTAGCAATTTTTCCCAATCTCACAGGCCTTGAAAATGGATTAGACACTTGGGGTCCAACTTTCAATTCCATGCTGGTTCAATTATTGGCATATAACACTAGTAACACTAGCATTGAAAATTCTCTTCTCTGCCTCACTATTTCAGCTTCTACTTACTATTTGAGCAGCTCGGTGGTGATCATTGTGCATAATTTTAGTGGAAGCCGAGGCCAAAGCCAAAAGGTGTGTTTGAGATAGCTTTTAAAGCCTCAAAATGCACGATTCATGGGTAAAAGTAGCTGCTTTGGGCATCTTGACCTGTGATTTAGTGTTTTGTTCATTGGGCTTTTAGGAAAAAAGTCACTTTTTTTTCTTAAGCTAAATTTTCGAGCTTTTCACAGTTGGTATGAGAGAAATAAGCTCAATTATTGTTAGCATTAAATGCTTATTTTTTAAAATTTCACTAACTCTCACTTATTCTTATCTTTCTTCTACCTTATCTCTCTTCTCCATCCCAGACACACACAGCTCCTCTGGTTTCCATTTTTTTTAACAAGATTCTTGTCATTTTTAGTCATTTTTTATCTAAATTTATTTTTTAAAATAATCATTCAAACAAGTTTCAGTTTCAGAAAAGTCATTTATGCTATCGTCAATCCAAACATAAATCATATTATATAATCTGACTCTTACTCAATATTAATTTTGCAAAAGTCATTTTGAAATAAGCCACTTTTACCACTGATCCAAACACACATCATATTGGTTGAACAATGATATCAACAAGGGAAGATTGGAAAATTACTAGTTCTTACTAGCAGGATTAAGAGTGTTGAATTTCAGCTATTACATATTCTGTGCTCGTCTTCATAGATACAGATTTATGTTTTATAACTTCATGCTTTGCTCATTGCTCGTGCGTTTAAATTGAAAAAAAAAAAACTTAGTGACTTTTTAACAACAGCTAGGCCCACTGCCCACCATGGCTCTTTAAGACTGGGCTTTTTTGTTATATGACAAGGACCCAAGTTTCAGACAAGATTTTGAGTAACCCTATTGGCTTTTATTGTCCAAAAACATAATCATGGGCTTGAAGATACTGTCCTATTACAGAGACCAAATTGTGGCAGGCAAAAGAGGGGAGAGAGGCTTATTTAACATTGGCTTCACTTGCACTAATGGAGAATGGACTGGAGGCTTGTCACAGTTTGAAACCTCTTTTCTGTTGAAGCTAAATGTCAGTTTGTTTTAATTTTTTAGAAGTATTTTTACAATTTATAAAATAAATATATAAGAAAAATTTTATCTTGATTTACAAAAAAAGACTTCTGAAACTATGGTTTGGTTGTTTCCCAAATAGGCACAAAGAATGGGTTTTGCTAAAGGGATGATTATCGATTGGTATCTTGGCTTGAAGAGCCTTTTTTATTTTTTATGAATATAATTGCAAATTGTTCATGGATAGAGTTAATAATGACTCCACATCCAAATATGTGGTTTCCTCGGTTTTGGTATGTATAAAAGAAATTAGAAAAAAAGATATTTAAGTATCACTTGAACTTCAAAATGTCAAATTGGTTTTGTTAACAATAAAATTAATGGAATTGATAAAAAGAGTATAGCAATTGACAATTCAGATTTTTGAGAAATCATTAAATTAGGATTTTGAAGTTCAAGAGATATTTAAATATCTTTTTCCCAAAAAATTATGAGACATGACTGGTTTGTTTGTATTCACTGTACTTCTGAGTTCTGAAAATCTAATATGATTACTAATTTTATTGCAAAGCAGAGTCTTCATGAGAGAAATGATTTAAATGATTATCTCCTTGTTTGAGTAAGATCAATATGTAATTGCATTCAACTTTGGCCCCCCCCCCTTTCTACAAAGAAAAGTATTGGCTTCATTATTAAATTTTTAGGATAAATAAATTTAAAAGTGATTTTTTAAATCAGTTCATATCCATCACAAAAAAAAAAAAAAATCTTATCCAAATTTTTAGAAGAAGTCTTTTAATAAAATATTCCTATATGATTGCCAGCCGCTAGTCAAGTTGGAAGATAATATGTACTGTCCATTTACACACATCTCCCGTCCTTTTCCTTTGGAATCCGGTCACACATAATGACATTGACTAAGTCAAATTAAACGAAGCCAAGAAGTTGAAGGTCAGAAAAAAGAGAGAAGCAAAGTTGATTCTTTTTGAAATTTCTTGGAGATCAAATTTTTTTTTTTTGCCCGCTTGGAGATCAAATATACTTGATTGCTTTTCTGGAAAAAGTTTCAAACGCAACCAACAAATATTTATGAAGCCAGATATGATATAATTAATGGAGTTTTTGTGACAAGACCAGCATTAACTCACATTAATATATAAGTGGGACAATATCTATCCAAAGGAAAGTGGTTAATCATTTAAAGATAAATTGATAATCTTAGGTGTACTTAGCCATGATTGATGTGCAACATTAATCATTGTGTCAACATTTATCCAATAGTAAAATAGAATAAGTTCAAATCAAGGGATCGGCTTAATATGAAGTCGAGTAATTTAGGTATGAAATTTTTTTCATCTTTAAATTATTATTATTTAATTGTTTTATGTAACAACTTGAATTATGGAATGACAATCACTTGCACATTGTCTTCGCTTGGGGCATAACCTTTGTTCTTGTTTCATCCACTTTCTATAATCTCAGATGTATTAATTTGTTTCAACTTCCAATTATTTTTCATGATACTATATGTTGCGTAAACTGAGTTTACTTCATCATGTGTATATGTTCGTTTGGAATAGTTTATTTTTGGGTAATAAGTGCTTATAAATAGTGATTCACGGTATACGAGGTAAGTATGTGAGAGGAGTTTTATCTCGACTTACGTAATAAGGACTTATTGTCCAAAAATAAGCCCAACCAAACGCACTATATATGACTTAAGAAGCAAGAATAATTAAAATATAGGTGAGAAAAAATGGCAATTGGAAACCAAATAAAAAATTAATGTGAATAAAAATATATAATTTATATATACACACAACTTTTAATTGTAACCTTAGAAGTTTCAATTGCATATATCCTTATTCAAAAAGATCCTTGCGAAGAAGCATCCTAAAGATAATAAGATCCAAAAAAAGGCCAAACACCTGGTGGTTCAAAGGGTTATCAAAAACAAAAAATCACTATTAAATCATAAGAGCAAACAAAGGTTGGTCTAGTTAGTGAAGATCGGATTGGCTCATAATCATAAAGTTATGAATTCAAACATCAACTATGTAAAAATCTTATTAATAGGCTATCTGTAAAGTACCTCTTTAGAAAACAAGTGTGTAACGCATAATCCTTTTGTCATTTTTTATATTGGAACTTATCATCAATTACTCTATGTTATTATTGGACTTTTGATGATTATAAGCATGTTTGGTTGAGCTTTTTTTTGCTTATAAGTTGCTTTTTACGTAAATCGAGACACAACTCCTCTCACATACTTACTTCATATACCGTAAATCACTATTAAAAAGCAACTTATAAGCAATCGAATTGCTGAAACAAACATACCCTATATCTTTTCTTCGGAATCTTGTAGACATTCCCCAAAATCAGATGTTACCATATATAATGTATAACTAAACTCTTGTCACATGACAAATAAAGTCACTATTATCTTCATTAATACTCGTACCGATTAGCAATTAAAAATTAATGTACCATGCGTGAGGGCAAAAGTTATGAAACGGGCTAAATTGCGAGATGCTAATGTTATAACAGTATATCCGATGACAAATGCAAACTAAATTAAATTGAAAGTATACATACACTAGTGGAAAAATGACTTTTTATACCGGTTAAAAAAGACTTTTTAGACCGATTGTGTATTAGGTCTTATTACAGCAGGTTTAAAAAATGTGTTATTTTTTAAACCAGTTATAAAAGTATGACTTTTAAGATCGGTTGTAGGCATAACTGATCTTAAAGGTGTGGCTTTTAAGACCTGTTGTTTCTACAACTGGTCTTAAATTAACTTTTAAGACCTGTTGTTTCTACAACTGGTCTTAAAGGTTTGACTTTTAAGACCGGTTGTATCTATAACCGGTCTTAAAAGTGTGACTTTTAAAACCTATTGTAGCTACAATCGGTCTTAAAAGTTCTTTCTTTTTTTTAAAAAAGCGTCCATTTTATATACCCTCCCCAGCAAGCCATTTCTATCCCAGATTCCATAGAAGTAACGTAACACAAATTTCACAAAAGCAATGATAGCATCAAGATCAACAACAAGCACAAATGAAGGTGTAGGCTAGGTGACTTTAAATCAACTTCCAACAAATGGTAAGTGTAGAACACTTAATTTTGACCCACAAATCAAATGATTTAGCTAACAATTGGTGAAATATTGCAAGATATTAAGGTTCAAGATCAAATGTGGACAATGCAAGCAACAAGCTTAAATCAGATTACAGGAACTCCAAATGCACTCAACAACTGTCTAAAACTAAAACACATATTATGAATCAATTTCAATGTGCAATATGAAGGAATGTCCAAATAGACGAATTTGCTTAGAAATGGATTCAAAACTTTGAATGACAATGGCAGCAATAAAATTCAAGGATTGAAATAAGCAGCAACAGAAATTCTTCAGTTTTATAGAATACAAAGGGAAGAAAAAGTATAGAGGTTAGTCCTTCAAATCCCATGCCTGTAGCACCCATATCCCATAAATTGTCCTACACAAATACATAAACCCAGTTAGAAATTCATATAGTAGGAGCAATATGTATGAGAATAATGTACAATGTAACGTTGGATTCAAAAAATCACTATTTTTGTAATAGCTTATAGATGAATTCAACACAACATTTGCGAATGAAATCAATATCTTCTTTAGAAAAGGGATCAGCAAGATCAAACATTTGTAACACCAAAACCAGACAAAACATTAACTTAGTAACTTAAAAACAATAAAGTAATACAAAAGTTTTGAAATATAAATTTACCTCTTTAGAAAAATCAATCGTGCCTAGAGTGATAATATTGCAAATGTGTCTCAAAACATAAAAACCACATAAGTTAGACCCCTGTGGTTGCCTACGGCTCTAAAAAAAACATGATATCATTAAAATGAGTATAAAGACATGGCTTATTACATTCTTTAAACAAATCAATATGTATCATCCTTTGGCAAGATCCATGTAGGGTCCTTTAAGTCACGAATATGCTTATTACAAATAGTGTGTAGGAATGTCCGCATAGCCCTATCATCATCAAAATCACAAAAATTACTTATTTTACACAAATTCCATAAATTTTGCACACAAAAGGTAATAATGCAAGAAAACTTACGAGTTCATGATCTTTTTCAATTTATTCCCTAGTTTGAAGTGGAGGGAGCATAAGAGGATGACAGTGTAACTACTCTTGCATAGAATTAGCATTCTCACATTTCATCAACTTGTCTCCCCTTTATTATTCCCTTGGCTTTCTAAGCTCTACAAGAGTATTATTAATCCCTTTGTTAAATGAAATAAAAAAAAATTCAGGTGCAAACGAACATGTCATACAAGTATCAGACAGACAGAACACAACAAAATAGCAAATACAATTTCCATGATTCATGAAAGCATGAAATTGAATGAAATATGAAAATTCCACAATGATTATGCCAGTAAAAATTCCAGATTCAATGGATAAATGAGTGTGGCAGTATTTTAATTATACCAATGTTCTAGAAAGTGGAGTCAAGTACCAAGATTGTGATACAACATCTTGGCCTTTGGCAAAATGATTTCTCTACAAAAAAAAGAAAGTGTCAATCATAGTAAAAGAACTACTTTATCTAAATTCATGATGATTAACATACTATTTTGTTTCTTTCCCTCAGCACCAAAAGCTTGGCATCATGACAAAAGAATTCTTGTATTTTCATTTTCTTTTGGGCAAAGCAACCTTAAGAATTTAACAAATCAAAGGTTCAAACTTATATACAGCAACTAAGACTGGATTAGATATTATTGTTAAGAGCCATAAATGCTAGGGTTCCTTCCTCATGTGTATATAGACCCTTCCAATAAATGAATAGACTGAAAAAATTCAAATTATTTTGCTCTACACCACTGATAGTTGAATATAACATGAATCTTTAGGAATTCAGGAATTAGGATAGAAGAAGGTTGAAGAAGAAGAATTAGAAAAGAATTAAAGGGAGAAGAAGTGGAGAGAAACATAGGATTCTGAATAATACTTCCAATATTTCATTAAGACGTCAAAAGCTAGAGAATTACAATAGGGGACTGCCATATATATAGAAGGTAGTAGGGGTTTAGGCCATGAACCTAAGTCAATTAGTTAGATACGGCTAAGGCCATGTTTGGCTAGAACCACTCTTATAACGGCCAGTGCCGCTAATAGCTAATGTCACTCATCTACCTAACTAACATTAACTAACATTTAAAATAGATAATTGCAATCACATAACAGAAAATAACTACCAAGAAACATGACTTGTTTGACACTTCAAGTATATTAGACAAGAAAAATAAACAATATGGTGCCAACAAGGAGATGGGGTTCCATTCCATTATGTATGTTCGTTAGTAGAGAGAAATGCAAGTATGAGGTGGAAGCCATAGATTTTTCATGGGCTGATATGAGATTAGGTGGATGCAAAGCACCTCGTCACCCATCCATCATGTCATCAACCTATCTTAAATTTCCGCTATCCCTTCCTCCCATTCTTACCTATATTAGGATTAGACTTTATAGCATGAGATTAATATAAGCTGTGCATATTCACTTTAAAATAATATTTTGTATCCTAAACATACATGAAACAAATTCTAGAATCTGGTTTTTTTAATCAATTCAGTGGATATGAGGAAGAATTTTAGAGTTAGTCTAAAGATGTATGATTTAATGCAGTGACAAAATTCAAGAATCTAGTTTTTTTAATTAATTTCAGTGGATATTTTTAGTTTTAGAAATCTCAGATCAAGAGAGCATATCCAACAACAACAATTCAGGATCAAAGTACAATTTTGCAAAACACTTCAAGAGAATAAGTGTTTCAAATGAATTTAAGTGTTTGAGATTCAGTGCACTACAATAGGTATTCAATCGAATAAGTTCTCAAAATTTTTTAGAACTAACAGAATTATGAGTCAGCAGATATAACACAAAAAAATAGTTCCAAGACTTGAAAACACAATTCAATTCTCAAAGAAAAAAACTATAGATGAAGAAAAAAAACTACCTGGAAGAGAATGAGGGCTTCGACAAGTTTATTATCCAAATTTCGTAGATTGACGATGCATAAAAATGAGAAGAGAGTGTGTTTAGCGCTGTCACACCTTGACACTCAACAAAAATAGAGAAGACCAATACACCCTAACACTGCACAACGGGGATGCTAGCTCCAAGATCCCATTCTCATGGCAGAAGTGCAATACCAATCCAAGGTGACACACTAATTCCACTCTTGTAATGACTAATTTGGAGGAGCTATTCATTCTTGAGTGTTTGCTGTTCAGCCTGGAAGGATTTCAGAATGGAAGAAGGTGGGGAGCTTAGCCGCGAAAGTAATTTGGGGAAGACTTTTAAGACCGGTTCTAAAAATAACCGGTCTTGAAACTTTTTTAAGACCGGTTCTTCTAACAATCAGTTTTAAAAGTCTATCTTTTAAACCGGTTATTCTATTAACCGGTCTAAAATAAATATTTTTTAGACCCGTTGTTTCAGTAACTGGTCTAAAAAAATAATGACTTTTTAATTTTTCTCCCGCGAACCTTTTAGACCGGTTTAAAATCCAAGCAGGTCTAAAAGGTTTAATCTTTTTAGACCGGTTAACAGAATAACTGGTCTCCCAATTTGTTTATAATTATGAAAATGCCACTAGTCATTTCTTTTAGATCTTATTCGCTATAACTGGTTTAAATGTGCCGGTCTAAAACACCTTTTTTGTACTAGTGACACGCACACAATAAATTGGATTATAGTATATATAACGTCAAATTGCCTATGTATGAGGGATTAAGAGGGGGAAATTTTTATGAGTTTGATTTTAAAAAAAATTGGAAAAGAGGGGTTACAAAATTTTAATAAAGAAAATATGTAAAATAAAAGAATAAGAAAAATTAATTAAAAAAATTTTAACTCCGTTTTTCTTATTCAAAAAAATTTTCTTTTAAATTTAACTCAAAATTTTTTTCTTTCCACTTATTTTCCCTCCTCTCCCCATGTACCAAATAAGCCCTTAGGGGAAAAGCCACTATTTTCCTTAAGCCAGATTTTTCCTAGCTTTTTACGGTTGGTATGTGAGAAATAAGCTCAATTACCCTTAGTATTAAATGCTTATTTTTAAAAATTTCAGCAACCCTCAATTATTCTTATATCTCTCTTCTCCATCGTAAACACGCATAGCTCATCTGCTTTCCATTTTTTAATAAGATTCACGTCATTTTCAGTCATTTTTCATCTAAACTTGTTTTTTAAAATAAGCATTCAAACAAGTTTTAATTTTAAAAAAAGTCACTTATACTTCCGCCAATTCAAACATAAATCACATTACACAATCTAATTTTTACTCAATCTTAAATTTATAAAAGTCAGTTTAAAACAACCACTTTTGTGATTGCTAATCCAAACAAACACCGTCTACCTTCACTTTCAACATTAATAAATGTTAGCACTGTTTCACTAAAAGCCAGAGAGACACCATCCTTATCAACTCACTATAAATGTGAAACGCACTGGAGTGTCCCCTCCCTCTAAATTATTCTTCCAAATGTTATTGTAAAGTGAAAAAAGTAAAATTAACACGTTAAAAGTATTATAGTGTGTAAATGAATAGAAAACGAGATTCGGGCCCAAAAAAAAAAGAATAGAAAACGAGAGTTATTAAGCGATGATGACAAGTAATTTTAGTTTAATTTATTATGTTGATTGTTTTTAATTACTAGTGCATGCATTGAATAATATTTTGAGAAAAAAGATCCTATTCATGAGTTAAAAAAGCATGAATATAAACGTAATAGCAACAAATCAATTCATATATATATATATATATAGTCAGATTATTAGTGTGTGTTTCTCTCTCATTCATAAAAAAAAAAAAAAAAGAGTCACATCAAGTCTGGAGACCTCTAATATAATATCTCAGCACCTCATTTTCAATATTGTCTGCTTTGATATTTCTTTCCCCTCTCCAACCGATTTGAAATATAACACTTTACACACCTTTGGCTCAGGGCCCTAGCTAGTACATTGGCCTGTATCGATCTGAACCTGACTTTGATATCAATTGTAATATCTCAGTCTCTCACTCTCGATATTGTTCTTTTTAGGGCCCGTCACCTCTTCTAGCTTTAAAACGCGTCGAAAAGGGAGGTATACAGACTCTTATAAGATGTTTTTTGTTTCCCTCCCCAACTGATATAGGACAAAACATCTAATGTGCCTTTCTATAATGATGGGGGTGTAGGATCGGTAAGCACAGCGGACGAATTTAAAAAATTTTCACCGATCCTAATCGAGGATCTATCAACGGCGTTTAAACCAAGTTGGAAGGATTCATACCTTTTTGATGATTCAGAGTTTTCACGATCTCTAGGAGCCAACACGTTAGGTCCGCTTCCTCTACCGGTATCCACACGAATGCTCTCCAACCGAGACTGCGTGCTAGCGCCTCTAATGTCTCAAAGGGTTTAACTTGCGGCTCTCAATTCTGATGTACCCTGAGTCTATCAGCTCTATCAAGTTTATAACCCATGAGGGTTATTTTCAAATTTCAAAATTAATCATCATTAATTTCGAAATTAATTAACAATTAATTATCTTGATGAGCTAATTAAATAAATTCAGTTTAAATTAAATCTGTCCAACAGTTTTAATTTAACCTATTTATTTAATCTAAATAAAGAGCCATTAGATTTAATTTATCTTCATAAATTAAATCTGAGATACTATATTTCTATCATGTTAGTTATTAAATTTAATATATCTTAATAAATTAAATTTAAAACCAACACAATATAATAATATCATATATATATATATACACACACACACACACACACACATATATATATATATAATATTTCGAAAATATATATATCTATATAATATTATTAAATATAATAATATATATATATATATATATAAATATAAAATTCATCCACCCTAAATCAAACATTATCTCGTGTTGGGTCATTCTTGTGTGCGACCCTGTAGGCTCATATGAAGTTGGCAGTGGGCCAATAACTACACTAACCCAAAAGTCGCAAGCGGCCTCTAGCAAGACATTACGACTACCCAATTCATATGAGGATCGTTATCACGATGCAACCTATCATACAACCATGTCACGTCCCTTTTGTCACACGATATATCGATCAAGGATAAGGCATGGAAAATGTCATCCTCTTGTTCCTGACCATTACTTTCTCGATTCCTGAGTAGCCTGATAACAGAGACAGAAACTCCTTTCATCATAGTATGGCCATACATTTCTCAGACTCACTCATCGAGGGGCCCAGTAATATCTCTCTACTAATGTGAGGGACAAATTCCATCTTGATCATTCATATTCCTCTACATGAAAAACCATCAAGCCCGATCGTAGCCTTTATCATCACCCGGTCAAAAGTGACTTTTGACTAGTTCAAAGCTTAGCAACTCTCATGTAGGAATCCATGATGACCTCAGGTCTAAGGGCATTGTGACGTGGTTATACATGAGAAAAGCTTATGACTTGATCCATGTAGCTTTCTCATAGTGGGTCGGTCCAGCACCTTGTACTCTTACAAGTGCCTAAGACTTTGATTCGTATCTCCATATCTTATCAAAGTCATACTGGTCTTGTTTCATCTCTGCTCCCGCATAGATGACCGACCAGGGACATTTTAGGACAATCTTTATGAATTATCCAAGGATACAATTATCACAGTTAACATGCAAATAATATGATAACAGAATGGAGAAATTTCATTAAAATAATAATGTTTAAAGTATAATGATTGGCCCTTAGGGCACAATTTCCAGGGGGCTAATAGATGAACAGATTCAAACTTTTAATAATGTAATTTTTTTAAAAAAAGGGAAGGTAGAGATGTTTCGTAACAAAAAGATTATGAAAACATTAATTAAGTATCTATGGATTAGAATTAATGATATGGGGTCTTCTATTAAAAAAAGAATTAATAATACCTACCTTCCCTCAATCCAGATTAATCCGGGCTATTAATATGCCTGAAAGATAGCCTGCCCTTGGGATAACAGGTGCACTACAAAAAAAAAAAAAAAAAGGAATTAATGATGCTTGTGTTTTGGATATTTGAGTGGCAGGTAGAGCTACCACGTGTCTCTATTATGCCATTACTAATGTAAATCAAAGGGTCCTTCCTTTAATTTGCAGCCTTACTATTTAACCTGTCATATATTATCTTCAAAATGTTATATGCCTTTCACGAATATATAATACTTCATCTGTTCCTAAATGTCGTGTTTCCTCTTATCTTTAATATAACATATATTTAAAAAATTGATCTTGATCATAAATATAAGACATGATTTTTATATTTATCAATCGTTTCCTAAATTATCCTTATTGATCCTCCTTAAACAATAATCAAAATAAGGAAAGAAAATGAAGAAATTAAGGAAGATGACTAGGTTATTTTAAAAAATACATGTTATATTAACTAACTTAACTAACTTCTTTAATTTAATCAAATTATGTAAATATATCTTATATTAAGGGCATGTGGGAGTAATAAATTGCCAAACACACGTAAACTAAGGATATTGTCTTTGTATGCTTCTTTTTTCATTCTTTTCAAATCCGTTCCTAAGTAAATAAAAGTTTTTTTTTTTTTGAAAAAGATCGTTTATTAAGGGATAAGAGAAAATTACTTAAATAAAGGTAGTTTTAGATAGATATTTTAATCACAGATTTATGTATTATAAATAAGGACAGAGTCTTAAAAAACCATGTACCCTACTATATTTAGGGATGAAGTGAGTACATTCTTTGAAGGTGAAAAACGATTATAACAATACTATATGCGATACAACCCTGTGTTTTAACAAGGAAATTCATAAATTCGAGTACATTTTTTTAAAAAAAATTACTAATAACATTAAGATCACGTGAAAATTGCTTGATGCTATTTTTTAAATAATTTTTTTTGCGATTTGAAGAGAGGTAGAGAAAAAATCAAGAAAAAAATTTGGGGAAAAAATTATTGAACAATTAATTTTTTGGTAAAAATTATAATATCTAAAAAAATAGTTGTTATTAAAGTATAATCTACCTTAGTTCCATGTAAATCAATGAGACAACTTCTTGCTATTGCTGCCGTAAATTTTATAAGTAGAAAACATCACTATGACTTTAAGAAGGAATTTCTTATTTAAAAACTTTTATACCATTTAGTTACAAGACTATTGCCAGGAATTCTACCTTTAGACTGGATTTGCACTCATGTTAGTGAGTTTTATCACACTATCACTTCTACATGGGACTGTTAGTGACTTGTATCACACTATCACTTCTACATGGTACTAACTTTTGATTACATAAATGTTTAGAACTTAAGCGTCAATAATCTGGAAAAAATGTTGGAAAAATCCTCACTCAGCCAATCACCAATACCCACTTGCGAAGATTAGGTCAGCGATATGCATCCACTCATTTATATATTGAATATGACCCTTCTATATGAGCCCTATTAATCATACCCACAATCATTGACCAAAAATAAAATAATAATTTATCCTCGAGATAGAGAATTTTAAAACTGCTTTCGTTCTACTTTTTGTGTCAATTGTGTTTGCGTATCAACTTCTATATATATATATATATATATATGAGCAAAAATTAAGCAAGAAGGACTGGCTCCTTTAATGTAGGTTTGAAATAGTTTATTTTTAATTTATAAGTGCTTATAAATCGTGATTTACGGTATACGAGGTAAGTATGTGAGATGAATTTTATCTCGACTTACGAAATAAGTACTTATAACCCATAAAAAACCTATTCCAAACATAGCTTTATTAACGTTCATATTAATTGGATATTGACAATTTGACCACCCGAACAAAAACTTGCTAAATTTACCAAAAAAAAATTATGTTATATGTATGTCAATACTGGAATTTAATCTCCTCGCAGAAAAAGACAATAAACTGATAATGTATTATTTATTTACAAATATTGGCACAAATTGATGTACGGATCACACAATGTGACATAACTCTCAAAATAGTAGTCAAAACTTAATGATGAAGGTAGTGGGAGTTCTGATTATGGTCAAATCAAAATATAGCAGCAAATTAAAAGAGACCAAGTTTCCGAAATTAAGGAGAGGTTTTTATTAATAAAAAATTATTAAAAAAAACGAACTTTTTCCCGTGATTGTCAACATTACGGAAGAGATGAATAATGTTTGTGAATACGTTTACGCCTTATGGGAGCTAAGGACATGGTTGTAGCAAGTTATACGATAGCTTTTACCAAAACTATGGTTTTAGTCTGATAGATATGTTTTCAAACGCATTATTATTTTGCTTAGCGAGTTTAATTAAAATTGAAATAACGTAGCCCCTTTTATTCCATCTTAGAATTTCAATTATATATTATTGCCTTCTGAATTAGTAACTCATCTCCATACTTTCCTCTTGTCACTTCTTTTCACACGCATATATATGGAATATTGGTTCAATTAATCGAACTATTAACAAAATAATGGCCATATGTTTTATTTTGTTTTAAAAACAAAAGATTGTTTCCAAAACAAGAAAACAAACCAGGTCAATATTTTACTCAAAAACCTTCGTAACGTTTTTTATGTATAAATTTCATCAGCGTAATAAGTTTTTGTTTCCTGTGTGGTAGGAAAGTCACTTGAATAACTGTAAAACTGTAAAATAAACAGAGAATAAAGTAAACGAACCATTTATATATAGAGCAGCAACATAGCAACACCGCTAACAAATTATTTTTTTCCCCATATATGGCATAATGTCTAATGAAGATAAATATCGACATCGTCACTAAAAAATGAAGATAAATATCGAGAGACGATACAGGGAGGCTACAACTCTTTCACACACAACCCACATATCGATGATTTTGAGAGATGATATATGGCGAGCTCTGCTATGAGTTTCACATGACCCCCACAAATAAAGTGTGATTTTATACGATCAAGTAACTATCTTCTAATAGGTTAGCTTTTTAAGATAGAGCTCTTTTTTTGAACTTGTATTCTTAACAAATATGTTTTTATTGAAAGCCTGATGTTCATGAAGAGGGTTATCTATAGAGGATTATAATCGGTAGTAGCTGTACAAGAGGCGGTTGCTTCTTAATCGTAAAATACTTTCACAAATAGCTATATTAAATAATAATTGTCTTTATATGATTTCTAATGAGATCATAAAAAATACCCCGAAGATTGAACTCAGGGAAGGTAGAGTAGTAGGCCAAGTGAAGTGTTGGGCTGTCAACGGATGATTTGACCAGTAAGAGATCAGGCAAAGTACTCCAATCTTTTGGGATTGAAACTTCCCTTCAGAAATCTGTTCACAACAACCTCACATATTATATAACTATAAAAATACTGTTCTTTTGGTTCTAAATATAAAAGTTAGACAAAAAGTTTACTTTGATATAAAAGACATCAATCTACTTTGTCTTCTAAATTTAGTATCCCTATTTGATTTCATATATTAAAGGGGTTCATCAAGAGTAGATCTAATGCATATGGTTAAAAAGAATATTTTAGGAAAAATAACACATATTTATAATAAATAATTAACTTAATTAATTTCTTACATATTCACATATTAGTTATATCGCTCTCATGTTAAGGATGGGAGGTACTCTTTCCAGTCCTTAATATAAGACATAAGAGAATTGATTATGATCCTAAATATAAGACATAATTTTCATATTTGTTAATATTTTCCTAATTTACCTCTATTGATGCTTCCTCAACAAGAATCAAGAAGGAGAGAGAACAAAGGAATTAAGAAAGATGTTTAGGGTATTTTAGAAAATACATGTCATATTAACTAGCTTAACTAATAATTTTTTTTAATCTAATCAAATTAGATAAATAAATTTTATATTAAGGATGGAGCCAGTAATGTATATATAGGGTTATAGTTTTGTGGCCACATGTATACATGACTACATGTCCAATGGTTAAAACCAAGAAGTTGTTACACTTTTCTCTAAAGTGAGAGTCTAATAGGGTTTCGTCCCTTTTTGCTTTTCGCCATTGTGGTGACTTTAGCCAATTACTGTGGAGTGGGTCAGCTGGAAAAGGGTCTCACAAAGGAAGACAGTGACAGTATGGATAATAGACGCCTCGACATAAAGCTTCAATGGAGGAAGAAAACTGACCAAAGGGAAGAAGAAGACAAATTAATTGGCAAGGTATTGACGAGTTCAAGAGTTGGTTTCGTTACGGTGAGAGATACTGTTACAGCGGCATGGAGAGTGAAAGACGGCCTCGAGTTAAAACCTATAGGGTTCAATCTTTTCCCATTCACTTTTAAAAACTAGTGTGAGGCACAAAGAGTCTTAAAGGAGAACCCATGGGTTGTGAAAAATTATATGCTTAGCTTACAAAAGAGAAGGCCGTATTTAAGAGATAATGAATTAGTAATTAATACTTGTGAGTTATGGGTTCAATTCCACAATCTCCCTCCAGAAGGTAGAATAAGCACGAACATTAGAATGATGGCGAATATTGTGGGAAGAGTGCTAGGAATAGAAGAGCCGGAAGACTAGAGATACTCTAGGAGGAATTTTGGCAGAGCAAGGGTAGAGGTTGAAGTGAAGAAACCACTGATTCTGGGGTTCTTAGCTCCTCGTCCTGATAAAGATCTAGATGATGTTTGGATTTAGGTAAAATATGAAAAGCTTGTCCGGTTCTATTATAATTGTGGAAGGCTGGGACATGAAAGTAAAAGCTGTGAAGATGAGATTGTGGAATTTGTAGTTAACGGAGTAACAAGAGGCTATGACGCTAGCTTATGTGCACAATCTCTCAAGAATCAATGGGTTATTCTGGAGGGAAAGAATTCAGTGAGTGTATCGGAAAAGAGAGCAGGGTATGGGGATGACAGAAAGTACCAGTACTTGACTGGGGGGGCAAAGTCCAATTTATGTTTCAAAGGAAGAAGGAGAGTGCTCGAATAGACAAAGCAGGGGGAACAAGGGAAAGGATCGCTTTCAGCCGAATTCAATAAATACTAAAATGATATTAGCTCAGAGGGCATTTTAAGCAGATAAGATAAGCTACTCTCCTTATCATAATGCACAAAAAAGTGTGGGCTTGGCCCAAAAACCCGAGGCCCATGTAGTTACGGAAGTGGATTAGAACAATGAACTGGACTCTATGATAAAGCAATTGGATGGGTTTATTAGCCTGTTACAAGCACGTAAGGAAAGGATTATGAAGACCCAAATCAAATATTGGGTAGAATTTGCTAAGGAAAAGGAAGTCGGGAATAAAGATTTTGGGGCAATTGTGCCAGTCAGCAACCCAGATATTGGCGAGATAGCTCAAGGTATTTCTGCGGTTTCACTGAAAAGGAAAGCAGAAGACGATCCTGAGGCTCCGATAAACAAGAGAAGGAAAGATCATGACCAAGACTCTCCGAAGAGTGTTGGGAACAAAGAAAGGGCTGAAGCAGAATTAAGAAAACTTGCAGAGACAGACGGATCCAAAGAATTTGGATACAGGTATGATGGAAATTTAAAATTTAAGCATGGGGAAAACTCAAATGGGGTTCAGGTGCAAAGAAAAGCAAAAAGAATTTTTTTTCTTAAAAATGAACTAGAGGTCCAAAACGAACAAAATTCTAAGAGTAAGAAGACAGAAGTGGAAATGGTTAGTTGTGTAAATGAAGAGAAAACTGAGATGAGGGGCGAGGTGGCTTGCCTAATGCAGCCACCCTGGAATTATGACTTTTTTAGGTTGGAACTGTCAAGGTTTGGGAACTACCTTGACAGTTCGGAACTTAAAGTTCCAGTGTGGTAAATTGAAACCTTTCATGGTGTTTTTGTCTGAAACAAAAATGAAAAGAGCGAAAGTAGAAAGAATTAGGAGGAAGCTAAAATTTGATGAAGGTTGTTATTTTTATCTGGTAGGGAAGTCTGGTGGGTTGGCAGTGTGGTGGAAGGAAAATGTCAAGCGAAAAGTTGGGTTTGTGAGTAGGTATTTGATACATCTAGAAGAGGTGATGGTAGAGGGGCGGTATATGGGAAACATATCTTTAATATATGGGCCGACAGATTTGGCTACAAAGAGAAGATGGTGGACTGAGTTAGAAAAGCTGAATCCAGGTACTGCAATTCCTTGGATTATTTTAGGTGATTTTAATGACTTGCTCTATTCTTCGGATAAAGAAGGAGGAAGAGACTGTACTCAAAGAGACCTATACAGATTCAGGAAAACTATAATAAACTGTGACTTGATGGAATTAGAATTTAAAGGATGCAAGTTCACACGGAGAAACAACAGGCAGGGGGATGAGTTCATTAGAGAAAGGCTAGATAGAGCAGTAATGGACATAAGCTGGAGAGAAAATTTCCAGAGAGGCCAAGGGCAAGTATTGGAAGCAATAGGGTTAGATCATTGTCCTATTTTCATTAAATATGACCATGTTGAGTTGAAAACCCCTCCTATGTTCTGATTTGATGCTAGATGGATCAACCACCTGAAACTAATTGAACTTATAAGAAGTAATTGGAATCTGGAAGGAAGTGGGGAGGAGCTATTGGATTTTGTAAGGAATATAAATGCATTGAGAGAGGTCCTATCTGTTTGGAGCAAAAAGGAGTTTAGAAACAATTTAAAACAGATTAATCAGCTAATTAAAAGGGTGCAAGTCTGCTTGGAATCGAGCTGGAATGAAGATACTGAACAGGAAATGGAAACTTTAAAGAGACAGATTGGTGAACTGTGGGAGCAAGAAGAAATGTACTGGGCACAGGAGGCTAGAATAGAATAGCTGAAATGTGGGGATAGCAACTCAAAATTCTTTCACATGGCCACAATTAGGAGGAGAAGCAAAAATAAAATCACAAGAGTGAAAGGGAAGGAAGATGAGTGGGTAGAAGGGGAAGCTGCAATTGGAGACCAATTTGCTCAATTTTATAAATCCCTTTTCTCCTCAGTAGGGACTAGGGACTTCTCTGAAGTACTGGATAGTGTTGAAGAAATCGTCACGGATAAAGATAATATAGCTTTAATGGCTGAAGTTACAAGCGAAGAGGTCAAACAAGTATTTTTCTAGCTTGGGGGCAAAAGGCACCAGGTCCAGATGGTTTCACTGGAATATTTTATCAAAAAGCTTGGAACATTATAGGCGAACAGGTATGTAATATGGTTAAAAATTACTTTCAGTCTGGCTTTTCTCTTGCTGATGTAAATAAGATTGATTTGGTAATGATTCCTAAGGTAGATTGCCCTGAGACTGTTAGTGATTATAGGCCAATTAGCTTATGTAACTTCTCTTACAATTTCTTTTTCCAAAATCATGGCAAACAGAATGAAACCTTTGCTTAATGAGGTAATAGATCAGAGTCAGAGGGCTTTTGTCCTGGGTAGATTGATTCAAGATAATATTATAGTTGTGCATGAAACCTTTCATCACATGAAACTCAAAAAGAAGGGGATGAGTGAGGTGGCAATCAAAATTGATATGAACAAAGCCTATGACAGAGTAGAATGGATTTCTTGTGTGCAACACATTTAAAAATGGGTTTTAATAGAGAATGGGTAGATAGAATCTTTTGGTGTTTAAATTCTATCAATTTTTTTGTAATGATGTTTGGGAAGAGGGTAGCAAAGGTGTCTCCTAATAGAGGGTTGAGACAAGGAGATCCTCTATCTCCTTATTTGTTCATTTTGGTGAATAATGTTCTGTCCAAGTTAATTGAAAGAGACAAAAGGAGGGGAAAAGTGAGGGGTGTCTTGGTAGCTAGGGGTTGTCCAGAAATTACACATAGTTTTTATGTGGATAATTCCGTGTTTTTTCTTCAAGCAAATCAAGAATACTGCAGAAATTTGAAGAGAATATTGACTGATTACTATGAGGCCTAGGGACAAACAATAAATTTGAGAAAGTCTTACTTATACTTTTCAAGGAATACTCTTGATTTGCTTAAAGAAGAAATAGGACAAATATTCCAAATTCATACAGTGGATGCGCCTGGCAATTATCTAGGACTCCTAATTATCTAGGGCAGATCTAAATCTCAAGCTCTAAATTTTGTTTTAGACCGAGTTAAGAAAAGAGCTCAGGGGTGGAGGAGGAGACTTTTATCAGAAGCCGGGAGAGAAGTGTTGACTAAATCTGTTGCAAATTCTATCCTCGTATACTCAATGTCATGCTTTTTGTATCCTAAAAAAGTCCTGAAACAAATGGATAGTATTGTGTCTAGTTTTTGGTGGAATTGTGATGAGGGAAAAAAGAAAATCTATTGGGTTTCCATGGAGAAAATGAAGAGAGAAGTAAGGTTGAAGGGGGCTTGGGTCTCAAAGATTTTGAGGCCTTCAATTTAGCTTTGCTAGCAAAAGTAGGTTTGAGGATTTTGCAGAACCCTAATCAAATATGGGTTAGAATGCTTAAGGCAAGATATTTCCCTATATGTTCTTTTATGGAAGCTAGGAAGGGAAGGTCTGCATCATGGTTGTGGTCTAGTATTATAGAAGGAAGGAGTGTTCTAGATAATCAGGTGTGCATCAGCATAGGTAATGGCTAGGGTTCTAGAGTTTGGGTAGATCCGTGGCTTGGGGACCTTCCGGGGAAGAGGCTGATCTCACCATGCCCACATGAGGACTTTAGGGAGTTAAGAGTTGCTGATTTACTCAGTGAAAGAGGATGGAACTTGATGTCTATAGAGGGATGGATCACAAATGATGAAAAAGAAGCAATACACAACACTATTGTAAATCAGAGAAATAGAGAAGATAGGTGGGTCTGGACTGGAGGAAAAAGAAGTGTCTACTTAGTAAAAGAAGGATATGTGAGTGCAAAAGGTAATGTTTTATGAAGAAATGAGAATATCCCATCTTCCTCATATAATGCTCAGGAATTGATGTGGAGAGAGGTGTGGAAGCTTAGAGTTCCCCCCAAAGTTAGAAATTTTGTGTGGAGGCTTTTATCTAAGGCATTGCCAACTCTCCAAAATTTGTGGAAGAGGAAATGTTGTGCTTCAGACCAATGTTTGATATGTCATGCTAGAATTGAATCAAATGAACATCTGTTTATGTTTTGTGAATGGGCTAAGACTGTTTGGTATGGAAGCAATTTCTCCTTTAGATTTGATGAGAATGAGAACATGAATTTAATTGAAAGAGTAGCTAAATGGTTATGTGATAGAAGTTTCTCTGATTGGCAAAAGGCCTTACTGGATGGTAATGAATTTGTGGCAGATCAGGAAAGGGAGAAATGCCTTTTTATTTGATAATATCCCAATTGATCCCATTTTTGTACTCTCTCAGGCTGAAAAGTTACTTCTGAATTTATGGGAAGCACGTGGATGGGAAAGGACAGAACCTAGACTTCAACAAGGACAAAGTATGGACACAATGGGGCATTCTCAATGGTGCAGGCCAGAAGGTAATACAATTAAAATAAATATGGATTGTGCTTTTTCTGATATTGATAATAGAGCAACAGTGGCAATTGTTGTAAGGGATTGTAACGGATGGTTACTAGATGGGGATACCCAAAAGGGAGTTGCTGGTACAGTTTTCATGGCAGAAAGTCTTGCTTTTCTCAAAGCTTTGAAATATGCTGATGATAATGAGCTCATAGATATTATTTTTGAATCTAATAATCAAGTGTTAATTAAATGCTTGGTAGATGATACTCCTCACAATGATTGGAGGTGTATAAATATCCTTGAAAATATTCAAAGTTTAAGGAAACTAATTCGGAATCATTCGTGTAATTGAATTCCCAGGAAAGCAAACTCAGTAGCTGATTGGGTTGTTAAAGCTGCATTAGGAGGGTCATGCCCGACTGATTGGATTGCTAGACCGCTTGAAAGTTTGAGAAGATTGCTGGATAAGGATGCCAACGCTTTTGAAAGAGAACCTGATTGAAGGCTTTTGTCTCTGTAATATATTTTGTTGTTGATTGGATAGGTTGTTAATATTGTATGTATGATGTATTTCCAAACTGAGAATCAGGTCTGGTAGTAATGAAATCTTGTTGACTGGCCAAAAAAAAAAAAAAAAAACCAAGAAATCATGTGGGAATGATTAATGATAAACATGAAGACTGAAGAGAGAGAAGGTGCGTGACCACACAGTTCCACTGAGCATGGCAAGCACAGCACGCAATCGACTATTCTCCACTGCTTGTGTGGCTGCCTGCCTCTGCACGCATTAGCCTCTTTTGGATCTATCTATCTATTGGTCTATTCTCATCCAATTCACTTATTCATCAAAACCCTCTCCTCCATACACACTTGCCTTTCTCTCAATCTTCATCTCTTTTTTTCTCAATTATAATTCTTTCCTATATATATATACTCATTTTTTCTCAGGGTAAATGAGGTAAAAACACCCACAAACTTTTATTCGACAAGCATCTAGCATTAAAGGTTGAGAATGACGCGTTGGGAGTAGAAATAGACAAGCGGAAATTCTTAGTGAGAAGCTTCTGGCCGGGTTGAGCCCATTTGCCATACCAGAGGCCAAACCGTCAACCTGTCTTTGGCAGGCTCGGGTTGGCATTTTACCAACCCGTTTTGAAGCAGACGGTTTTCCAGAGTCACCAAGCACACATCATTTTGAAAACTTTTTGATTATTTATGCACCATTAGGAAGTTTGAGATGATAGATACTTGTGGGATAAAACTGAAGGGTATTTTTGCCCTATGACTCTTTTTTGTTTCCAGTTAAAACCACTCACAAGATTATTGGGTATTTTTAACTACTATCCGGCCAAATGTGTAGATTTAATCTCCATTAGATAAATTGTTTATAACGTTTTTCATATATATCTACTTCACATGAAATTAATCATCATGATCACCATCATTAATATACATCTATTAGCAAGTTGTAATTGTAAGAAGCAACAATCATGAACAGAAATGTCTATCTTAAGTTTCATGCAAATCCACAATACCTATTCTAATTTTCAAAAAAATAAAATAAAATTGTTACATTGACGACACTAACCCGATCACTCAAACGCACTTATATAAAAGATCCATTTTTTTAAAAAAATAAATAAATAGTAACTAAGCAAAAAATTAAAAATAATGTCTTTTCTCATAATTATGGCTTGATCGACATTCAAGATAAAAAAGAACAAAAACATTTATTACTTGAGAACCCACATGGTAGATAATTAATTAAATCAAAGGGGGGAGGAGTGAAAAGGGATTTTAAAAGCCTTTTGTCTGCATCCGCGTACACACATAAAAATCAGCATATATGGTGAGTGATCTCTTTCCCAGAGCTTCAACCCATAGCCAGCTGAGGCCTATAACCCATATATATATATATATATATATATAAAGAGCATTAGCTGGAAATAGAACAAAGAGTATAGAGATCAAAAAAATGTTAGGCTCCCCAGATAAAGAAACAAAGAAGAACTCTTCTTCTTCATCTTCATGGTGGCTTCTGTGCTGCAGAAATTGCATTTGCAGTTCAAGTTCTTCATCAACAGTAGCAGAAGCAGACAACATGGAAGGTGGCCACCAGAAGAAGAAGAAGCCTGGAGGATGGAGGGCCATGCCTTTTATTTTAGGTCCTTATTTTTTTAGTTATATTTTGCGTTTGTGTGTGTTTTACTGGAGTGTTGTGTGTGTTGTTGTAATATGTTGTGAGTGATGCAGGGAATGAGACGTTTGAGAGGTTGGCAGTGTTTGGGCTGTTTGCGAACTTTACGGTGTATTTGACGAGGGAGCTTCATCTGGAGACGGTGGCTGCTTCAAATATTATGAATAGTTGGTTTGGGATTACCAACTTTGCCCCTCTTGTCGGTGCCTTCATCTCTGATGCTTATGTCGGTCGCTTCAAGACCATTGCCTTTGCTTCCTTTGCTTCTCTTCTGGTACTCTCTCTCTCTCTCTCTCTCGCACACTCCATACACAACACACAAATATATGTACACTGTACACATCAAAAAAAGTGAAACTAGGTAAAGGAAATATACTTTCTTTAGGAAAATTAGCTTATGTGCAAATTAAAAATCTTTTGTTTTACTTTTACATATGGTTGAAGGAATGAATATAAGCTGTATGGAGCTGGAAAAGAATCACTCATTAATGATAAGTTGCACTTGGTCCACTTTTTGAGCAAAAATTTTGCCATGGGAATTTTTCATTTGGCTGAACTTCCCATCAATTTTTATTTTTTTCTTTGATACTTTTTTAATGAGAGAATACTATTTGATCAATTTACATTTCAAGCTAAAATTTTCTTCATATGATATTTCTTCTCTTCGCGAAAAGTTTTCTGTATAAAGTAAGACTAAATGAATTTAAATTTGAAATTATTTTTATTTTTCAAAGAAAATTTTTTATATAATTAAATTTTTAGTTACAGGGTTGAATTATTTATTGGTGTATATATGTATAGGTAAAATTACTATATATATATATATATCACTAAAAAAATTATAGTTCTGATAAAATTGAAAAATTATATGATTGAATCAAAGAAAATGGTGTTGGTAATCCATTCTCTAATTGTTTATTGGTTCAGTTCAGATTAATTCTCACTTTATTAATATTTTGTGGAAAAGAGGAAAAAACTGTACTTGCTCGTCAAGTTGCAATATAGTAGTGTTTGCACTTTTCTCTAAATTGTGGCAAACTTGAGGGAAATTACAGTGCTAATGGTGGTGCCCCTTGAATCTCTGTACTCTCCCAAACGTCATCTCAAATAAGCATTAAGTGAACAGTGAACATGTTTTTTCTTAAAACTCCATTAAACATCTCAGTTGTGATAGACTCAAATTAAAAATTAATAAAAAAACTACATAATTGTACCCAGCATGATGCCAAATTCTGCTGAAATTTATGACATGAATTATCAATTTCACGTGTTCAGCTGTAGTCATGTCTCGTGACTCGAGTCACTTTCAAAGAATCCCAACCACTCCTCTCCCTCTGATTTTTCTTACTAGAATTTTCCCTTCTCATTGACCTTTTTTTTTTTTTTTTTGCTAAAACAGGGGTTGATAACAGTGACTCTAACAGCTTGGTTACCAACTCTTCATCCACCACCATGCACTCCTGAACAACTAGCACAAAACCAGTGCGTAAAAGCCAACACTACACACCTTGGTGTTCTCATCCTAGGACTTTGTTTCTTAACCATTGGCTCTGCTGGTATAAGACCTTGTAGTATCCCATTTGGTGTTGACCAATTTGATCCCACAACTGATGAAGGCAAGAAAGGAATCAATAGTTTCTTCAATTGGTACTACACTACATTCAGTCTGGTTTTGCTTATAACTCAGACTCTGGTGGTTTATATCCAAGATTCTGTTAGCTGGAAGATAGGTTTTGGGATACCAACTCTGTTTATGTTCCTCTCAATCATCATGTTCTTCGTTGGGAAGAGGATCTACGTGCATGTTAGACCAGAAGGGAGTATTTTCTCTGGTATTGCTCAGGTCCTAGTTGCTGCTTACAGAAAAAGACATGCTGAGCTTCCAAGTGACAACAAGATCGATGGAGTTTTCTATGATCCGCCATTACTGGAGGGTTCTAGTCTTTTGTCAAAACTCCCTTTGACTCATCAATTCAGGTTATACATCTCTTTCATACAGGTCACTAAGAAATCTGATCTCGTATGCCTTATTTTACTAAACAATAATTAGAGTAAGCCAAGCTACCAAGAATATTAAATTAAATATATTCTATTAGAAAGAACTGAAAAGACTAAATTAATATATCCACTTATACTTCGTTTAGTTTCTCGAAGAAAAGGATTGATGAAAAGAAAGTCAGACTTTGTCTCCAATTGTTGGAATATTGTCGGAGTAAGCTTGGGTAGAAGATTGTGATATTCCCCAATCAGTCTAATCTGTATCATTAAACCAATACAATATGTTTTTTGATGAGGAAAAGGCACATATATTGAGGAAGAGGCTCATAGATCACTATATATATATATATATATGTTTGTGTGTGATTGGATAAGGGTTCTGGTTTACGTGACTTGATACACTAAACTATATGTCTATTCTCTTCCTTTTATACTTTCTCTTATTTTTTCTATTTGTGGTATATTTGCTGCGCATCCATAATCAAGTTTCTATAATTGTGATCGGGCACTTAGAGATAAATGTTCACAACTCAAGTACGCCCAATATTCTTACACAAATAATTATTTTGTGCTTACATCATTGGATTCCCTTTTTTTTGTTGGATAGGTGCTTAAACAAAGCATGTTTGATAATGGAGGGTGAGCTGAACTCAGATGGGACCAGAGTGAACCAGTGGAGACTTACCAGCATACAGCAAGTTGAAGAGGTGAAATGCTTAGCGAGGATATTCCCAATCTGGGCTGCTGGAATTCTCAGCTTGATTTCAATGGCGCAACAAGGAACATTCACAGTATTCCAAGCCTTAAAGATGAACAGACACCTTGGACCCAAATTCCAAATCCCAGCAGGTTCGATGTCGGTAATCTCATTCCTCACAATAGGCCTTTGGGTCCCATTCTACGACAGAGTCTTCGTACCTTCACTGAGGAAAATCACCACACACGAAGGGGGCATAACTCTGCTTCAACGAATCGGAATCGGAATTGTCTTCTCTATCCTCTCCATGATCGTCGCCGGTATGGTGGAGAAATCGAGAAGGGATTTAGCCAACTCCGATCCAAATCCACTCGGAATCGCTCCGATGTCGGTGATGTGGCTCGCACCACAACTGTTTCTGATGGGAATGTGTGAGGCGTTCAATATAATCGGACAGATCGAGTTCTTTAACAGGCAATTTCCCGAACACATGAGGAGCATTGCGAATTCATTGTTCTCTTGCTCGTTTGCGACGGCTAATTATGTAAGCTCGATTCTGGTGACGGTGGTTCATCGGACCACAAAAACAGAGACCCATCCAGATTGGCTCGCAAATAATATCAATGATGGTAGATTGGACTATTTCTACTACCTTATTGCTGTGATTGCGGCTCTGAACTTGGTTTATTTCCTCTTCGTTGCTCGGCGATATCGTTACAAGCCTACCGGAGATTTTCCTCATGATGTTGAACTAGCTTCGCACAAAGGCTAATGTAAGATTAGATCGCTGTTAGTGGTAATGTGGCATTATAATTATGTATGTGTAATAAAAATATATAAAAATAAATTTAAGACGGTTGCAATGTCTGAGTAATTCCATTTCGGGGGATATGAGTATAAAATAAAAATAATGAGTGTGTCATTGTGTTGGCTATTTCAATATTAAAGAGACACACACGACATTCCACTTATTTTTTGTTATAAAAAAAAAAACAGATGGAAGCTTAAAAATATTCTTGATCCTTAATAAACACCACTGGTCCAAAATGACAATTTTTTTATAACAATCATCATTAGTTTAGAAAATATATATGTTAACATTTGACAATATCATTGCTACCATTAAAATTTTAATATCTATAGTTTTTATTCACGACGAGTAGGAATAATGGACTGAAAAACATTTTTTAAAATTAAAGGATCGAAATAAAATTTTGTATATAATTAAAGGACTAAAGCGCACTTTTAACTAAAATAATTAAAGATAAACCACTAATCGTGTGCTTATGAATCTGTGATGGCTTGTGACTCACAAAGCACTTGCGTATCTATCCATCCTCTCCAAGAGTAATGACAAGCACTAAATTTTAAGACATGACACTTTCAAAGCTCATTCATCATCAGTCTTTCTATTGTTCTACACTTATTTATTATTGGCCTATTTATAAATCTAAATTATTTGATTCCCATACATTAAGAAAAGTTAGTTAACTCAATAAATAATAAACTAAATTAATAACTTTTTTCCTTCTAAATTTGTCCTTATTTATGAATGAGTATTTTTCACCTATTTCTTCCCTATTTAATATGGGAAAAATTGTGACACTTTCATTTATTACTCTAAAAATATATTTATAATAAGAACCAACATTTTCCCTCAATCTGAACTTTTAAATAGAACCAAAGTGGTATATATTTGACATAAGGAAATTTAAAATTTTGATTAAAAATGGGAAATTTTCATTTTCAAAATTATTCAAGCAATGATGTAAATGTTGTATGTATTGTGTGTGTATTTTGAAATAACTAAAGTATGTATCTTGTATGTTATACAAAGGGAGAGTCCCTAAAAAAAAAAAAAATTCTAATTGTAAAATGTCAGATCAGGTTTTTTCGCAATAGTTGATTAGAAAATATCAAAACTTAATTAGCAATTCCCAAACTTTTTTCTTGAGAAATACCTGAATTGGAATTTTGCGAATTTCAAGTTTTTTTTCTGAAATTTTCCCTTATACAAATCTTATTTATATGGCAAAAAATAATTGTTCATATGTTAATAATACCTCTTCAAATATTTTTGTAAAGAAAACTTTGAAGTACAGGAAAATGAAATGATATTAATCTAACAAAAGTCGCCTCAAAATTTTCCAAGCTCCCTATCTGCGCACCAAAAAAACCCCACAAATTATGTGCATGTTTGTTTAAGCTTTTTGCACAGTAAATAAGCCCTTATTACGCAAGCCGAGAAAAAACTCCTCTCACATACTTACCTCATATACTGTGAATCACGAATTATAAGCACTTATTGCCCAAAAATAAGCTATTCCAAACGCACACTATATGAACTTGTCAGATTTTATGATAAGCTTGACAAATCTATTTGGCTTTATTCAAACTCTGAACAGTTTTACTGTCCAAACTTTTAATTATGTTGATGAGATCGATAATGGCTCGGCTCTATAATTTTCAGGTTGAAGATAATTCAGTGTCGATGGATAGGACCACAAAGAAAAGGACGATTGTGACGTGAAATTGTGCCCTTGTGAGAAAATTAGAAAATCATCCAAATATAATAACTCTACTTTGTTAATAATATACTCTCCGGTTCTAATTATAGGACATATTTATCTAATTTTAAAGAAATTAAGGATAGTGGTTAAATTAGTTAATCATATTTATTTTCCTAAGATATCCTTATTTAAAATTTAAAAAAACAGTAGAATTGAGGTGTATGTGACATTAATAAGTTACAAGCATTACTTACTTTATAGAATATATAGGTGTATTCTTAAATTATTCTTGTATTTAATTATTATTGAGAAAGTATCAATAGAGAATATTTTGGAAAGTTTCCATGTGAGAGTTGTGAGCATACAAAAGTTTTTGTTAGATCAATATTGTCTCCAAAATGTTAAAAGAAGAGCAAATCACCTAAATCATTTGAAAAATTAATTGCCATTGACCATTAATATTTTTAACATTTAGAGACCATATTACTCCTCTATTAAAACTTCTAGATCAATACAACTCTTTTGATGTTCTAAATACGCTGAACTTAAAATTTTTCGGATTAAATTATACTTTAAGGCTCTGTTTGTTTTGAGGGGAGGGGGATGGGGAGGGGGAAGAGGCATTTTGCTCTCCTCTCTTTAATTGGTAAGACTAAAAATTTAGGAGGGGGGAAATTTTTTTGGAATTTCCCTCTTCCCTCCCTCAAAACCTCTTCCTCCAAAATTGGGGGATTTGGAAGAAAGGCTAAAAATATCTAACCTACTGAATTAAAATATCTATGACATTTTGTCATTAACCCAAAAGTATCATTTGCTATTTTCAATTATATATATGTGTGTGTATAACTATAATTATAAAATATAATTTTAAATATATATAAATAATTGTATTAAATTTTATTTATAATTTAGGACATAAAAATATTATTTATAATTAAGTTTTATTATACATTTAATAGATTTTAAAAAAAATAACTTATAATGTAAGAATAAAATTATCCATGTAAAAATAATTTCCCTTAATAATAAAATCCTCCTATCCCCATCCCCTTCCCTCTATTATAATCTCTCGCATCCCCTTACCTTACCCAGTCCAACCAAACCGACCCTAACTCTTCATTGTTTTTCAGACTTCATACACATACAAGCCACGTTAGCTTTCTTAAAACAAGAAAGTAGTTGAGTACCCAAACCAAATTGCACAGTGATCATCACTATCCTTATTCTTATCAATGGAAGTCTTACATGTCAGCGTCGCGGGAGATGTCTCGCATGAATGAAGTAGCAGTGATGAGTTAGTGGAGGGGACAGATCCTAGGATAATACTCTAGAAGTTTTCATATTTGACTCTAAATAAGAGTTTGAATTTTGGGAAAATCACAGAAAAAAATCTTGAAATTATAAAATTCTAAATTTAGGATTTCTTAAAAAATGAGTTGTGATTTATTTATTAAATTTCATCATTTTCTTATTAACTCTAGATAACAAACCTGATTGAGGATTTTTTAATCTTAAAATTTTTTTCTATTATTTTTTCTTAAATTTTTGTAGCAAGTTTTTGAAAAAAATAATAATTTGGATCTTGTGGGGATGTTTATCCTTAATAAACCATGCAGATTACAAAATCCATTGTGTGCTGTCTTTTTCATCCAATTATCATTTTGGGATGTTGTACCTTCTCTGGTATATTATTAAATATCGGTGCACCTCTTTAACCTTTAATAATTTACCTTTTTTTTATTTTTTGCTTTGTGAAATTCTTCTTTTATGTGAAACGAGCCAGTGCTTCCCGTGCGCTGCACGGAAAGATTTGATTCCTGTCCGGTTTCCTCTAGTACATTAACACCTACCATTTTCGGGATCATTTTTTCCATCATAATGCACTGTCCAGAACAACAATGAAGAAACACAAATTTAACTGATGACTTCAATTTGTATAAAAGAAAGTTGGTTTTTCACTTTCTCACGCCACAAGTGGATACCTAGGTATTTATGTTTCTAAACACTTCTTTGTATATAACATTCTTTGTAGTGTTAATTGTCTATGAATCATCAGCCCCTAGAATAATCTTCAGCCCATTCATGCTTCTCACTCTAGAAAGTACAACATAAATTGGCCATGAGTAAAAATGGGTTTTGACAAATACAATCCAACATGACGCAATGATTGTCCCTGACTTTTATTGATTGTCATCGTGAATGAAAGTATAATTGGGAATTATCTCATTTGCATGCGAAATGGCCATCTAGACTCAAAAGGATTAAGATTCATTCTATGTATCAAAACCTTGACATTTGGTTTATAACCATTAAGAGTAACTGCCTCAATGACCTTATGGCCTAACATCGTAACACGAAGACGTGTTTCATTGCACAATCCAAATGCTTGATCAATATTTCTCAATAGCATTATTGCTGCTCCAACTTTCAAGACAAGTTTATGAGGTGGCAAACCAGAAGAAGTGATGGTGTTTAGGAATTCTGTTGTGTATAAGTTGTCAAAAGAGTCAGAATCTTCAGTTGACTTACACACTGAGTCACAACTTAAGAACTCATATTCCTGGCCATGGAGCAATGAACACATGTGATCGTTGATCTTGGCAACCATTTCAATTGTTGGTGCAAGGATTGCTCTATCATTAAAGTAGTCATTGAAAGTTAGATTGTCCAGAAGCAATTCATTAGTTGCCTGCACAATTGCATTCATTGAATCATTGCAACCTGGAATCAATACTTCTTGTGGGATTTTTATATCAGCAACACCATCAACAGGATCTCCTAAGTTACCATCGCCAATGTCTAGTAACCATCGTGAGAACCATTCGATTCTTTTGTTTGTATTGTTATCATAAGATTGATTCAACCGCATGTTTTGAGTCAAGCGGAGAATAGTGCAATGTTGCCATAGCCGAAAAGAGCTTATGCAAGCATTAACTATAGCTGCCCGTGTAGCTTTAAAAATGACCAGAAGTATTTGCCTAAAATCACCACCCATAACCAAGCATTTACCTCCAAATGGTATATTGCATTGTATTATATCCTTTAGAGTCCTGTCAAACACTTCAACACAATACCGTTGGACCATAGGTGCTTCATCCCAGATTATTAACTTTGTCTGCTTAAGCAAATTTGCTAATGGTGAATTCTGCCATATGGAACATACTGAAAATTCTATTATTGGTATTGCAAAACGTGAGTGGGCTGTCTATCCTGATGGTAGTAATGTTGTTACTATACCACTTGATGCAATAGTAAACACAATATGTCCCTTTGAACAAAGACTGGAGGCCAATGCATTCCACAAGAATGTTTTGCCAGAAGACGATTATCAACTTATGTAAATTTGCACAACATACAAGAACGTTGTGTAAATTTGGATTGACGATTGGATAAGTAACTTATGTAAAAGTGAATGATGTTTGGTTTGGCTTTTGCATAAGTGGATTTTGTATCATTTAAGAGAAAAAATTGTAAAAATTATAAAAAATGAAAAAATGAAGGGATAATTGTGAAAAAAGACCTCGTTGGGAACTTAATTGCCAAATGGGACTTGAGAAGATATCTACAAACGAAGGGATTTTTTCACAATTTTCTCAAACATTAACTTTGAAAATTTGGCAATGGTACAATTTTAAATAAAATTATATCAAGCTATAATTTAAATTGGTACACTCTAAAAGTCTTTTTTATTTTGTACCTCAAGCTTAAATTTTATAAATTATATCAAAATCTAATTTAAATATTAAATCCTAACTCATATTTTCACATAGCTCAAAATCTAACAAAATAAACTGATTAAAACCTCAATAATACCTCCAATAATCCAAATAAATTATTTAAACTAAATTTAATGGGTAAAAACACCATATAAAAACTAATTTATGACATGTATATAAAAAGAAAATTGATTATAAAATCATAAAACAACTAAATAATAAATCTAAACTGATTAAAATTAATTATTAATTATTTTCTACATTTCTATAGTCATATATTGATAAAACTCAAAACTTGCCTAAACTCTTATCCCAAGATATTATCTAATTAACAAAAGATTACTATCTAAAGAAAGAGAAAATTATTTAGAACATTTTTTATAAAAGAATGTTTGCGATTAGAAGTGATTTTGAGTACCTCATTGATCCCCAAAAATATAAAAATACTCCTATCAATATTATTTTATATATATAAACACACACGCACATAAGCTCCAATAAGCTCCATTTTGAGGCTTATGACTTTTTCCAGCATTTGCCCTTTTTTACCTTAAATCTAATCACTGAACCAAACATCTCATTTGATCAAAACACTGTTCAAACCCAATTTCTATATTGTTCAAGTCCGATTACTGGGCAAATCGTCAAAACAAAGACACTGAAAGATGTTACAATTGGAGAGAAACAGTTACAATTGGAGAGAAACAGTAAGGATATCAAATGAGGACAACATAGCAATTGTGTATAGTATTTTTGGGCTCTGATTCTAGGATACGCCTAAATTCTTAAACACATCACATTTGATTGATATACATTTTCTATGATTCAAATGACTTGAAGAACGTGTGGCAAAAAAAAAAAGACTTGAAGAACGTGCTCATTCACATTACAATATAAGAAGTGCTAAAGTAATGTTTTTGAATAAGAAATACTGTGGATGTATTTATTATGAGAGAGTAGCTTGTAGAACATTAAATGAGTGGCAGGTTAGGTGAACACGATAGTTGGTAAGAGCAGTGTAGTTGACTGTCATGTGACTGGCACTATAAGTTATAGCCACTGTGACGTGATGGTGTTAGTTGGCTAGCTTACTTGATTTTGATGTCTGCATTTCACTGACCTACATGACAATGTGCAAGCCAAGACACGGGAAATTGGCAGAAAACTGAGGTTAATAAAAAATACTGTGTAATGCACACAAATTATTTCGAACTGCCGACTATCATTTCAAGTGCAAATGATATGTTGGAATTGAAAAAATATTAGTCAGCATTTCTATTATGCAGTTTTCGCAAATGTTGCTCCGTTTCGGAAAAAGTTATTGCATATGTTGAGAGTAGGGCAATAATATAAGGCTATCAGGAAAGCAACATAGATTACTGTTGTTTGACCATAGAACAATAAATAACAGTTCATCGTACTTCCCACACTAATAAATATAATAAAAACACTCCCTACATTTGCATTCATAAGTCGTCTTCTTCATCGCCATGTTTTTCTCTTAAACGAAATTCATTATGTGCCTCAAACCCAATAGAAAAATGAATTGTTGTTCTGGTCGAACAAACCACTGGTGGGGCAAACATGTTTTATACTTTCTTCTAAAGCCACCATCAGTTTAAGGCCACTATAGCACAACCAAAAGCATAATGAAAATAAAGAAGGTGGTTAATCAGTGTCTGCAAGCTGATGAAAATAAAACTGAACATGTCATAAAAAAAAATGCACTCACAAAAAGCTATTCTTGGAAAAAAAAAATACAAACACTTCAAATTAAACTTTTATGGGTGCATGCATGAAATATAATATGACTTCCATTCTGTCACTTGGCTTTATCAACACAAAAGCTTAACTACATGTGAATGCATTTCTTCCTCCTTTTTCCCGTCTTGAAAAAATACAGAAACAACAAAAATGACAACTCCATGATTAATTATTTATTAACAGAAGGCAAGGACCAACAAAAATGGAAATGTCCATTGTGTGCACTTGTTAATTGTATGAACTGTAGAGACGATGATATTTGCAACTAAAGGAAATAGCAATTTCAAGCCAGCAGATGCAGACTCAACACAACCAAATAAAAGCAGAGGCTTGCATGAATTAATAGTTCTGTCGGTTTGGAACCGGATACAGTAATTAGAAATGAAATACAAAGACTCAAAGGCTGTAGATTGGGACGGCTTCGTGGCAGAGTGCCAACACATGACTGTTGTTTATATTGAGCAGGAATCCCCCTCTGTTCAAATAAAGACATGTCCTCAAGAGCTCTGAGTGTTCCTGATGAACAGATCAATGAAATCAGAAGAAAATGAACATGCAAACAGTGAAGGCATTTTACAGGTAAAAGGCCTTTGCTGAACAACACCATGGAGAGACTACACAGAAGCTAGAACCTAAAGAACATGTGTCAAGCTTCAGAAAATCCTTATGCTCAGCCCCAAAATGAATGAACATGTCATGATCTGCTTGCACCATTAACGAAATATAAGTTGAAGAAAAATGGATATGGGGAAGTGTTATTGGCACATAAAATAGTGTGGAACAATGTAACACCAGTTTTTAGCATATAGAGAACACAATTCCTGACCATGATTACCATGTCATGATCTGCTTGCACCATCTGTGCCAATAAAGCCATGTCCTCTAGAGTTTTGGCTGTTCCAGATGAGCAGAACAGTGAAATCGGAAGAAAATAAGACATGGAAACAGTGAAGGAATTTTATAGGAAAAAGGCCTTTGCTCAACAACACCATTGAGAGACTACAGAGAAGCTAGAACCTAAATAACATTTGAAAAGCTTCAAAAAATCCTTTCTCGCAGCTTCAAAATGAATGAACATGTCATGATCTGCTTGCACCATTACCGAAACATAAAACCAACAAAAATGGATAGGGGGAAGTATAATTGGCACACAAAAAAGTGTGGAAAAATTTAACACCAGTTTTTGGCAGATATAGAACACAATTCCTGACCATGATTACCATGTGCAGACATAATCCAGCCAAAATAGGTACTAAAATCTGGAGTTAGAATCCATAAGTACCATCAGTAAAATATATCTGGGAGAGCGAAAAGGGGCTGAGAAAATGACCATATGTGAGCATGACAATTGGAAACTTCTTCTATAGAGGAAATTGAAAATCTTTTTCATCCCAAAGAGCAAAACCTTCAGGACTGATCTGCATGTACAAACCACTATATTAACCACAGAGAAAATGATGAAAAAACCAACAGTGAATAATAATGGTCACAAATATTGTCTGCCTTTGCATGGAAAAACTACTCAAATTTTAATGGGTCTTCATAACACTTGTTGCACGCTAATTAAGTGAGTCCATCACTTATAATCACTTATCTTGATACTATCAAAAAAGTATCAACATTTTTTTAGATGAGAACACTGGTCTATTTAAACATGAGGTTTTGAAAGCTCAAAGTACTATACAATGTTACGTAATAAGTGAAGTGAAAGACCACCTCCCCATCAATCAGAAGCACAGGAAGAAAACATTAGTCAGCAGTTGACTACCCCCACAATAGATAAAAAACATGGTTCAAACTTGGAACTTGGAATATACATAATTTTTTAAAATAAGGTAATGCAAGACCATTTATTGGGACCAAGATAGCTGGCAGTTGAAAACAAAGCAGACACAGGCAATAAATAAGGAAGGAATCAAAACGAAGCAAATGCAAATGCTTACCAAATGCAAATGCTCCCCGAAACATGTGCAGAGCAATTAATGTTGGGTACCATATATCAAATTGCATTGTAGGGTAAGAAGGGAAATGAACCTCTTCTTCATTCCCAAAGTGATCCAAGCCATCATCTGCATCACCAAGTGAGGAAAAAAGGAAGTCATACTCATCATTCCATATTAAGTTCTCAAATTTCGGGGAAAATAGTTAGATGACTTTCTTAATCGCTCCTCCAATAAAGCAGGGAGATTGCTCGCTCACTCTAAATCGCTCCTCCAATAAAGCAATATGCGAATACAAAATCATAAGTTAATGTGGAAAAGTACCGAACAAACACGAAAACCCCAGATTGAACATTACACATCAGAAATGTATAAGCAGATTTAGCAGACATCGTGATATGATCAGTAAACAGCCTATGCTCTTATCAGAACCTTGAAAACCCCAGAAAAAAATCAAAACACAATCTGATACAGTCAAATAAGCTACAAGGTAGAAGAAACACTCAATCGGAAAAATATATAATAATAAATCCCAGTATTCAAATCATCAAGATGAGAGTAACTTAGATCAATTTATAGGAAGCCCAATAACTTAAAGTAAAAGAGATCATAATAAAGGAAATAACTTATCATGAAAGAAAGCAAACAAAATATTGATAGAATATACTACTAAAAAATGTATAAATCTTTCCAAAATTTCCATCCGTAAGTCAAATTTTTTGGGCCTCACATCATAACAAAAGTAAATATAAAAAGACTTTTGTAGCTACTGCTATAGGAAGCTAGGAAATAATTTACTTTAGTTATTTAAACTTTTCATTGCTTTGGAGGCTCAAGCTTCCTTGAAACTGCATCAATCTGGAAAATTGTTTTTGAAGGAAACATAAGAAACTGATTTTTCATTTTTTTAAGGAACTGTATGCATATTAAATCTATATATAAATTTATGAGAAGCATACTATTATGACAGGCCATTGTTTGCAAGTAGCTTGCTTGGCATCATACAAATTCTTCTTGATGAAACACGGCATAATGAAGTGCAAACTTTAGGGTGCCAAACTCTCTTTGACTTTGTGAACAATCAGGTGGGGTTTATTTTTGTAGGATTTTATTTTGGATTTTGACGTTTGTTCAATTTTTGGTGTTTATAATATTATATGATATTGTAAGTTCTCTTCTGTGCAAATGCTGAGTTTCTGGCATCTTTTATTGTGCAGAGAGATGGTACCTACATGTTAAATCTAGATGGATCAATTTCCAAGCTTTGCCTTCTAGCTCAAGAAACTGGTGATGATGAAAAAGTACAACATTTGTGTGCTTCTGGCATACAGGCTCTTTCGTCAATGGTAATTCAAATGCTTTCACTGTCATATCTGTTAACTGTTTTATGCTCTTTCAATGTTAAGCAATCTTTTGACATGGTTGACAACATGAAGTTATTAAGAAACTACATGTATAATGTTGAAGTAAAAATGATTAGAGCCTTTGCACATGGTTGTAGCTGGAACTTCTCTCTAATTCATTGATCAAATGTTTTTGTTCTCAGTATCATCAAATCATATGGAGTAGCATAGTATGTACAATGTCAGTTACAATCATGTCAGATACACCAAAGCTTGAAATGAAACCAAGCTACATTGAATATCATTATCCACACAGTAAGAAGTCTTTGAGAACTTGTTTTGGAAAGGACAGTAATGTTATATCTCTTTGAGATAGTTTGACCTTAGAAGAAGCCCAGTATGGCTAGCTTGTTAAAAAGCTTCATTTTTTACAGGGAAAGCTTCTTTAACTCGAAAAAAAATAAACATGTAGTTTATTTATGGTCATGCAGAATCAGAAATGTATACCTAGAGTGGCATGTATACACATTGATTCCATAACAGGGAAAGCACAATCATCCTAGAGTGTCTTTCAGAATACATGCTAAATCCCAGTGGCAATTAATGGTCATGCAGTAATCAGAAACGTATACTTAGAGTGGCATGTATACACATTGATTCCATATATAGCTTCTATAAATGATCATCCAACGATGTACACATGGATTCAATCTCTTTTTCTTAATAAATCGAAGAACCTAAAAGCTGAAATCACCTTACCTAGACATGGGCAAAGAGAGATGAGCCACGGCCACAAAGAATATGTCGACATCGTCCTCGTCGTTGCTTCTTCAACACAGAGCAATGAAAAAAATCAAAACATACAAAACCCTAGCTAGCCACCACAAAACAGCAACTGCTCACCTGTTGAAGCACCGCTAGGCACAGCAGCTCTGGCGAAGGTTCCATCAGAAAGAGTGACATCAACCTGACAAGAAAAGCCACATTAAGATGTTACAACAGAGATTGATAAATGATGACATTATAACTGAATCCGAATGCAAGACCGAAGCAACGTAAAAAAAAGAAAGAAAGAAAGACCAGCCACGAAAGTTCGCATTTCTATTAAGCTACTCTCAACACTAGATCAACCGAACAGATAAATCATTCAAGGCTACGAACAAACAAAGAAGGATCATCAACACTTTTTCAAAGAAATTATTCCGCGCGATTTCCGGTGAAACACACCTCGAGGGTGGGATTACCACGGCTGTCGAATATTTGGCGAGCCTTCACAATCTTGATCGTTGTCATTGTTAGATCTCTCCCAAAAATCGCAAGCTCTCACAGTATTCCGGAGATAACGCCAGAAATGCAGCAAGCAAAACGAATGACTATCAAAATCAGCTTCATTTCCGTGTTTCCTACTGTATTCTATGGCTTATTCTTTTCTAGAGAACTTTGCAGTTTTCGATTTATTCCCACAGAATAATGAAGATGGAAGCTCCAAACACATAGGGGAAAACCAGTGTTATTTGAACCGCAAGTCATGTGGACAGAAAAAAGAAAAGACGTAGAAAAAAAGTAAGGAGAGAAAACAACTAACCCGATGGTACAGGAGGCTTAAGAGCTTGTCCGATAATAAAAACCGAAGTGTTGACGAAGAAGAGGGTTCGAAGCAGAAACGCACCTTGGCCTGCGATGGTGACAGAGTGAGAGCCTTCTGAAGCTACCCTTCAGAAGCAGAACCTCGATCTCCTCTCAAGGTTGCCGTTTTCTACTAAGCAGGGAAAGGGAAATCATACCTTATAAGAGTTGGTCCAAGCTTTCCAGCTCCTCCGGCGTTCCTTCTTATTCTTCGCTCTTCTCCCGATCGGTGTTAGTCGCAGAAGGGGAGAAAATATGTACCGCCGGCGGCAAGGAATGGGATGAAGCTTCTGGAGAGAGAAAGGAAAAAGAAATATCGAAAGGCGAATGAGGGAAATCTCGCGTAGCTTGTGTTTTTGGGAGAGATCTAACAATGAAACCTAACTCCTGTGATGAGCAAAACGTGAGACTTCAGAGCGCCAAGCCCAACACGAAGCCGGAACTGTTCATCGGCTTCGCGGCTTATAAACAGTACTATTCTGTCTCTGCGGAAGGGAAGATAAATTTATTATATATTGATTGGAATAACAGGAAAGCCCTATGTTCCTTCCGCATTTGATGACTTAGCTCTCTTTCCTCAAACCTAAACTCATCACTCTTAAGTCTAAGGGCCTGTTTGGATTAGCAAAGGTAAAAGTGACATTTTTTAATATGAATTTTGCTAACTTAAGATATAATAAAAATCATATTATAAATGTGATTTGTGTTTGGATTGATAGTGGTAAAATTGCCCCTTTTTTTTTTCAAACCTAGACTGGTTTGGATGATTATCTGAAAAGCAAGTTTAAATGAAAAATTACTGAAAAGGACATAAATTTGCAGAGAGTACTGGTATTCTATATGTATAAAAAATTATCAAGTCTTTCTTACCAATTAAATTTTAAATAAGAGAATTTTCTCTAATTTTTCCTCAAATTTATTATTTAATTTGTTACCTTTTGGATACATTTATAAACATCAAATTATTCGGCTTACTAGAATACTTCTATCTTTTTTTATAGGTACCATTTTCTCACTTCACAGTCCGCCTAAAAGCACCAATTTTTAGCTTTTGATGCACCATGGCTTTTGATGAAAAAGCCCATTAACTTTCATTGTGAACTCAAACGGTAATATTTTCATCGTCGTGATTTTTCTCTTCAATTGCACATTGCGGCCTTAGTACCACTTTTTCAAACAGGCTTTAAGTTTGTTCCTACCGTTTCCACTCTCATGCTGCTCAATACTCACCAAAGTTAGTTTTAGAATAATTATTTCAAATAAATTTTTATATTTATTTCTTAATTATAACTTTTTAGAATAATCCTCCAAACAGAAAAGGGAAAGATATTTTGTTCTGGAAAAAATTTAGAAAATAATTCCAAGAGATAAAAGGATTAAAAACTGAATCAAAGCAATGCCTATATTTCCTCAAATTGGTCTCCTACAAATGTATAATTATTTTCGACTATATATACACACACACACACACACACACACACACATATATATATGTGTATAACTATAATTATCAAATATAATTTTAAATATATATAAATAATTGTATTAAATTTTATTTATAATTTAGGGCATAAAAATGTTATTTGAAATTAAGTTTTATTATACATTTAATAAATTTTGAAAAAAATCACTTATAACGTAAGAATAAAATTGTCCATGTGGAAATAATTTTCCTTAATAATAAAATCCTCCTATCCCCATCCCCTTCCCTCTATTATAATCTCTCGCATCCCCTTGCCTATAGCTGGAAATACGGGCTAGCCCATAGGTTGCTGGCTGGCCCGCACCAACCCGTGGCCTGCGCGGTGCAGGTCTGTGCAGCCCACATTTCTGCGGGCTAGCAAAATGCCAACCCTAACCCGCAGTGTGCAGGTTGCGGGCCAGCGGGCTGGCCCGCATTTTTTTTTTGAAAAAACAAATTTCTATTTTTTAAAGAAGATTAAAAATATGAGACACATATATATAAATAATTAAATTTACCTTCCTAGTATCAATCATTTCTCTTATAAAAATTTAAAAACATAATCTACAATTTAAGAGATAAAGTTATCAAATTTGTTAAAATTTATAAACAAAATATAAACTTATCCTCAAGCAACCAAGATATAATAATTTTGTTTAATGAAGAAGGGAAGAGGCTAAGATTTTTTCTCTTTGGATTGAGAGGTATCAAGATAGTAGTGAAAAACTTATAAGTTTTGTAAAATTATTATATATAAATAAATAATAAAAAATTTTGCCGGCCAACCCGCGGGTTATGCAATGCGGGCTTGTGCGGCCTGCATTTTTGCGGGTTGGGATTTTCTCAACCCTAACCCATCAAACCCCGCGAACTCACGGATTGAGCCCACGGGTTGGGTCCATATTACCAGCTATACCCTTGCCCCGTCCAACCAAACCGACCCTAACTCTTCATTGTTTTTCAGACTTCATACACATACAAGCCACGTTAGCTTTCTTAAAACAAGAAAGTGGTTGAGTACCCACACCAAATTGCACAGTGATCATCACTATCCTTATTCTTATCGATGGAAGTCTTACATGTCAGCGTCGCGGGAGATGTCTCGCATGAATGAAGTAGCAGTGATGAGTTAGTGGAGGGGACAGATCCTAGGATAATACTCTAGAAGTTTTCATATTTGACTCTAAATAAGAGTTTGAATTTTGGGAAAATCACAGAAAAAAATCTTGAAATTATAAAATTCTAAATTTAGGATTTCTTAAAAAATGAGTTGTGATTTATTTATTAAATTTCATCATTTTCTTATTAATTCTAGGTAACAAACCTGATTGAGGATTTTTTAATTTTAAAGTTTTTTTCTATTATTTTTTCTTAAATTTTTGTAGCAAGTTTTTGAAAATAATAATAATTTGGATCTTGTGGGGATATTTATCCTTAATAAACCATGCAGATTACAAAATCCATTGTGTGCTGTCTTTTTCATCCAATTATCATTTTGGGATGTTGTACCTTCTCTGGTATTATTAAAGGAAAAATTGTGAAAAAATCCCTCATTGACAACTTATTTGTCAAATGGGACCTTCGCGTGCAGATTATCTTCCACGAATGCAGAATATCTTCCCTGGTGTGTAGATGATCTTCCCTGTGTGCAAAATTCTTCCCTATACATGTGCAGAAATTTTCCCTACGTGTGCAGAAATCTTCCCTCTGTGTACAGATATCTTCCTTCCATGTGCAAGATATCTTCCCAAGTCCCATTTAGCAAATAAGTTGTCCATGAGGTCTTTTTTAACAATTCTTCCATTATTAAATCTCGGTGCACCTCTTTAACCTTTAATAATTTACCTTTTTTTTATTTTTTGTTTTGTGAAATTCTTCTTTTATGTGAAATTGGAATAAGTGGAAAGCCCTATATTCCTTCCGCATTTGATGACTTAGCTCTCTTTCCTCAAACCTAAACTCATCACTCTTTAGTCTAAGGGGCCCGTTTGGATTAGCAGAGCTAGAAGTAATATTTTTTAATATGATTTTTGCTAACTTAAGATAAAATAAAAATCATATTATAAATTTGATTTGTGTTTGAATTGATAGTGGTAGAATTGGCCTTTTTTTTCAAACCTAGACTGGTTTGGATGATTATTTGAAAAGCAAGTTTAGATGAAAAATTACTGAAAAGGACATAAATTTGGAGAGAGTACTGGTATTCTATATGTATAAAAAATTATCAAGTCTTTCTTACCAATTAAATTTTAAATAAGAGAATTTTCTCTAATTTTTCCTCAAATTTATTATTTAATTTGTCACCTTTTGGATACATTTATAAACATCAAGTTATTGAGCTTATTTGGAATACTTCTATCTTTTTTTATAGGTACCATTTTCTCACTTCACAGTCCGCCTAAAAGTATCAATTTTTAGCTTTTGATGCATTGTGGCTTTTGATGAAAAAACCCATTAACTTTCATTGTGAACTCAAACGATAATATTTTCTTTGCGTGATTTTTCTCTTCAATTGCACGTTGCGGCCTTAGTACCACTTTTTCAAACAGGCTTTAAGTTTGTTCCTACCGTCTCCACTCTCATGCTGCTCAATACTCACCAAACTTAGTTTTAGAATAATTATTTCAAATAAATTTTTATATTTATTTCTTAATTATAACTTTTTAGAATAATCCTCCAAACAGAAAAGGGAAAAATATTTTGTTCTGGAAAAAATTTAGAAAATAATTCCAAGAGATAAAAGGATAAAAAACAGAATCAAAGCAATGCCTATATTTCCTCAAATTGGTCTCCTACAAATGTATAATTAGATAACTCACAAGCTATAAGTTGAAATGGTAAAGAATGAAAATACAAGTTTAAATTTAAAAAAATGCATTTATCAAAAGAAACAAGAATTATTTACACTTCTACGCCTCCGAAGGATTAGTAAATAATAACTTTGATCGAATAAAAAATAAATATATGGTGTATAGACAGTGAAAAAGGACATGAATTTTTTAAAATTTGGGACCTGCAGGCGCAGAAAGAAGGGTGCATGTGGATGTAACTATTTTGTAACTATATGATGGTGACCAGGGATCACATGTAAAGGAGCATGATGATGCAGGGTGTGACTAAGGGAGGGACAAAAATCATTGTACGAGATTTAGCTGGACCCAGAGATACCACTTACTATTCGAGTCCCCAAAATTCAAATGAAAGATGTGACCGAGGGGGTGGTCAGTGGTGGGAAAGTGACGCTCAACACAGTGAAAATTAAAAGGTGGTACCAATTTTTTTTTTGCTCAGAAAGGTGGTACCAATTGATTATTAATATGAAAATATGGGCAAAATATTTCAACAACCCCACTATGTGTGAATCCATATCAAAATCCTTATGTCACTTCGCTATCAAATCTCTCTCTGGGCATGCAGCTTCCACTACCTTCCACACCCGTGAAATGGACTAGGATGAACCCAAAGTCAATCAATCATCAATCTCTCTCTGCATATAATATAGTAATATACTCTTTCTTATCTCAAGATAAAATTATTTTTTTTGGGTGTTTAAGAAAATTAATTACATTATTTTAAAATATTTATATTTATTTTTTTTTTCAAAATATTTTATTTACCTTATAAACTAATATATAATCTAAGAATTCACAATATATGACATGATTAAATAATTTATTTAACTTTCTTAATAATCTCTTAAAAAAAAGTCAACTATATCTTATATTTAGGACTGGAGTTAGTAACATGTTTCTTATGTTTCTATTGTTTCTAGGAGGGACCCTTCCTTCCCCTTTTCATTACTCCCCTTAGTACTTAATATAAGATATCTTTAGAGAGTTGATCTTTATTCTAAATATAAGGTATAATTTTTATATTTGTCAATTTTTTTTCTAATTTACCCCTGTTAATGTTTTCTTTATGATAATTAAGGAGGAGAGAGAATGAGGGAATTAAGAAAGATGACTAGAGGATTTTGCAAAATACATATCATATCAATTAATTGAACTAACTTCCATACTCTAATTAAATTAGGTAAATATGTTTTAGGAGAAAACTTTCGTTCAGTACTTTATCCAGTTCCCCAATGAGAGATTGCCATCTGGAATTTTTAATAGATCTTCATAAGCGTCCGTTCCCTGCTATCCCGTCTCCATTCCCTCTAGGACAAAACAAGAAGGCAAAAAAAGAAAAAAGAAAAAATTACATTCAGATCTCGGATAAAGGAAAATATAAAAAATAGCTCCTTAAAATCTTAAAATTATATTTAAGTCCCATGGGACTGTTTTGCTAGATTAGCATAAACGTCCGTTCCGTGCTATCCTGTCTCCTTTCCCTATAGGACAAAACAAGAAGGAAAAAAAAAAAAGAAGAGACAATTACATTCAGGTATTAGATAAGAGAAAATATAAAACAAATGGTCTCTTGAAATCTCAAATACATTTAAGTTTTGTAGGATTCTTTTACAATAAATTTCAATAATGGATTTGTCAATGGACGTCCTTGAACTTGCCAATGGATGCCCTTGAATTTGCCAATGGATACCCCTGGATTTGTTAATAACGCCCCCCGTGGATTTATCAGCGGAATTGAAATTTATTGCAAAAAATCCAATGAGACTTAAATGCAATTTTGATATTTTAAGGGATTATTTTTTCATAGTTTCTGTTGTCCGATACCTGAATGTAATCTGCCCAAAAAAAACCCTATTTGCAGCAAAGCAACTACCATAGCAATCCATCGGTGTTCCTCTTCATCATCTTTGTTCAATCTTAGGAGGGATCAGTTTAAAGTTTTGCAACTTCATCTCCTGGCGAGCATTCACTCAGTGCGCTCACGTGTTTGACTCATTCATGTTCATACGCATGACACAACTGAGATTATCGATAATAAATAGAGAGATCACAGCTGAAAATATATATGTTCATCTGACATAGCATTCTAATTTCGTCATTGATGAACACATACAAATTCTTTTGCCTTTATCCTTGCTACGCCACATTATGGATAATTAGAATATAAAGTACTGGTGGTAAGTTTTCTCCTATGTTTTATATCAAGGACTTGAGGGAGTATTATTGTTTTGGGTGGGATTTTCAACCAGTAACACCCAAAAAAAGTAGCAGAGAGAATCTAGAAAAGACACTTTTGTTGCTCTGGTTGGGTTACTCATATCCCACGATGCAACTGGAAACACCTGTTACGAATAGAGAAATGAAAAGTATGCATATTGAAGTCCCGCCAGCTAGTGGGTAAAATCATTCCCTCTGCCCCCGAATGTAGTAAGTTATATGTGAGAATAGTTAAGGGGTAAATAAATGAAGTAAATATTAAGAAAATAAATGAAGTAAGTTATATGTAAGAATAGTTAAGGGGTAAATCTACTTCTAAAATATTTCACCATTCGCAGCTAACACTATAAAATTTCCATGAGTGAAATAAAAAATAGAGCAAAAGGATTATTTCTATTAAGTTTTACAAAGTTGACAACTTATTATAGGGGGAGAGAAAACGTAAGGACTCAACGAAAACAAAACTTTTGCTCCATTTAAGAATGTTCATATGTACTACTGTTTCACCCATACCCATAGAAATTTAACTAGGGTCTTCTCCCCGTGTGATGCACGGGCCGTGGGTATCCGATCATCAATATGTCGAGGTTAATACCATGGAGTTGTGGGTGATGTGTTGTTTAGGGATTTGTTTTTTTTGGCTTTGTGTTTATAAGAGATTTCTATATTCTTCCTTCTTGCTCAATTTTAGGCCGAAGCACATATTACTTAATATATGTGCGAATATATGTTATTATGTGTTTTTTAGTGTTGTTAGTAAGAAATGAGTATTTTTTTTTTATTAAATGGACCTTATTGAAACTTGTTTATTGATAGTTGTTGAATATACATTCGATTTGGAGATTGGTTAATTGATTGGGAAATATCACTACTAAATGGACGAAGCTTTTCATGTTAGATAATATAGTAACATCTTATAATAAGATTTGGAGGTTGAGTTTATTTGAAGTTCGTTCCACTTGAGAGAAGGCTTTTGTGTTCTTCAGGCTAACGAATCACTTGTTGGCACCTCCTCGGTGTCCCTCCCCAACACATAGTTGTACTAGCTATCCTGATGAAGGTATGGATCAAGTGTGATCTTGGTGAGAGTGGTGCAACTATGAAAACATACTGTTCTTGTTTGATAGACATAGCATGTTGTCAGTGGATATACTTTAGTAGATAACCTATGATGTGGTGTTTGTCCTTATCTGTGTCTAAGCTATCGACCTATCTTCAAGTCTTTTCATGATGCAGAACTAAATGAGTATGATTGGCAACCACCTTTGTTGCACATTGTATTTCCTATAAGTGTCGCCAGCTACCTCATCCTTTAATATGCACTTTATTTGATTTCCTCTACCATTTGTTTTGTTGTCGTTGTCAGTTGTTTGTATGCTTTAATATAGCCACGCATATATGTGTTGTGATATACGGGTGTCTCACCTGAAATCGGACAAGGTTATTCTCATCCTTGACTTGTAGTTTCCTGAATTGTTTGATGCTGTGTATAGTTTGTACGTTCCTGGACTCCTAACCAACCTTTCAATGTCTGTACATACATGTAAAGCATTCGGTTGTTTGATTTTGTAGCTTTAGATATATATTTTGTGTATCATCGCTTGAAGTGTGGGTTTCGTGTTACCTTTTAAGTATGACGAGCTTGTTTTCTCCTCGACAATTTTGTATAGCGGCATGCTTTCATATGCATTCACAGGGATGTCGTCTCCCTCATACAAGAGTATGTTTGTTTCCTTCTGAAATACGAGTACATATTGGTGGTCACAAACTTGTAGGGGCATAGTTTTGTGGACGACGTCGAAGCTTGTGAAATGGTATCGCTGTTCTTCTCTTACGATCTTTCTGAACTTGTTGAATGCTGCAGGGTCGACCACCATGGCGTGAATCTTGCTTAACTATATACCACACACATTTAGAGAATGTTTAGACATGAACGTGTTTTGTGATAAGTGTACATTTTGTAGTAACCATGTATCTGTAATTTTTGGAATTTGTGGAGTTGTCATACCTCATTATCCATTAGGACGAAGTGCACTGTGGGTGTTGCATTGGGCGTGTTGGTCTTTGTGTCCTACACAAATTGGAGTATGTTGACAACTATTTTTTGGGTTTGGCTATCCTTATTTTTTTTTTATGGTTTATGCAATGGACCATTTTTGGCCTTCGGTGCACCCACCTTCCAGGTATTCGGCGTTAACCTGAAGGCCAACGCCGGATTTACCGACATGGGCCCCCGACAACTGACTAGTCCTGGCGCCTCCAATCTGATAGGCCCGACAGGAATTCACCTCTTTGAGGCGCCCCAGGGGAGAGAGCTCCCAATGGAAATTCTTTACACCTTCCGTTTCCTGGGATCGAACCTAGGAACGGATTGGTGTGGCGCAGATGCCTACCCATCTGCGCCAACTTCCATTGGTATTTGGCTATCCTTATTGACTATTGCCAATATAGTGTGGTTTGTTGCGGGCGTCATAACTTCAGCATTGTAGATGTGGTGCATTGTTGTCTACTCTTGTCAAGGGATGTTCCGTGAATGGTGCGGTGTAAATTATGGAATGCTTTAATTATATTTGTAGCTCTTATATGCGATTTGGAGGTGACCTTGGGTTGTTTGTCCCAACTGTTTTTTGTGCCTGACGTTCCCTTTGGTTGTCAATATTAATGTCGATTAATTTGCATCTATTCATTCCAACTATTACGTCATTGCTATTTGTCTTTGGTTGGGTAATTAATGTGTTATTAGTTGAAATATGATGAGGATTTCAAAACAGGTGTAATTGGATTGTATAATGTGTCTACTAACGTGCGCTTTGGTCAGTTACCAAAACCAGGGGTGATTTATTGTGTCATTAATGAGCCATCAATATCGTACCTTTAATTTTTACATATTTAATTTATGAAAACGTGTATTTTTAATTTGTTTTTGTCATATTAATACATATTTAGATTATTGATATCAACATTTCATGCCATTAATATTTAAATGTTCGCTTTTGGAATTGTATTTTTGTCTTAAATTCCTTTTATATGTGCGACCATCAATTTGAATGCCACATGCGACGTACTAATGAACGTCTAATCAGTTACCGTAAGCAGTTTTGCAAAATTGTGTCACTTTTTAAACGCATACCGAGCCATAATTTTTTTGAATATGCAGTAAATTTTCTGTAACCATGAGCAATCATGCGTAAATTTTTAAACGCATACAAAGTTATAATATTTTAGATTTTGTTTACATAATTCTATTTTAACTGTACATTGGGGTGGTATATTTTTCGTTTGTCTAAATTAATTATAATTGTAATAGTAATAAGTCCATGAAGTTGAAAGAGCTTGGATTTGTTAAACATAATTTTTATTTTGTTTTAAATACATCGGGCTATGAAGATATTATTATCATTTAGATATCTTTATTCTTTAATTTTCAATCAGGAGATTACAATATTATCATTTGTTTTTTTAAAAATTTTGTTCTTTTTTTTTTTTTTGCATGTTTTGTTTTTTTATTTGTTTGCCTCAATTATCGTTTAGATATGTCTCTTTTTATTTTAACTTTATTTTCTTATGTTATTTTCTGTGGATATATATTCACGTTTCATTTTTTGAAAATAACATATTACAAATAATTTCATGTTAATTTGAGTTTAGTCTTTAATTTGTTGGTGTCAATTTTATATTGGGATTTATTTTTGGGAGAATCCCTGAAAAGAAATCTGAAAATTGGGAAATGACAGATGAGTTTTTTTTTTACTAAAAGTGATTAGAAAATATCAAAACGTGATAAGGGATTCCCAATTTTTTTCTTGTGAAATGACTGATCTGTCATTTTCCAATTTTCAGGTTCTTTTTCAGGGATTCTCCCTTCATTTTTCTTGGCATTGCCATGAAAAATTGGTTCAGAATTAAATAAGTTTATTTTTGACATTGTAAATGTCATGGATCGGATAATATCTCCTCTCTCTTTTCTCCCATCTGAATTAAAACTTTTTGAAATCTGTATTCACATATTCCGTAAATAATTTTAAGACCCTAATCCCAATATTTTATTTGTGATTCAGCTCGGTTAAATAGGTGTGGCCTTTTTATGGTTTTCAATGACTGGATGGCCAATTAAAATCTCAAGCAACTCCCTAATATCCAGAAGTCAAAATGTCTATTTAATATAATTTCCCTATTATTCCAAATTCAAGCTGCGTATATAATGTTAGTGTTCATATGAATTTTTAGTCAACTCAATGACGTCGGTTTTTGACTAAAAGCGATTTATTGCACCATACCATGTATTAAGAAATTGCAATCGTTCTTTAAAGTTGTTGATTTTGCACATTCATATCCAATATACAATATAGAGATGTCATTATTTTGAAACTAAAGTTGGTCACTTCTTGAAGTAGTGAAATAATCATGGGACTTTTGTAATGGCATGATCCCAAGATATACAAATTAAAATCATAGAAACCCTCTGGATACTAATTATTTGCAGGAGGCAATTGTGGTTGCATTCAGCTTTCTGTCATGGCTTTAGATGGCTACCCACGTATCTGTGATGTTATGAAAAACCTCCTTGTACACTACATTCGCTGTGGTGTTTTTAGGCTTACTTTCTGAGTCTAGAATAAGAATTTTCATTTCCGCCATACTTTGGATCCTTGATAGGGCGACATACAACTGGCCATAGCTGAACACAGGTTGTGGCAGGAATAGGCCCACCTGGCTCATTGACTGGCCCTAACTTTTATTGATTGTCACTGTAAATGAAATTATGATAGGGAATTGCCTTATGTTCATTTTGAAGGGAAGCGTGGATTCTGAGATATTCATGTCCATTCTATTGATTAACACCTGCTGACATGAACTTGTCCCATTTAATGCCAATGCCTTTATAAAATGCTTTCTTAGGACTGTGATACGAAGCTTTGTTCCATTGCACAGCCATGCTGTTTGATCTATGTTTCAAGCATTAGGTACACATGGGGGGATATTTCATGGACTGATTTGCACCCTAATCCTATAAAAAAATTGTGTTAGTTTCACTAAAATACCACTTTTAATCATTTGCATTGAAAACAATTACTTTGACGTAAAAGTCCCTCAACATGGGCAATCAATTGAAGGAGTTTAAGAAAAATATCATAAATTTAGAAAATAAAGTGAATTAAAATTTTATATTTAGAACTAAAATTAACTTTTCTACTAACTCTTACCTTCCGAAAAAAGTATTACATGAGTAATTTCAAACTAGTCATTGAAGGGAAATTTAGCCACGCATGACCAGGAACATCATGGTAGCAAAATTCTATGGTTTTGGGTTCAATAAACCAAATACAATTTCCAGAAGTATACGAATGCCCCAAAGTTTAACTGTTGTGACCTGAAATCATATGCTTTCACATTTTCTCTCGTGCCATAATTAATAAGAAATACATTTGCATGGCGGAGAGCTTATCGGTATGTTAATTTCAACGGGACTACGGTGAGAATCAAGAAAAATTTTCCACCTCGAAGGACTGCTTCAGTCACTTGTTGCCAGCATTTTATGAAGACATGATAGTGAGGGTTTGTAGCAAGAGGCCTGAACTGGTTAGTCACAGTTGATATCCCTTTTTAAATTGATTTTTTTTACCAACCTTTTGAAATTGATTTAAAACCCTACAATGCTTACATCCTTCATACATCTAAGACTTGATGGCACATGTAAAAATTGCATACCGATCTTAATTTTTCATAATCAGAATATTCATTCTATAAACCCCCCCCCCCCCCCCCCCCCCCCAAAAAAAACAAATAAAAGAAGTCATCTGGATTAGCGATTATATTGTGGCATGTGTTGTTAAAACCGGACTTTCAAATCCGGACCGAATCAGGTGACTAGACCAGTTTGATTGATTCCAAAAACAACCAACCTGCAACACAATTGTTGTACGGTGTACACGAGAAGGCTGAAAATAAAGCTGTCTACAACATAAATTATAAGCAAATTGCTTAACCAATGAAATGAGCATTGCAATGCAGGTCACGAGAGTCCATATAGATAACGTTTGGCTTGCAAGACTTGTGAAATTCATTTTTAAGCAAATCACGTATTCTCATATGCCTCTTCAGGTTGGAACCATCTTATCGAATGGCCTCAAATGCATCCTCCCTACGAAATTGGGACAAGGGAAAAAATTAAAAAAATCCAGTCCAAAAAATCACAAACCATATATTTTTAGTTTGAAATATGAAAGGGTGCAGGAGGAGGGACATTTTTGGCAAATGCTTTCTCTTGATAATTATGATAAGGATAATGTAGCTACAGCAGCACTGGAGGGGCCATAATAGCAAAGGCATAAGTAAAAACTAACATCACTTCTTATGTAAGAATCATAGATGTACTTAAATAAGCATAAAATGTCATGCATGATAGGTATAAAGCATTAACAATAAAGATAAATAAAAAGATCTATCACAAAACAAAACAAAACAAGACAAAACAAAAGCAAATGAAATGAAAATCAATTCCTTTTTGTGAGAAAGGATCATAGCTATTGAAACTGGGATGGACGATAGCCCATAACCTAGCAACCCTGTGGCCCATGAGAACACATCAATGGTTAAGCATTGGGTATCTTGAACAATCCTAGTCCAGATTTTATTGTGAGCAGGTGAGTGGGATTTCATAGGAGGCAGATGCTGAAGTTTCTCTACAACAAGCTGAAACGAAATGTTGCAGATTAAATTTAACGAGTAAAAAATGCAAATGGTTATAGGGTGAGCTGACAATGTTGGGTCTTGGGACGACTAGCTAGGTGCACAAATGTATGCCAAAATAACAAAATAACATTAACATTTTAAAGGTTTTACAAAAGAAACAAGCAAGACATTTAACTTACATGTTTGGAATCTGGTCAGATGGCTCGTCCCTGGCTGGCGATTGTCTTGACGATGATTCAGCTAATGAGTCCAGGTCAAGTTGGGATAAGGAGTTCCATTGCTCAGTCAAGAAGACATACCTTTCATGAGCACGATTCAAGTCCTTAGACCAGCGAAGCCCATTCGGCACCATAGAATCAATGGATTGCTTTAAACACAGATGTTGTGAAGCCAGAACCTCGTGTTGATCCGTCAAGTCCCCATATTTGAAGATGAGAGCATCAGCCACATTTGTCAACCCAACAACTTCAGCCTCCTTACTCTTCAACTTCTCTTGCAACTGCTCAATTTGAGAGCCTATGCTCAAGACACCTTCAGCTTCCTTCGCTTCCTTAGTCATTAGCTTTGACTACAATTCCTCAATTTATGACAAGGAACAAAACAGCGAAGCCCTAGCTCTATTTCCATGCTCTGGGCATGAGATTCATGATGCATTTAAATTATTTCTAACAAATTAGGATAAACAAGAACCAGACCTCGTTCTCAAGACGCCTTCTTTTCCCGCTAGCCATCTCATCTTAGCTTCATAGTGCTTTATATCATCGGCTCGAAAGTTTTCACCTGTGTCAGGCGAATAAGGGACGCTTTTCTCCACGGTGAGTTTTTTCCTCTCAAGTAACTTCGTAAGTTCACGATCACTGTAGCGTTTGAGGTCATCATCGACGGGAAACGGATGATGGAGGACCGAGTCTCAGGGTTTATGGGGTTGAGAGAGAGAATTGAAGCAAGGCGTGAAAGGGAGCGTGGCTGGGGGCTTGTCTAGGGTGGGCATGACTCGGTCGGGGTCATTGTGATGATAAGTGATAAATATATAAAAGATCAATGGCAACAAGCTTATTATTATTATTATTACTCCGTTGGCGTTTAATACATGATATAGCTGACTTCTTTTTTAAAAAAAGTGAGACTAAAGAAGTTAAATAAATGACTTAATTATAATATATATTATGTATTATTAAATTATATAGTAGTTTATAAATCACACAAATTAATTTAAAGGAAAAATGATAAATATAAATACTTTAAATCAATTTATTTAACTTCCTTAATATTTACGAAAAAAGTTAACCATGTCTTATATCTAGAACCGAGGTAATATTATTAATAAGATTTGTGTTGGGAGGAGAGGCCAAGAACCCCAAACCAGAAATCAGATGATAATATAAAAAAAATATATAGATCCCATTTCTTTCTATTTAATTTAATTCAATTTAATATTTACCCATTACTAACTTGGGATCAATTTCAGTGCTTATCACAATTTCAAATAAAATTTCAACAGTCTAGATTTAAGATTTTCAACTAATAATTTTTTAATCAAAAAATCATTTTTTGAAAAACTGATAATCAAGAGATTATCTTCATTTTAGATTTTGTATGCCTTAAAATAATTTTTTTTTGGAAAAAAAAAATAAGAAAAATCAATCTAAAACGGATCTGAACAGTCTACAACAATAACGATGAAGAGCTCTAAATGATAAGCCCTGAAGCTAGTTCCCTAGTAACCCCTAAATAATTCAATTTAATATTTTGCCCATCAACTATGGTTTTCAGTCCTCAATCCTCATCACTCTATATTTCATTTTTCTCTTTTCTCTCATATTGGTAGAAAGGAAGATCAACAAAACACCAATCCTATTTATGTTTTGAAAATGAGTAAACAATTCATAACGTTGTTTTATTAAATAAAGCCAAGTTGTTCGGGAAAAATCATCAATAAAAGTGATAAAATAACGATAACCAGTTTGAGATAAAATTGAACAAGGACCCCAAACATCAGAATGTACTAACTCAAAGGGGGACGCATCCCGTTTATTGATTCAGGTGCCAAATGAACTCGATGGTGTTTGGCAAACTGACACGACTCACAATCCAAAGCAGATACAGAAGAAAACTAAGGATATAACATCTTTAGAGACGAAATTGACACATGACTAAGACGACAATGAACTTCAAAGGGAGATAACCCACTAGAACATGCAACGGAACACGACATCTGATCATCGAGATGTCCACCAGATTCATACTCTCTACCAATAATACGCTTTATCGACAAATCCTGGATCAAACAATGGTCAGGAAATAGTGAGATGAAGCTGTTAGAATGACGAGTCAGTTTACTGGGAGATAGAAGATTAAATGTGAGATCAGGAATATTAAGAATAGAAGATAACAAAATAGAGGGGGTGAGGTTAACAGTGCTTGATCCAACTACACGGACGGGGGAACCATTGGCAATAAGGATGGAAGATGGGTTAGCATAGGCGGCATACGACAAAAATAAATGATGGTTACCTGTCATGTGGTCGGTAGCACCGGAATCAATGACCCACTTCGAGGAAGTGGTAGTAAGACCAGAGGGCAGAGTACCTGTAGATAAGGCTGCAACAGATGGCGAACCAGGGGCAGATGGATCAGAGGTCTGGGCAATATGAGCAGAACCACGCTGCTGATCACGTTGCTGTTTAATCTGCAACTTTCGACAATTTTTCTTGATATGGCCATGTTCCTTGCAATAATGACAGACAATATCGCCAGAAGTCATGTTCGGGGCATTAGAACCCTGTTTGGAGCCAGAATTCCTGTTGTCAAAGGGACCCCGATTGGCCAAAGCACTTGCATTGGGATCCATAGACGGGCGAGTAACACCATCAGCGTGAAGGACGCGTGTGAACACATCTTTGAGGGATGGGAGCTCCTGACTAGATAGGATTTAAGAGCGGATGGTCTCATAAGAGGGATCAAGGGCTTTGAGAAAACCAATAATGGCCTGTAGTTCCAAATTTTTAATGCGAGTCTCAAGATCTGCTTATGGCGACTTGAGGACTTTCATTTCCTCATACAACCGTTTATAATCCAAAAAGAAGTCCTTCAACGGACGACCCTGCTGTTAAAAGCGATAAAAACCTTTATAAACCTCGTGAATCCGAGTGAGGCTGCCTTTACCAGAGAACATAAATTCAATATAATTCATTATTTCCTTAATAGTAGTGCAATGACTCACTGAAGACAAGATCCGGGGTTTAATAGAATTTCTGATTTGAAACAAGATTTTAGCATCAACTCGTTTCCAAGTAACTAGTGTGTCTTTGTCACTAGAGGGTCATCAGTTAAATGTCCTTCCTTCTCAATACCCATAATATATATCTTAACAGTGGTTCTCCAATCACTATAATTAGTTCAGTTTAATTGTGAGAAAGTGATCTTAATAGATATGGGTAGCATTTCAGGAATCTTAGAGTCATCCATTTATTCCAGAGGCAAATAACAATAATAGATAAATCCAAATAACAAGAAAGTCTCTAAATTGGGTCGCAACAAACCAAACAGTACCCCGAAACAGTCCAAAACATAGTACAGAACTGCACCAAACAGTGTGAAACAGTGATGTACAGTAGCAAACAGTAAAAAACAGTGATAAACAATACCAAACAGTGCGAAACAGTGACACACATGACAAAAACAGTGAGAACAGGGCAGCACATTACTAAAATAGTGCGAAACAGTACCGAATAGTACTGAACAGTGACAAACAGCAACTCACAGTCCGAAACAGTGCCAAACAGCGACGCACAGTGCAGAACAGCTACGAACAGTGCCGAAACAGTGCAAACAGCGATAAACAGTGCACAAAACAGTAATGAACAGTCACATGAAAACAAATTTCATAGATCAATTTTCGCTCCGATACCACATTAGAGAAGTATCTGAATTTTGTATTTGTATTCACAGAAAGATACAACATATATATAAAGAGTGAGAAGTTTGGATATTAATTGCTCTTAAATGAAGGGATCGTAATAATAACTCAATTCCACTAATTATGCTAATTGAATATACAATAATGATAGAAATATTCTAATAATTATAGAATATTTTCTTAACAGCGCTCATACCAAGAAGTGTTTCTAATTTATAGAATAGTATGGATTAGTGCTTAATTTATCCAAACAGTTTATCATGCTTTATTCTGCATTTTTAGAATATTTTGGCTCTCATTTCTCCTCATCCTATGCTTTTAGTGCTGCTAATCTTGATATCTCCATCTTCCACTCAGGCAGCAATAAGCCACTTATTGATGGGCTTAAATGTATATCTCATAAGGGACCATTATGGATGACTGAGCGACTTTTTGTATCATTATTTCTGTTTCGTGCTATCTATGCTGCACTTCGTTTTTATTTTTGTCTTTTCTCTTATTCCATAATGTTTTCTTTCTTTCTTTGATTTATTTCTTATTAATATTTCTTAGTTGTTAGCCCTTTTGTACCTTCCAGATTTAATCTGCACAATCCAGATCTTCTAATAAGCTTCTAAGAAATTGTAAGGTAATGTGAATTCACCTTTTGATGACCTTTTAAGGAAATTGATCAGAGTGTTTGCTTCTGAATCTATAATTTAATGGGATTCCCTTATGGGGAGTTTCTCACTGTGTTTAAATTGTAATTGATTAGGTCAAATTGTTTGTTCTAAGTTGGACAAATGCATTTGGCTTCTACTGGTTTTCTGAAATATCCGTGTGTTTATTTTAAAGCATGTCAACATAGTGCTTACCGTTCATGTTCATTGGTTCATTTTTAAAAGTGATCAATATGATACACTATCATGTTACATTTTTAAAAATATGCACAATAAATAATGAATGATGACTGCATTCATCATGATGGGTGAATATCGTTTTTGCCCTCTCTACCCTCTTTAAATACAGTTCTACTCTATTGTTTGCGTTTTTAACTTTCATCTAATGATAACTTTTTTTTTTTTTGCTTTTCTATGCCATCTCTTGCATTTGGTACATCAGATTATAATTTTAGGGATGATAATCCATGTTCAATATTGATCATGAATTTCTGGTAAAGAATGAAGGAGATTGATAATTACATTGAATAATTACTTGAGGTCTTTTTTATATGTTGGGTTTATAGTTGTGTTCTAAAGTCTTACATGTTCTTGGATTTATAAATTGTGCCATGCTGCGCTTATAGCCACAGTCTTAATGCTATCTTTGTTATCTTGCATTGTTATTGTCTGTATGATATATTATTGTCTTTATAATATAGCCTTTCTTGCTGTATGAGATCCAAAACAAGTCATCTGCTTTTACCATGTTTCACTTAAATATAACTTGAATGGATCTTCCTTTCATATTGAGTCGCAATACTGAAATTGTATTATTGCCCTTTTATAATTTATCCTCCTTTTCCTTTACGTTCGTAACTACCTCTTGCTTTCTCCCTCTGTGTATATCGCTGCTGTGCGCATGATTTCATTCATTTACGCCCTTTTTCAATTCTTTTTTACCATGCTGGGCAATAGTTAGCTGCAAGGAATTTTTATAGACTCTTGCTATACCCATTGCCAAACAGAAATGTAGGAGACATGGTTAAGTGACTGTCCAGTGCTGCACAACACGGTAACGGACTACAAATAGTTCTTCATTTTGTTACAGCTCTACTCTATTCTTAAATCTTAATAGAATTTGTTCCTTTTAAGTAATGATACGTGAAGGATGATTTCTTAGTTCTGCTTTACCTATAATGCCATTAAGAGGATGATTTGTTCTGTGAATGTTAGAAAAATGCAACAAATGCAGAAAAATGGAACTTCTAATACATCGTCAGGTAAGAGTATCAGCCTTCCAAATTTATCATATGAGGTGAGTTGAATTGCTTATCTTGAATCATTAGCTTTCCAAATTCCAACTTTAAAAGAAATTTTTAGACCCTCATTTACATCTTGATCATGTCAGACCCATGCAACGCACGTGGTCTTTCTCTTGATCATGACCACAGTGAGTACTAATTATTATTTGGTCGTGATGTGGAAGATAAGCCAATGGAAGAATCAAGCATTTCACATATTCTCCATTCATACCCTCAGTTTCGGCTGCCACTTTCATTATTTCCAGAGTTTTGGTGGGATTTGTCAATTTATCCTTTCATTTTTTCGCCTCTTAATTACAGGTATCTCTCTGTTTTGAAAATTAAGAAATGCAACATGAAAAGCAAAGAACTTTTCTCCTTCCATTGTCACACGCAGCGATTAATATTGTTTACTGGAGAATGAGGAAGTGACAAGATCTGCTAAGATTAATTCCTCTTGGTCAGCTTGGTGGACTACATTCATGTTTCATTTGAAATATGAACATTTTGTTTCCAAATTGGAGAGACATGCGATTTTAGATGTAGATGTTATGCATTAAAAGTTCGTGCATTTTGTGTTTCTCTTTAACAGTATTTTGTCACTCTTTGCATGTAATTTTTATAATTTATAAAGATTAAGAAGCTCTGGAAGTCATGGAATCTATGAAACCTTAAAGCCATGTGTCAACCTTTAAAGCATTTAAATATTTGAAATGGAGGGAGTACAAAATACGGATTGCATCATTATATCAAAAAAGATGTTAAAGAGAAGAGTATTTCAATGTTTTTTATTTCAATATTATAAACAACACATGAAATGTACCTTCTTTTTTTTTTTTTTTTATAAGAACATGATGAAATGTACCACCCGCATATGTACTATTTTTTAAAATAATAACATGATGAAATGTACCACCGTTCTTAACATTATTTCAATATTCAGCTTTCATTTTTATTCTGAATTTTAATCGCCAACATGTTTACCATGCTTTTCTTTACATTATTAAATTGATATATCGTTGAATTATTATATTTTAGATAGTTTTAGTTAGATTGTTAGAAATTAGATATAGTTTGAACTAACTTATACTTTTCATTGTCCTTTCCTCAAATTAAAAAAAAATGGCTGCCTTTTTTTTTAATACCCCGTAGATTTTAATCGCCAACATGTTTACCATGCTTTTCTTTACATTATTAAATTGATATATCGTTGAATGATTATATTTTAGATAGTTTTAGTTAGATTGTTAGAAATTAGATATAGTTTGAACTAACTTATACTTTTCATTGTCCTTTCCTCAAATTAAAAAAAAATGGCTGCCTTTTTTTTTAATACCCCGTAGATGAAAAACAATACATTTATCAAAAAAAAAAAAAAAAGCAATACAAAACAAGAAACCAAGAAGCAGCAACAGTTAACAATCTCATTAGCAATTTTAGTCCAAAGATTTGCAAGCCGAAGCCTTCATTTAGTGTTATTTTGACAAGAGGATATGTCATAAGATTTCTATTCTTATTTGTAACTTGAAATTCAACTTGCCAATTACGCTGAATCATGTTTTTGATCTCTAAGAGAACTGCCCAATCATGATGTGTTCCAGGAGTCTCATTCATGACCAATTGTATTGCCTTTTAATGAGGCCTATAACATCATTTTTTTTGTAGCATTGTGACATTGAATGAAAAAAGAGATTATGTCATTGATGCGTGCTTCTGTCGCTAAAGCAATCAATTAAACTAGGTCCTTAATTATTATGCAGTTTATGGTCAACTTAGGTCATTCTCCCAAGGAGCAAGCTATAGAAGATTGGTTTGAGGTCCAGAGATACATTCAGGGGAGTTATTTATTTTAATCGTTTGATTTAGCTGTGTAACGGATTTCCTGAGTTAAGAGTTTATGTTATGTGGTTAATTTACTAAGATTGCGAGTCGTTATTCTTAGTAGTGATCTCACAATTGTGATTTAGATTGGATTATGTGATTTGAGATTTAAATTTCTATATTCCCTTTTTTTGGTTTAATGTGATTGTCTATTCTTTCATAGTTTGAATGAGTATTATGACTGCTTAGATCTTGTTTGGATATCTCAGTTGAGTGTTCATTGTATAGAGGAACAAGTTTTATGAATCCAATCCTAAATTACACACTAAGTGGTATTTAATAGTGTATTAAGAGGTAATTATCTAGCTAGAGTTCTAGTGGTAATCACTAATTAATATACTAGATTTAGCGAGTTACTAAGGTTTAATTTTTGACTTAGTGAGTGGTTTAACTCCTAATTCAATTTGAGCAAGGATAATCTATATTCCATTTTTCCAAGAAGTATTCATCATCAATTTGTTTAAATCACAATTTCATTAATTATTTCAACAATTTCTCAAAAACCCAAAAAAATAGTAGTTTAGGTTATTTTCCATTATTAAAAAGAAAAAAAAATCAATTTAAAACCCATCTTAATGTTTTTGTCACTTAGTTTAGATTAGGAGTTAAATAAAAGGCTCTTCAAGAGAATACGACCCGAGTTGTGCCATTCGCTGCATAATTTGGTTTATTTTGATTTAACTTGAGGCGACTAAAGGCTTTAAATCAAGGGAATAAATTAAGATTCACATGGATTTAGCTTTCTTAGCCATTCAATTTATTAGACCAAAGGGAGGTTGATGAAAAATTAGAATTAATAAACTTAATTACCTAATTAAGACATGAAAAACCTTCAAACTTAATAGCACCTAATCCACTAGAAAACTCATAATGGAAAAGGCGGTGGTTAATTAAATCCATTAAAACCAGTCAAAATAGTTTAAGATAGTTTTGGGAATCTTGTTCACAATTGCTTAATTGAACAATTGTACAATTAGTCAACCTAATCAAACAATCAAGAGTTAAACCCAAATTGATAATTAAATTAATAATGAAAACTCAATTAATAATTTAATTGACAATCAAAGGGTTTGCAAACAACAATCGCAACAATCATTTAAGAACAAATCAAATCCAAAATATCAATTCAATCCAAATAAAAAATAAGTCTACAATCTAAAACTAGATTGCTCTCAATTAGTACAACCTAAAATCATTTAAAACTAAACAATATCAAGTTATGAATCAAAAAGATAAAAAGAAAGACACTCTCTTATAATCTTCAAGTGTAAGTTCCTAGACTCTAATTTCTTTCATGCTCCTCTCAAGTTATCTCCTAAATTAGCTTAAGCCGCCATGAATTTACTCTCCCGTGCAAACTTCGAACAGCATGACACGGCCATTGGAAAAAGAATTTGTGATGGTATGATAAATGAATGGATGTTGTGTGTACGTGATTCTCTGCGAATTGGAAAGGGGGAGTGGAATAATTTAATGACAATTGAAGATGGGGCCCGTGAATGTTGATTGAGAGAAAGAGAGAGGTTCAGCTATCAATGAAGTGTGTCTTCTGCCTCGTCCCTTCTCTGCCAGTACGTCTCAACCTCCCTCTCCAGCGTCAGTCCGTGAGTGTGTGTTTTTCCGCGTGTGACTCGGTGTCCTTCCCTCTTGGTGGCTGTTAAGTTAAATTTTATGAGAGGAAAAGAGAGTTTTTGGGATTCAATCTTAAGCCCATTAAAATTCAACAAGCTCAATAAAATTCGATCATTAGATTCTATTTTAGTTTTTAAGAAAAATTCTATATTTTAGGATCTTCTAATATGTTTTTCTTTGCCCTACAAGAATTTTATAAAATCATGATCTATTATATATTTAAAAATATTATTTAATCATAAGATAGCAATCAGAATATTAACAATTTAAACTCAATAATATCATAATCAATTCAGATTTATATTATTTCCTAAAATTGGCTAACTATCCAAATATTATCTAATAAATCCAAATTAACCTAAAATAATTCTCAAAATAAATAAATAATGTGGGATAAAACATATTAAATTTGGGATTTATCATCCATTATTTACCTATAGTTTATATTTAATTGTTAATAAATTTCTCTTTCATTTTGTTATTCAGCTATATTAAAATTGCGTCATTGACAATGGAAAAGGATAACCTTGAACAATTTATCGGGAATAGAGAAGCACCTTGCAAATGATAATGCTACTTAGGCAGCTAGTCAAAGATTTCATAGAAAAAGAACAAGAGCTCTAATGCTGCAACTCAAATCAAAACTTATACCATGAAAAGGCTGTCGTGCTTCAACCAAGTTGAAAAATTCAGGGACACAAGTCAAGCATAATTGCAACTAACCAACTGTTTCATGAACTGGCATCACATTGGTAATGACAAAACTAATTATTACCTCCGGTACTAGATATAAGATCTAGTTAATTTTTTTTTATTAGAGAGGTTAAGAAAGCTAAATAAATTATTTAATTATATTGTATGTTATGTATGTTTAAATTACATATTAGTTTATAGGTTCAAAAAATTAGTTTAGAAAAAAAAACAATAATAGAAATATTTTAAAGTAATTTAATTAGTTTTCTTAATTATAAAAAAGTCAACTGATTATATATTTAGAACGTGTTTAAGACCACATATATACCAAACCAACTTGCAAAGGCCAAATATTGCATCTTTTGAGCATGAGCCGGTATCTCAATGGCAATATCATTCCTACTTCTAAATTCTTCACAAATTGAGTAAGATCTCAATGGCAATATCATTCCTACTTCTAAATTCTTCACAAATTGAGTAAGTTTGTTTCCTACCATATGTGATTAAAGGGCTTAACATAATGGATATAATAAACTTAAATTAACAACTCCCATAAATGCAAGTCTCCATATCTACATATGCAAGTAGAATAAGGAAATTTATAATGAAAATTAGGTCATTGATAAGAAATACAAGGGAATTAAATCCAATAAATATATCGCTGAATAAACAACTGGGATAAAAAACGATTGCCTCTATTTTATGTCATGGCCATGTGTCTGAAGGACACGAATCTATTTCCAAATATCTCAACCTCGGTCAATAATAATTTCAAACTTATGTTAGGCCTCTCAATCAAGAGAGGTTCCCCAAAGGCCTTTGTTTCTTCATGGCTTGGATTTAAATCATCAGTTCATTATACTTGAGTAGAATATAATTTCTCACTTCGGCTGTGTTTGTTTCAGCGTTTTGAACAGTCAAAACGCACTTATTACGCAAGCCGAGAAAAAACTCCTCTCACATACTTACCTCGTATACCGTGAATCACGAATTATAAGCACTTATTGCCCAAAAATAAGCTCTTCCAAACGAGCACGACTAGTAATTCTACATTGTTCTCATTGAATAAATCTACATTGTTCTCATCAATTTGGAAAACAAATTTTGATCTTATCCCCGTTTTTTTTCCCGTGTCAGGAACCATGACTAGTAATTCATGTAATATGTTAATTTATCACTTGGGTTGATTATCAATTTTAAAAATAGTTTGTCTTTTTAGTAAGATATCTGGAAGATGCTCTGAGGTTGGTACCTGAAAAAATCAATTGCTTTATGTGGTTAATCTCATAGTCTAGAAAACTACTGAAGTACTATTGATCAGCCTCCACCTCACTCGCTCTTGTTGAGGTGGAGCGTGATGTACGAGACTAAAATGTCCTTACTTGGAGTTTACGTAGGTAATGCAAGTTTCCGGTATTTATTACTCCCTCCGATCCTAATTATAGGATAATATTTGAGAGTTGATCTTGATTCTAATTATAGGACAAAGTTCTAATTTTTGTCAATTTTTTCTCAAAATACCTCTTATTGATACTTTCTCAATAATAATTAAACACAATAATAATTTTATGAGAGTATATCGAAAGTTGTTGGGGGAGATTGATGACGCTGGATTGCGTGAGAGCTTGGAGAAGTCGTGTGTGAAGCAAGAGAGGTACAAGAAAAAACAGAGAATCAACGTAATTAGATGGCATTTTAAATTTTAAATAAGGGTATTTTAGGAAAATAAATATGATTAACTAATTTAACCACTATATTTAATTTCTCCAAAGTTAGGTAAATATGTCCTATAATTAGGACCGGAGGGAGTATTTTGAACCAAAAAAAAAGTTTGTCCCGCTCAAAAGGAAAAGAAGCTCGTCTCATCGACACAGACACCCAGACCCCGTCGTACGCGAGCGTGGGTGACTATATTTCTGCTGCCAACAATTTTTTTTTGTTTTTTTAATTCTTGTACACTTCTCTAGTTCTTTGTTTTTTCTCACTCCTAAATTTCTTAATCGTTCCTACCAAATAAAAAGGACACTACAAAAAAACAGCATATTACCTACGGAAATTACCCACGGAATTCCGTCTCTGAAATCAAATTACCCATGGATTAGGGACGGAAACGGAATTACCGATGGATCACCGATGGAATTTTTTCCGTCTCTAAAAAATCCGTGGCAAATTAATTTACCGAAAAATTCCGTCGGTAATTACCGACGGAAATTACCCAAGCAAAATTTTCCGTGGGTAATATTTTCCGTCGGTGATTACCCACGGAATTTTTCCGTGGGTAATCCGTCGGTAATTTAATATTATTTTTTTAAAAAAAATTCCACATGGCGACCTTAAAAGAGGCCACATGGACATCACCGAAAGCCCCCCACCGCCCGCCCCCGCATCTGGCTCCGGCAACCCCCGAGCAACACCTTTGGTATGCGTTCCGATGCCTTTGTCAGTTGAGTTGCTTTAACCTTGCGTTATTTATTCACGTAATAATATATATAATGTAATAATTAAAACACAAATATAATATTAAGATAAATATATATGTAATTAAATATATATTTATATATAATTATATTTTTCATTTTTTATAATTTAAAATTTTTTAATTTCTAATTTCTTTTAAATATTTAATATTAATATAAATATATACAATATTACATATATATTTATAAATAATTATATATTTCGTTTTTTATAATATAAATTTAAAATTTTTTAATTTCTTATTTCATTTAAATATTTAATATAAATATAAATATATATCATATTAAATATATATTTATATATAATTATATATTTTGTTTTTATGATATAAAGTTTAAAATTTTTAATTTTTTTATTTCATTTAAAATTTTTATTATTAATATTATATATATTTAATATATTATATTAAATATTAATATTATGATATTTAAATTTTTATTTGTTATAGATTATTTTTATTTTTATTATTTTATATAAATTATTAAAAGATAATAAAAAAATTATTAGTTTTACCGACGGATTACCCACGAAATTCCGTCGGTAATTTCTCATTCAAATTACCCACAGAATTTCGTGGGTAAGGCGTGGGTAATTACCGACAAAAAAAATTCTGTGGGTAACACGTCAAATTTACCGACAGAATTTTGTTTCCGTCGAAAATTACCGACGGATTACCCACGGAAAAAATTCCGTAGGTAATATTACCCACGGAAAATTTTTTCGTCAGTCATTAGAGACATATTACCCACGGAATTCGTCAATAATTTATCATTCAAATTACCCACGGAATTCTGTGGGTATGGCGTGGGTGATTACCGACGGAAAATATTCCGAAGATAATCCGTCCGTATTTACCGACGGAATTTTTTTCTGTGGGTAATTACCCACAGAATTTTTTTCCGTCGGTAATTTTTCTGACGGAAAATCCGTCGGTAAATCGTAGGAAATTACTGACGAAAATAATTCTGTGGGTAATTCCGTGGGTAATAACATGTTTTTTTGTAGTGGGATACGAGTTTGGCAAATGCCTATACCGGTAATTTCAACTTCCTGGAAACTATTGAACTTGATCCTTCTCCCCATGAAGCTCGTCCTACTTTCAACAAAGCCACAATTGAAATGTTAAAGGGTGTAGTTAATAATCTTCTATCCAAGTCATACACTTCTCTATCAAAGGAGGAAGCAAATAGCTTTTTGAATGCCTCGAGTGTACTGAGAATAGCCTTTCCAGATGATAAAGAGTTAGATCATACTGAGGAGAGCATGTCTTGGCTTTTAGAGCTCGACGAGTGTAAGGAAACCATTGAGCAACTCTCATACAAACTTCTACCTCTTCAGCTAAAGAAGATAAAGTATGAAACTAACCTGGACAAACTAAGAAAAGCAGAGTCTGAGTTGGACAAGTTATTAGAAGATCACGTCAATAAAAAGCATGACATTGAACGGGTAGAGTTGATAACAGAGAAACTACGTGCCCAAATAGAGAAATTAGAAGTAGAAGTAAGGACTAAAAGAGCTACAAGTGGCGTGTTGAAGAAGGACGCTGATGCTCGAGGCTTAAAAAGATCTAAATTGACGACAAAACATTAGGTTTTGGATTTAAAAAGTCAGATCTTAAGACAAGAGCTTAAGCTCAAGGATATTGAAATCAATGAGTTGTAGAAAAAAACTAGACTTTAAGATATCGAATCAAGCTATTCCTCGTGAATCTAACGGCTAATGACGAAAGAGTTGCTGCCTTGAGTAAGGAGTCTAAGGGTCTCTGATAGGGACCAAGGTAATATGGGTTGCTAGCTTTGGAGGTGTGGTTTTCCAAGGTGCTTGGATACTTATCATTTGGTATAAGAGCTGCTAGCTTTTGGGGTGTGGTTCTCCAAGGCGTTTGGGTGCTTATCATTTGGTATCAGAGCCAGTCATTTGGTATTAGAGTCGGTGGTAGGTGCTTATCATTTGGTATCAGAATCGGAAGTGTGGTTCTCCAATGTGCTTAGGTATCATTTGGTATCAGAGCTGCTAGCTTTTGGGGTGTGATTCTCTAAGGTGCTTGGGTGCTTATCATTTGGTATCAACAATAATGGTAGGTGCTTATCATTTGGTATCTAAACTGGTGGTCAACGGACCGAAGAGGGCTACCGACGAAGGGTTTTGACTCGTTGAAGTACCACCGAGGCTTTCCGGGGAAGATGTATTGATAAAGACTAAAGTAGTACGGGCTGCCAATTGAAATGTTAAAGGGTGCAGTTAATAATCTCCTATCCAAGTCATACGCTTCTCTATTAAAGGAGGAAGCAAATAGCTTTTGAATGCCTCTAGTGTATTGAAAATAGCCTTTCCAGATGATAAAGAGTTAAATCATACTAAGCAGAGCATGTCTTGGCTTTTAGAGCTCGACGAGTGTAAGGAAAATATTGAGCAACTTTCATACAAACTTCTACCTCTTCAGCTAAAGAAGATAGAGTACGAAACAAACCTGGACAAACTAAGAAAGCAGAGTCTGAGTTGGACAAGTTATCATACTATCACGTCAATAAAAAGCATGACATTGATGGGGTAGAGTTGACAAAAGAGAAACTATATGCCCAAATAGAGAAATTAGAAGTAGAAGTAAGGACTAAGAGAGCTACAAGTGGCATATTGAAGAAGGACGATGATGCTCTATACTTAAAAAGATCTAAATTGATGACAAAACATTAGGTTTTGGATTTAAAAAGTTAGATCTTAAGGCAAGAGCTTAGGCTCAAGGATATTGAAATCAATGAGTTGGAGAAAAAAAGCCATACTTTAAGATCTCAAATTGAGCTATTGCTCGTGAATCTAACGGCTAATGATGAAAGAGTTGCTACCTTGAGGAAGGAGTCTAAAGGTCTCTAATAGGGACCAAGGTAGTATGGGTTGCTAGTTTTGAGGGTGTGGTTCTCCAAGGTGCTAGGGTGCTTATGATTTGGTATTAGAGCTGCTAGCTTTTGGGGTGTAGTTCTCCAAGGTGCTTAAATACTTATCATTTGGTATCAGAGCCGGTAGTCAGTGTTTATCTTTTGGCATCAAAGCTTTTAGAGTGCGGTTCTCCAAAGTGCTTGGTCGCTTATCATTTGGTATCAGAGCTAATGGTCAGTGCTTATCATTTGGTATCAGAGCTAGGAGTGTGATTCTCCACAGAATTGAGGAAAAAACACGAGATTCTGGTTGCAAGGCAAAAGTCCTTAAAGGAACCCTTGGATTCTATGTTCCTAGAAGGTGGGTTTAACTGGAATCTAGATCTTAAAGGAGCATATAAAAAGCATGATTCCTTGATTAAGCAATAGAGCTCATTGTCAAAACTTCACGTAGACCACTCTTTAGCTCAATCATCTTCAAGAGAATCGCCAATTGGGGACAAGCTGCCATCTGGTTCCTCTCCAAACTTGTAAGTTAAATGCCGGGTTTTTTGTTTTTAAATATAAACCCTTATTTTGACATTCATTTATGCCTACATTTAGGTGGTATCTTTCTGTTTTTTTCCCTTTTAGGTTGGGCAGAGTTACAGAGAAATTTCAGATGCCTTGTGGGATGTAGCCCCTTTACCTCCTATAAAATCGCACTCACCTGCTTGGACAAACTAAGAAAAGCATAGTCTTAGTTGGATAAGTTATCAAATGATCATGTCAATAAAAAGCATGACATTGATGGGGTGGAGTTGACAACAAAGAAACAACGTGCCTAAATAGAGAAATTTGAAGCAAAAGTAAGGACTAAGAGAGCTACACGTTGTTTCTGAAGTGCAATGATATAAGGCCTCAAATTCAGAAATTGGAAAGAGATATAAAGAGTGAGGAAACTAATCACCTGTTTGAGTTAGCGGTGGAAAAGCCTGTCCACGTAAATTAAGACAAAACTCCTCTCACAAACTTACCTCATATACCGTAAATCACGTTAGAAAAACAGCTTCTTCTGCTAATCTAAACAAGCGCTAACCTTAAGGAGTTGGTAATGGATGCTATTGATATACTCTCACAATCCATAGAATTGAGGAAAAAATGCGAGATTCTGCTTGCAAGGCAAAAGTCCAAGGTACTTGGGTGCTTATCATTTGGTATCAGAGCTGCTAGATTTTAGGGTATAGTCCTCTAAGGTGTTTGTGTGCTTTTAATTTGGTATCAGAGTTGATGGTCGATGCTTATCATTTGATATCAAAGCCGGGGGTGTGGTCTTCAAGGTGCTTGGATGCTTATCATTTGATATCAGTGCTACTAGCTTTTTCATATCAGAGTTAGGTATCATAGCTGCTAGCTTTTAGGATATGGTTCTCCAAGGTGTTTGGGTGCGTGCTTATCATTTGGTATAAAAGTCAATGGTCGGTGCTTATCATTTGGTATTAGAGCATGGGGTTTGGTTATCCAATGTGCTTGGGTGCTAATCATTTGGTATCAGAGCTACTAGCTGTTTGGTATTAGAGCTAGATATCAGAGCTGCTAGCTTTTAGGGTGTGGTTCTCCAAGGTGTTTGGATGCTTATCATTTGGTATCAGAGTCGGGGTTGTGGTTTTTCAAGGTGCTTAGGTGCTAATCATTTGGTATCAAAGCTACTAGTTTTTGGGGTGTAGTTCTCCAAGGTGTTTGGGTATTTATCATTTGGTATCAGAGTTGGTGGTCAATGCTTATCATTTGGTATCAGAGTCGGTGGTCAAAGGACTGGAGAGGGCTACCGACGAAGGGTTCTGATAAGCTGAAGTGCCACCAAGTGAAGCCGCCAAGATGTCAGCTTTCTAGGGAGGGTGTATTGATAGGGACCAACATAGTTTGGGCTACCAAAGTCCCACATCAAACAGCCCCACCGGCTTTGATACCAAATGATAGGCACCAAGCATACACCTTGGAGAACCACACTCCCAAAGTTAGCTGTTAAGGTGGGAGAGCCAAAGCACTTAAGTACATTATCAAACAACCCATACTACTCAATGTGGGACTTTGGAAACTCATACTACCTTGGTCCCTTTCAGTCTCTCATCAAATAAACAGACGTTGGAGAATGAACAAAAGGATCTTATTGCACAACAATAGTCCTTAAAGGAATAATATGACTAGAAGAGATCTCAAGCCTTACAGTTGGACAGGGAGTGTAATAATATAAGGCCTCAAATTCAGAAATTGGAAAGAGTTATGAAGAGTGAGGAAACTAAGGGCCTGTTTGAGTTGGCAGTGGAAAAACTCGTTCATATAAATTGATTGATCTTTTAATTTTTCTTTATTTTTAATGTTTTATATCATGTCATTTATGATGTTTCATACTTATTTAAGTACATCTATGATTGTCATGTAAGAAGTGTTAATATTTACTCGTACTTTTGCTATTTTGGTCCCTCCTGTAATTGCCAAAATGCTTGCCAAAATGCTGCTCCTCTTGCACCCTTTATATTCTTCGTTTAAGATGATATACCTACAATTTGTGATTTTCTTGGTTTCACTGAATTTTTTTTTCTTGTCCCAACTTGGTAGGGAAGATGCTTCTAAGGCAATTCCATATGATGGCTGGGGTCTAGAAAGTTACGTGTATAATATGTTCTTAGCATTAGTGATTAATTATAATTGATAGCTGATATATAACATGAATTAAACAGGATAATCTCATTCTTCTTCTTGAAGGGGATGGACCTAATAATTTAGAGAAAACAAACAAAGACAATGAAGCTAAGATTAATTATCCACGGTAAAACTTGAAAATTTTAGATGTTCTTGAAAATTTTGGATGTTATTTAACACCCAAAAATTTCTACATGTCTATATGTGCTTACCTAACCTTGCTACTGTACTTTGTGATGTATCGGTGATGATCTAGAACTATTGAAGTTTGTTTCTCAGATATGGAATGCCTTGACCCTAGACGTTATTTAGCATCAAATATTATGAACTTCTACATGGAGTAAGTGTAATTTAGTCTTCATCACCTATTATGAACGTTTTCCCTAGAACGGTGTTATGTTGTAGTGGTAGTAGTAGTAATAATAGCAACAATAATAATATTAAGTGAAACAAGTTAAATGAAATATGACTAGTACATATAGGAAGGAGACATAACAGAAAAGAGACCTAAATCTAGGTTAGATCTGATAAAAAACTAATTATATCTAGATTTATTTCCCAAATATTTTGACTATAATAATAAATAATTAATAATAACAACAAAATAAACAATAACAGATTTTCTAGCCCTAATGGCCAACACTCCCTCCCGAGCTAGTGAATAAATGTTCTTGTTCTTCATTCTCAACTTGCTTGTGAAGCCTTGTCAAACTTTGTACTGGACAAGGTGCTTTAAAACTCACCCACACACACACTAGTTCTCACTCAAACAGATTAGGAAATGAAATGCAGAAACAAAGAGAGAAGGGAGGAAGAGAAGTTCAGATTGAGGGGGAAAATGAGAGATAGATTTTTGGGGGGATTTCATAAGCCAATCATAATTCATTCAAATCAACTCTTTCCAACACAAGTAGAAGCTTGGCTAATTTATGGAGGAAGCTTCCTGTTGCCTCCTTTTATAGAATAAATCTTTCCGGCTTTGGTCATCACATCAGCAATTTGTTGTCTTGATGGTGTGCATACGACCTCAACCTTCTCTTCTTCTTTGTTCTGGTTGATGAAGTTGCTTCATCCTTTCATGATGTACGGGATTTTTCACAATCTTGATAGTAGACATATTGGCACAAAACATTTTCATGGGGGCCTTCTCAAGTGATTTTTAGCTCCCTCAAGAGCCTGTCAAGCCATATTCTTTCACATATCCCTTGAGCCAATGCTCTTAGTTCCACTTCTACGTCAAACTACATATTGCCTTTTGGTTCTCCATGTCGCGGAATTTCCCCATGGCGAGAAATATCTTTGCCTCATGGGAGTTAAGTATATTAACATACCCACTAAATGTTGATAATGGATCTAATTCTGTTAGGAGGAAATCAGGGATAATAAAAGATAAAATATAATATTACAATCCAATCCTAATTATTCGGTATTAACTAGGGTAGGTTAAACACCCTAGGCCCAATAGTCACAGACGGCTTCCAACAAAATACTACTTAGAATTCTCTTCGAAATATAATTGTTAACACAAATGTCACAAGTTTCCTTTTTATAAAAGAAACCCTCCCTTTTAAGTTTCCTTCTAAGTTAAGGAAACTCAAAGCTTCCTTTTTCTTTATAATATTATATTAGCAAGTTGCAGCAACCTTGCTCTGTAAATAGGAATTTAAACAACATTTGTAAGGATACTTGATGAATGATATTTGTAAGCTATGTAAGCTCTTTATCTCCCTCCCTCCCTGCATCTCTTCCCCTTAATATCTGATCTGTCTCCCTCTGATTTTCCCCCACCACTTTTGTTTCGTTCCCCCTCAACCTTGCTATGCCTGAGGATACTAACTTGCCTCCATTACAGTCTTTTGGGTTGAGCTATTTCTAACTTGCCTCCATTATAGTCTTTTGGGTTGAGCTATTTCCAAATATCTAATTTAAGTGCACAGAGGAAACAACAGAGTTGACAACTAGAAGGCAGGCTTTAGAGTGGAAACAACAATTATTACATGTTACAGGCATTAAACTGATTCTTAGCATTAGACTAGTTCCTTAATTTTATGCATTGAAATCATCTACCTTAGCCTTAGCCAAAAGACTAAAATGGAGGCAAATTAGTATCCTCAGGCATAGCATGCATTACCATTTTTGTATGGAATGCAGGTTCCAAGACTAGCAGGACATGACTCATGACAGGGTTTTGCTCTTGGGCCTGAAATTCATTTCCCAGCAAATCACTTATTCTCTCCCTCAATTCAGATGCCTCTGTGGGTTGTAACCACTGCTTCCCAAACTAAAGATTAAAAATAAATCACCCAATCAAAATCATTAGCGGAAAATGAAAGTACACGGAATATAATACACACATATTGCCAATGACCTGGGGCATATCTTTCTTAAATCTTTTGGGAGCCTCTTTAATGAAAAGCTGGATGAAGTACAACACCAAAAGACCACCACTTATTTTTTGAGAGTATATTTTTGCACTTTCTTATGATCATGGTTTAAATAGTTTCATGTTGGTGCAAAATCTAGGTTATGATAATAAATCTAGTTTACTTATCATAAAACATTTAATTACTCAAATGTATCAACAGAATCATTTGATGTGGTCTTTTTGTGCTGTACTACTATTGCTCCCATTGGGAATATTCATGTGTACTACTATTGCACCCATGGAAATTTTATGGTGCCAGCTAGACATGGGGGAATATTTCCCGGACAGATTCACCTCAAACCTATAATAAAAATTGTGTTAATTTGAATTGAAAACTATTACTTTGATGAAAAAGTCCCTCAATATGGGCAATCAATTGGAAGAGTTTAAAAAAAACATTATAAATTTGAGAAATAAAGTGAATTGAAATTTTAAATTGAGAACTAAAATGAACATTTCTACTAACTCTTCCCTTCAGAAAAAAGCATTACATGAGCAATTTTAAATCATTGAACTGTAACAATTCATGAGAGCAAAATTCTACGGTTTTGGGTTCAATAAACCAAGTATAATTTCCACAAGTATACGAATGCGCCTAGGTTTAACTGTTTGTTCCTGAAATCATATCCTTTCACATTTTCTCTCATGCCATAATTAATAAGAAATACACTCTTAATAAAGCAACCTACAACATAATTGTTGTATGGTGTAAACAAGGAGGGTGAAAATAAAGTTTTCAACAACATAAATTATGCGCAAATTGCTCAACCAGTGAAGTGAGCATTGTAATGCAGGTCACGGGAGTCTATATAGATAACATTTGGCTTGTAAGACATGTGAGATTTGTTTTTAAGCAAGTCACGTACTCTCAGATGCCTTTTCAGGTTGGAACCATCTTATCGAATGGCCTTAAATGCATCCTCCCTTCGAAATTTGGACAAGGAAAAAAAATCAAAAAATTCAATCCAAAAAATCACAAACCATATATTTTTAGTTTAGAGTATGAAAGGGTGCAGGAAAAGGGACATTTTTGGCAATCACTTTCTCCCGGTAATTATGATAATGATAATTTAGCTACAGCAGCACTGTAGGGGCCATAATAGCAAAGGCATAAGTAAAAACTAACATCACTTCTTATGTAAGAATCATAGATGTACTTGAATAAGCATAAAATGTCATACATGACAGGATATAAAACATTAACAATAAAGATAAAAAAAAGATCTATCAGTTACAAAACAAAACAAAACCAAATGAAATGAAGATCAATTCCTTTTTGTGAGAAAGGATCATAGGTATTGAAACTGGGATGGACAATAGCCCATAACCTAGCAACCCTTTGGCCCATGAGAACACATCAATGGTTAAGCATTGAGTATCTTGAACAATCCTGGTTCAGATTTCATTGTGAGCAGGTGAGTGGGATTTCATAGGAGGCAGATGGGCTACCTCCCACAAGGCATCTGAAATTTTCCTATAACTAGCTGAAACGAAATGTTGCAGATTAGATTGAACGAGTAAAAAATGCACATGGTTATAGGGTGAGCTGACAATGTTGGGACGACTAGCTAGGTGCACAAATGTATGCCAAAATAATATTAACATTTTAAAGGGTTTAAAAAAGAAATAAGCAAGACATTTAACTTACATGTTTGGAATGCGGTCAGATGGCTCGTCCCTGGCTGGTGATTGTCTTGAAGATGATTAAGCTAATGAGTCCAAGTCAAGTTGGGATAAGGAGTTCCATTGCTCAGTCAAGAAGACATACCTTTCATGAGCACGATTCAAGTCCTTAGACCAGCAAAGCCCATTTGGCACTGCCCGGAGTTCACGTGAATGGCAAAGCCCGGAGTTCACGAACTGTGCACTTTGAACTTTCAATTAGGGAGTGGCTGGGAGGAGATTTTGGAATTGAAATATGGTCCAGGTTGCTCAAATAGATGGTGGAGTAAGGGCTTCCTGCTGAAGAGAAAGGAACCAGCTCAAGAGGCACATGAAACAAATTATAAGTCACATAAATTAATTTAAAAGAAAAATGATAAATATAAATACTCTAAAGCAATTTATCTAACTTCGTTAATCTTTATGAAAAAAGTTAACTATGTCTTATTATTAGGACCGGAGATGGTATTATTAATAAGATTGGATGATCTACTATGTGCATATTTAGAATAACGATTGAAATCTTCAAAAGCAGCTTTTTAATAATGATTTACAATATTTAAGGTAAATATGTGAAATAAGCACTTATAGGATCCAAACAAGCACAATATCTATATAAATATATTTTACCCTAAGCCATCCCATACGAGATTCTATGTTGCTCCATGTTGATTGCCTATGTTGCCCTTTTCAACCAAAGTTATTAGATTTAAAAAATATTAATTTGATTAACAAGCTATTGATTGAGATGGTAAGTGACAGAACACAAATTCAAACCCATTTATTGGGAGATGTAATTAAGCTTATTATACTAAATTTTTTAACTATATTCTCGACATTGATGCTAATGTTAATGTTTTTTTATGGGCCATGTTGGCAGTCTAGACGAAGGCTACCGAAAAAAGTATACCTGGCTAACCATGTAAATCTTTCTTATTTCAACGGTATTAATAGTTTAGAAATTGTCTTCACTACTACGCACACAATGGAAAGCAAACTATAACATTTTAAAATTTTTTCTTGAATTTTTTAACCTTCTAATCAACCATCATCAATAATCAATATATGCCTTTAATAGTGCTCGCTCTCATGTGATTAGTCCACTTATCATGCATGTACATTACAATTGCGCTGTATTTCCATCTACTATTTTTTTTCCTTCATTATTTTCAGCCATCCCGCCTTATTTTAAAATTTGAATTCCATTTACCAATATAAAGTTGATTTAGTGGTGTAAGGCTCCACTAGATCCTTTTAGGTCCTAAGTTCTAGACACAGAGGAGAGACTTGTGTTGGGAGGAGCGGCCACGAACTCCAAACTGGATACTGGATGATAATATCTAAAAAATGAAAAATTGTATTCCATTTCATTCTATTTAATTTAATTCAATTTAATATTTACCCATTACTGAAATCAGTTTAAGTGATCATCGCAATTTCAAATAAAATTTCAACAGTCTAGATTTAACATTTTCAACTAATAATTTTTAATAAATACATATTTTATAATTAAATAGTATAGATTTTAGGACATAATTGATTAAATTTATTAACATTTTATACCCATTTAATTATATTTTATATATTTTCTATCTTTTAATTAAGTTTAGGATAAAAAAACTTAATATAAAATCTATTCATATCCTATTTTATGATGCAAGAGATATTAAATAAAAAAAAAGATAAAATCAAATTGAAGAAAAGAAAATGGTTGCAACAAAAAAGAAAATGCGCAAAGCATCGTTTTGATTGAATTAGATGCGGGGCCCACGACAATTGAAGGAGCGGCGGTAGCTAGCATCAAGCAATGATATATTATATATCATATATCTAACTAAAAGGGATAATATTTGAGTGTTTGAAGAGGTCAATTGGTAATTGAGTTTTTGCCAAAACTCAATTGGTGAAAGCTCAATTGGGAGAAGCTAGAAAATGGAGCTTTTGTTAAAAGCTAATGACATTTTATGCTAAATTGTGTTGTCTGAAGATTAGTTATATGATATTGGTTTTTCCCATAAAATATTTTTTAAGCAGTATGTAGTATCAAAAAATATTTTTTGAGTATTTTTAAGCCCTTAAAATATTTTTCTGATTATACCCACTACCTAGTATACTATCAGACTGATTGTAACTTTACCCATTTTCTAGTTGTACCCACTCAAAAAATATTTTTTGAGTGTTTTTAACCCCTTAAAATATTTTTTTGGTATTTTTAACCTCTTAAAATATTTTTTTGGCTGTACCCAATGTGTTATCAGACTGATTGCAATTTTACCTTTAATGTACTTTTTCAGCTCCAAAAATTACTTTAAAATATTTTTTTGGTGTTTTTAAACCCTTAAAATATTTTTCCAGTTGTACCTAGTATGTTATCATACTTATTATAATTTTATCCTTAATATACTTTTTCAGCTCCAAAAATTACTTTAAAATATTTTTTGGTGCTTTTAACTCTTTGAAATAATTTTTCAGTTGTACCCAGTCTTAGGAGACTGACTACAATTTTACCTTTAATGTATTTTTTTTAGTAGTAAAGAACACCCAAAATTTAGAATATTGATTTATTGATTTCCACCCACTCTAAAATATTTTTCGAGTAGCACCTAATATTTTAAAGTAATTTTTAAATATTTACTTGATTTTTTAAATATTTTTCCACCCACTCTCTCTTACCATTATCACAAAAGCCCTTATGCTTAAGCCTTTATTTTTGCAAAAGCCCAATTGACAATCGTCAATCCAAATATAAATCATATTACATAATTTGGCTTTTATCAAAAGTAATATCACAACAAGCTCAATTGTCAATCGCTGTTAATCTCTATTTGAGACTTTTCCGGATCATTTGAGATCTATGGTAGATAATGAGTATATGGGATTTGTATTCCTTTTAGATTAATCTTTATGCACTAAGGCCTTTGGCCTCTCATGTACCAAAAAAAAAAAAAGATCAAGATTTTGATATAAAATTTTTTGGATGAGTTGGGTCCCATACAGATTTCCCATCAATAAGGTCTATCAAAGTTTGGGTGAGTCAACCCCTTTCCAACTAGACAATCCTTTGTTGATACCTTCAAATGAATTTATACAATAAGTAATTTTATTTTATTTTTTCATAAATAAGTCTTCATTATTATTATTATTACTGCTACTACTACACGGGTGGGCCCCAGCCAATAAGGACAAGTTTTAAAAAAAAAACTTGTCCTACCCCACCCTTTTATCACTTCTTTATTGAGTGTAGCTTGAAGTTACTCCCTTTCGCATTTAATACATGATATATTTTGGGAGTTAATCTTAGTTTTAAATGTAAAAGATATTTTTTATTTTTGTCAATATTTTCCTAATTTATCCCTATTGATGCTCCTTCAACAATAATCAAGAAGGAGAAGGAATGAGGGAATTAAGGAACACGGCGCCATCAATGGTTATTTGCAGAGGAGGATCTGCTAGGGGGCTTCGCTAGGGTTCCTTCCCCTCATCTATGGAGGGTTCTCTTTTAGCAGGGATACGGCTGTCAGTGTCGCTTTTCTGTTGACGGGCGGATGGGAGTAGTAGACTCTCTTGGGAGTGCATGTTGGTGCTTGGGTGTTGTGGATGGATGATTAGTGATTGTATAATTTTCCTAAATCCTTCTACATTCTAGTTTCTATGGATATGAATTGATATTGTGGGGATCTGGGAGAATGGATTTGATCAATCTTGCTCCAGTTCTCTGATGTTAAGGCTGCTTTTTCCTACTTGTGGACTTAGTTGTGCTATGATGGTGTGTGCTTGAATATATTCTGTAGTGGAAAAATCAAGAATGATTTGCGATGGGTTCTGTTCATCAAACCTCTTTCCCTTACACTCCCCAACAAAATAGGGTTGTTGAACGAAAACATAGACATTTGTTGGAGGTAGCAAGATGTTTGATGCTTCAAGGGGAGGTTTCTTCAAATTTTGGGGGTGAGTATGTTAAGGCAGCTGCTTATTTAATCAACAGAACTCCATCTAAATTGCTTAATTTCAAAACTCCATATGAACTTATTCATGGAAACCCCCCGGCTTTAGGTCATTTGTGAATCTTTGGTTGCTTAGCTTATGCTTTGAAATTACGTAATATTGATAAGTTTCAACCCTAAAGCTAACGCTTGTGTATTCCTGGGGTATCCTACCACTCAAAAGGGTTATATCCTGTACAACTTAAGAACAAAGATGCTAATGATGAGTAGACATGTATCCTTTGTAGAAGAAAGATTTTATTTCCTAGAAAAGATTGCACTAAACAAGGGGGGATGTCCTTCACCATTTAGACCCTTTTTTGTATGGAATTGTGGAATCCTCTCCTTCAAATGAGGTAAGACATGAAGTGGAGGTGCCCATCCCAGCGGCCTTTAGTTCACCTCCTATGGCAGAGCTACCCGAATCAGTACCAAGGAGGTCTATAAGGCAGAGGAGGCCTCCAGGGTGGCTCCAAGATTATACACACCCGCTGCCTTCATCTAGTCAGACTGGGACAGTAGACAATCAACATAGAACATGGGGGAAGATTGATTGCATATAAATGGGGGAGATCAAAGTCACAAACATTGAATTTAGTTCTTGATAGAATGGAAAGAAAGGTGCAAGGGTGGAGGAAGAAGTTCTTATCTAAGGCAGGTAAAGAGGTACTGATTAAATCGATAGCCAATTCCATACCAGTTTACTCCATGCCATGTTGCTTATATCCAAAGAATGTTCTTCAATGTTTAGATAAGATTGTGCCAAAATTCTAGTAGAATTGTGATGAAGGGAAAAGGAAGATATACTGGGTTTCCATGAAAGAATGAAAAGGCATAAATTAGAAGGGGGTTGGGATTCAAAGATTTTGAGGGATTTAATTTAGCTCTTCTAGCTAAATTAGATAGAGAATATTGCAAAATCCCGATTAGATATGGGTGAAGTTGTTAAAAGCTAGGTATTTCCAAAAGACTCCTTCCTATAAGCAAAGGTAGATCCTCCTCTTGGTTATGGTCTAGCATTCTTGTGGGCATGTGAGTATTAGAAAATCATGTGATGCTCAAAGTGGGGAATGGCTTGAAGGCAAGACTTGTGGATTGGGGATTTGCCAGGGAAAAAGTTGAGTTTACCATGCCCTTATAAGGCACTCAAGGAGCTTAGGTGGCTGAATTAATAGGGGTGGAGGGCTGGAATTTAATGCCAATAGAACGGTGGATAACAGAGGATGAACGAGTGGCTATATGCAATATAATTAGAACACCTAGAAATAGGGAGGATAAATGGATTTGGATTGGGAGGAAGAGAAGTGTTTATTCAATTAAGGATGGGTATGAAGCTGCTAAAAGAAATGTGCTACAAAGATTCGAAAGCATTCCAATATCCTCTAATAATACTCATAGGAAGGTATGGAAAGAGATATGGAAATTGAGAGTACCTTCAAAAATAAAGAACTTCATGTGGAGAATGATATCTAATGCTTCACCTAATTTTGTGAATTTAGCTAAAAGGAAATGCAGCAATACTGACCTATGCTTAATCTGCCATAAAAAACCTGAATCAATGGAACATTTATTTTTCCTTTGTGAGTGGACTAAGCTAGTATGGTATGGCAGTAATTTTTCTTTTAGAATAGAAGAAGTTGAGAATATAAATGTGAACCAATGGGCGCAAAACTGTTTTAATGATTCCAGATTTTCTCATTGGCAAAAAGTTCTGGTAGCTATGCTTTTGTGGCAGATTTCGAAATCACGTAATGCTTTTCCTTTTGAGAATGTATCTCCTGATCTTATATTTGTATTTACTCAAGCAAGCAAATTTCTGTAGGAATTTTAGAATGCAAGAGGATGGGTATTGCTGGAGCAACTTCCGAATGTGCCAAATGAAAACATAGACAATGAGCAATACCATTGGAAACCATCAGAAGTTAACTATTTAAAGATTATTTTTTATTGTGCCTTTTCACCCTCTGATAATAGGGCAGCTGTGGTATTTGTAGTGAGAGAAGCATCAAATGTCCAAGAAACAATTGCACAAAATAATTAATAAATCATGATCATTTTGCCCCTAATTGCAATTAATTCAAAACAATTATCCCTAACTAAATTAGTTCTTAATCAGGCAATAATGTCCAAAAATGCATTAAAATCCCAATTTGATTATGAAAAATCATGTAGAAAATAAGGTTCAATCAGTTGCTGGTGCTTGATATTTAGAATTGCTTATTTTCAGTAGCCATTGGTTTGCTAGGAGGGGTGGTTGCTGATTTTACGGGGTAGAATTGATGCTTAAATAAATGATTACATGACTAAATATTAGGAATAAACTTTGACTGAAACAAACTGTTATTTTATTTTTCAAACTGCAGCTAATTCCTAAACATTAGGAATAAACTTTGACAGAGACATGTCTTTACAGTTTTTTTTGTTTCTTTTTAATTCTTGTCCACCTCTCTAGTTCTTTGTTTTTTCTCACTCCTAAATTTCTTAATCGTCCCTGCCAAATAAAAAGGATACGAGTTTGGCATATGCCTATGCTGGTAATTTCAACTTCCTGGAAACTAGTGAACTTGATCTTTCTCCCCAAGAAGCTTGTCCTACTTCCGACAAAGACACAATTGAAACGTTAAAGGGTGCAGTTAATAATCTTCTATCCAAGTCATACGCTTCTCTATCAAAGGAGGAAGCAAATAGCTTTTTGAAAGCCTCGACTATGTTGAGAATAGCCTTTCCAGATGATAAAGAGTTAGATCATACTAAGCAAAGCATGTCTTGGCTTTTAGAGCTCGACTAGTGTAAGGAAACCATTGAGCAACTCTTAAACAAACTTCTACCGCTTTAGCTAAAGAAAATAGAGTATGAAACTAGCCTGGACAAACTAAAAAAAGTAGAGTCTGAGTTGGACAAGTTATCAGATGATCACATCAATAAAAATCATGACATTGATGGGGTGGAGTTGACAATAGAGAAACTACGTACCCAAATAGAGAAATTAGAAGAAGAAGTAAGGACTAAGAGAGCTACAAGTAGCATGTTGAAGAAGGATGCTAATGCTCTAGACTTAAAAAGAACTAAATTGACAACGAAACATGAGGTTTTGGATTTAAAAAGTTAGATCTTAAGGCAAGAGCTTAGGCGCAAGGATATTGAAATCAATGAGTTAGAGAAAAAAAGCCAGACTTTAAGATCTCAAATCGAGATATTGCTCGTGAATCTAACAGCTAATGATGAAAGAGTTGCTGCCTTAAGGAAGGAGTCTAAGGGTCTCTGATAAGGACCAAGGTAGCATATCAGAGCAGCTAGCTTTTAGGGTGTGATTCTCCAAGATATTTGGGTATTTATCATTTGGTATCAGAGTCAATGGTCGGTACTTATCATTTGGTATCAGAGTCGGGGTGTGGTTCTCCAAGGTGCTTGGGTGCTTATCATTTGGTATCAGAGCTACTAGCTTTTGGGGTGTGGTTCTCCAAGGTGCATGGGTACTTATCGTTTGGTATTAGAGTTGATGGTCGGTGCTTATCATTTGGTATCAGAGTTGGTGGTCGATAGATCAAAGAAGGCTACCGACGGAGGGTTTTGACCGATTGAAGTGTTGCCGAGCTTCTACCGCTAATCCAAACAGATACTAACCTTAAGGAGTTGGAAATGGATGCTACTGATATGCTCTCACGATCCATAGAATTGAGGAAAAAACGTGAGATTCTGGCTGCAGGGAAAAAGTCCTTAAAGGAACCCTTGGATTCTATGTTCCTAGAAGGTGGGTTTAAATGGAATCTAGACCTCAAAGATGCAGGTGAAAAGCGTGATTCCTTGATTAACCACTGGAGCTCATTATTAAAACTTCACCTGGACTACTCTTTAGCTCAATCATCTTCAAGAGAATCACCAATTGGGGACAAGCTGCCATCTGGTTCCTCTCCAAACTTGTAAGTTAAATGCCAACCTTTTTTTGTTTTTAAATATAAACCCTTATTTTGGCATTCATTTATGCCTACATTTAGGTCGTATCTTTTAGTTTTCGCCCTTTTAGGTGGGGCAGAGTTACAGATAAATTTCAGATGCCTTGTGGATGTAGCCCCTTTACTTCTTATAAAATCCCACTAACCTGCTTACAATAAAATCTGAACCTACGATGGTTCAAGATGCCCAATGCTTAACCATTGATATGTTCTCATGGTCCCTAATAAGGTTGCTGGTTTATCATCCAATCCGTAGCTATGATGCCTTCTCACAAAAAGGAATCGATATTCATTTCATTTTATTTTACTAATTGATTGATCTTTTAATTTTTCTTTATTTTTAATGCTTTATATCATGTCATTTATGATTTTTCATACTTATTCAAGTACATCTATGATTGTCATGTAAGAAGTGATGTTAATATTTACTCGTACTTTTGCTATTTTGGTCCCTCCAGTAATTGCCAAAATGCTGCTCCTCCTGTACCCTTTATATTCTTCATTTAAGATGATAAACCTACGGTTTGTGATTTTCTTGGTTTCACTGGATTTTCTGAATTTTTTTTCTTGTCCCAACTTGGCAGGGAGGATGCTTCTAACGCAGTTCCATATGATGGCTTGGGGTCTAGAAAGGTATGTGTATAATATGTTCTTAGCATTAGTGATTAATTATAATTGATAGCTCATATAGCATGAATTAAACAGGATAATCGCATTCTTTTTCTTGAAGGGGATGGACCTAATAATTTAGAGAAAACAGACAACGACAATGAAGCTAAAATTAATTATCCACAATAAAACTTGAAAATTTTGGATGTTATTTAACGCACAACAATTTCTATATGTCTATATGTGCTTACCTAACCTTGCTACTGTACTTTGTGATGTATCAGTGATGATCTAGAATCTGTTGAAGTTTGTTTCTTAGATATGGAATGCCTTAACCCTGGATGTTATTTAGCATCAAATATTATGAAGTTCTACATAGAGTAAGTGTAATTTAGTCTTTCATCACCTATTATGAACGTTTTCCCTAGAACGGTGTTATGTTGTAGTGGTAGTAGTAGTAATAACAACAATAATAACAATAAGTGAAACAAGTTAAATGAAATATGACTAGTACATATAGGAAGGAGACGTGACAGAAAAGAGACCTAAATCTAGGTTAGATCTGGTAAAAAACTAATTATATCTAGATTTATTTCCCAAATATTCTAACTATAATAATAAATAATTAATAATAACAGCAAAATAAAGAATAACATATTTTCTTGCCCTAATGGCCAACACTCCCTCTCGAGCTAGTGAATAAATGTTCTTGTTCTTCATTCTCAGCTTGCTTATGAAGCCTTGTCAAACTTTGTACTGGACAAGGTGCTGTAAAACTCACCCACTCACACACTAGTTCTCACTCAAACAGATTAGGAAATGAAATGCAGAAACAAAGAGAGGAGGGAGGAAGGGAAGTTCAGATTGAGGGGGCAAATGAGAGATAGAATTTTGGGGGGATTTCATAAGCCAATCATAATTCATTCAAAATCAACTCTTTCCAACATAAGTGGAAGCTTGGCTAATTTATGGAGGAAGCTTTCCTGTTGCCTCCTTTTATAGAATAAATCTTTCCGGCTTTGGTCATCACATCAGCAATTTGTTGTCTTGATGGTGTGCATACGACCTCAACCTTCTCTAGGAGTAGCAAGAGGGAGGTGTGTTCTATTTTTCTGGTTGGTGATGGCAAGACAAGAGCTTTAGTGGAGGGAGATTAAAGTTTGAAGATATAGAAGAGCGACAGCACGGATGAAAATTCGGCATTGAGTTCTTGTTTCTCCTTTCCTTTATCTTCTTTATTTTGTCTTTGGTTAGCTATTATTTTAGTCATGATGATAATGTTCAATTTATGTAGCTAAACCTTTGGTTTTGGGTTATTTAGTTTGATTATGGATTAGTGGATGATAATTTTTGTCATTAATTACTTTAATATTATATTTGTTGATTTAATTGTGTGCTTGATTATCCTGAAACAAGAGGTCTGATTGGGACTATTTTGGTGTTCTAAAAGAGCCTAGACATAGGGAATTTAGACTAGACCTTCAATTAAATCGTGTAGGAATAGATTTTTGAATTTAATTTGTTTGTAGGATAGACATATATCTACCGGCCCTACATAGTCTCATTAGGCTTGCACTTAAAATTAATCCAGTTAAGTACTAATCGCCTAAGACATTAGGGATTAACACAGTTGGAATGCCTTTTAGTGGATCGAAAGACACTCTTAGGTAAATAAGAGCCCTACACTAGCAAATATAAGTTTAAATGCAATTAAAGGGATAAATTAGACATTAAGAAGTAATCAAGACTATAATAATCTGAGTCACCGCATAAGATTTAGAATCACTCTTAGCCTAAAATGTAGTTAGATTTGATTTCCCCTTTTTTATTGGTTAGTTTTGTTCATATCTTGATTTAAATTGTGTTCACTCAATTTAAGTAAAAGTGTAAAATCATTATTCAACTGCATTATTGGTAACAAGTCGTTATGAAAACGATATCTTACTCACTCTTTATTACTTGATACGGCCCATACACTTATTGAGTATTTGACTCTATATTTTATCACTATCAATGATCGAAGGCAACATGGCCTTTGTAATACTTTCTCATTGGTTCAGATAATCAAAAGAGGAGGATAACCCCCGAAGTCAAGGTTCTGCGTTTAACTTCATAACTTGACGTATAGGTAATTTATGGTGATCTGTCTCTTCTTGAATTGATGCCTGTGGACTGCAATATACTCCTCGTTCCTGTCCTATTTATAAGATTTATAAGAGTCCGATCACCGCATTGCATTACGTGGGTAAGAAAAAAAAGGTTAAAATTAATTAAAAATAATAAGTATATCTTGAAATAATTTTTTTTAAGTTTGTTTTAATTTATATAGGGAGAGAAAAATAGAGTAAATATAAGTATCACAAATTCTTTAATTAATGCAATATGTATAATTACTGAATGACACGGATGGAAAAAATCATCAAATATTAAGACAACTCTTGTCTGATTCTTATAAAAAGGATCAAAACGATTCAAATTTTAAACTATTATAAAATGAACTGGAGCGAGTAGTACATTGTATATACTCCCTCCGATCTTTTTTATAAGCAACACCTACCTAATTACACAAAACAAACATACCATTAAAATTAGTTAAAAAATAATAAATATGTCAAACTGTGATGTCGTGTCCATATATGCCTCTATTTAGAAAAGGGTATAGAAAGAGAATGAGTAGTAAATATGAGAGAATGGATGATAAATGATTAAATGACAGATATTTAATAGTGAATGTAGGATTATTAATTTAAATGTATATATTTAATAAGAGTAAAAAAAATAAAAAGTAATTTAAGATTTGAGGGGCCCAAAAAAAAAAAGTACTTGCTGGTGTATACTGTGTTATGCTATTTCCTAACGTGGGACTACTGTCAGAGAAGCCACAAAAATTAATTAGTGGTGCATGCATGGATTCAAGTTCCCACACAACGTAGTCAACATTTGTGCCGTGGCCACAGCCAAAAAAGTCACCATGTTGATAATTCATTAATTGGACTAGTCAAACATGTGAGACTATTGGCAAAAAAAGACAAACATGTGACTAGACTAATATTATAATACTTTTCTGATTATATTTATAAAGTAGAAATAAGATGTTTTTTAGTCCTATTTATAAGTGAGTACTTCATTAATTTTTTTGTACGAGTGAACAATTTTATCCTTTACCTATTATTGTATAAATTTTGTTTTTATAGGTATAGACAATAACAACTTTAAAATAATAATTAGCAATTTGGATATACACATATGGTGACAACTTGGGGAGTTCAAATTGTTAATCTTGATCTATACCCAAGTAGGTAATTACTTTACTCAACTTGTTACAAAAGCTTTGACCGTCGGCGAGGATCTTTCCATTTTTTGTTTTTAATTTGAGGGGTATTTTAATAAAAATACCCAAACTTCAAAGTCACATATTCATCTTTGATAACCTATATATCCTTTTCCTTTTTCATCGGACCTTTTGGGAGTTTCCGTATTCAAATGGTATATTTTGATCTTTTTCCCTAGTTTTTTGCCGATGAAGTATATGTTAATTATATTTATATATATTTATTTCTATTTATTTTTAATGCTTTAATTGCTATTTAATTTGTTCATGAGTCTACCTAACTTGTCAACAGTGTGGCAAGCTTTCCTTAAATTATCGAGAATACTTTTTATTTTGAATGCAACATTAAAGACAAAGTTGAATTGAAGTGTGTCCGTGTGTGCCCGCGCTTATAGTATTCAATTGAATTCTCACTTGACAATTGAGTTTATGATATTCAATTAAGTTCTCACTTGACAATTGAGTTTATGGTATTCAATTGGGTTTAAAGGGGATCTCCAAACACACACTAAGTAATTAACCCATTCTTCGCTGGCATGTCAGCAATCTGGTTCTTCTCCCTTGCTATGTGTTCCAATTTCACGTTCCAAGACTGCTTCAAAGGCTGCTGTATCTGGATAAACAACAAGCTATAAACTTTGCTGTTGCTATTATCCATCATGGATAAATAACAAGCTGTAAATTTTGATCTGAAGGTAACATAGCATCCCAGTCATATCCGGATTGTAACCCATTTCACCAGGCCTTTTGAGCCTGTCTTTTTTCTTTGAACTGGCCCAAAGACCACCATACTTAACGGCCTTTTGGGACTATCGTTTTTCAATTGAAGAATATTAATTATCATATTGTTCCTCAACACTATTACCTTACAATACTCCTTTAGTTTTATTTATCAGTTCAGATGATATTTTTTAGCTTAACACAAGTCACTCATTAAATCTATTATTATTTCTTAATACTCATCTTTTGAGCGAATATCCTATAATTTTATTCTTTTGATGACAGAATATTCTTCAAATTACGATAAAGGGGTAGCTCAACGATAAATTCTTGTGAAGATGATACTAAATTAATAATATTTATCATTACATTATTTGAAGGAAAACATAATAATTACTTAAAGGAGAGCACAATCATGTTAACGATTGTCAATAATCAATCACTCAATTATTGAAAAGGATGGGATCTCCGAGCAAGGCATCCTTGATGTTGAGCATTTCTTGGGGCATTTCATTTTCGTGCATGACATCATCCTTCTTGTAAATCAAAGTCAGCAACTTGGCCATTTTCCAGAACACGTTCTTGACTTCTTTGGGAACCACGCTCCCTTCCTCCTGCAAAACCAATCTCATAAGCTCTTTTCTTTTATCATCAATCTTCACTCTGATCTTCTTTATGATCTCTTCTTCAGTCACCAACCCTGATTCATGTATGACTTGCAATGTAACTGAGTTCAGCTTTCCTTCTTCTCTTTCCCTCTGCAAAAACCCCTCTCAATTAATTAATTGATACAACACCTCCAAGGCATCAACATAAGTTGTTGGGATGTCAAGTGTGAGTGGAGTTGACATGATGTGAAAAAGCAAGAGAAATCTCACAGTAAATGGAATTGGTTGAAGAAGTATATAAGTGGAATAAGACTCATAAACTCAAATTATCTTAAAGTTTTGAGTTATGATATGGCGTCGAACTCACTTATATGTATCTATCATTTTGTTGCAGTTGGGCCCAAGAAGACTCTCCTCTATTTGGGGATACTCCACACTTCTCGGGACCAACATTAACATTAACCCTAATTAAATTGTTTGTGGTGGTGATGGAGGAATGAGGGTTATTACCTTGTAGCCATTAACATCATTGAGTAGTCTGCCATAAAAGCTAAGGACCTCAAACAGTTGATTGTATTCATCACTTTGAATAGTGTCATGGGGAAGCTTAGGCCCAAGAAGATAAAGACTTGGAAGGACGATGACTCCCATGGCAAATGAGACTATTGAATTACGTTCATACTCTTCCATGGTTGGCACACTCTTGTTCCTCGACCACTCAGCTTCTTTCATAAACGACCTCAACACATCCACCCACTGCATTCAAAACAACATCCATCACCTCTTATTAGACGTGTTTGATCAAAATAATATGAAAACCCCAAAACAAGATTAATGTACTACTCACAAGCTGGATCAAGTGGTTTAACACACTTCGCCCCTGAACCTTAGAAGCTTGCTCAGCTATCTCACAAATGGTTGCCTTGAGAGCTAAGAATACTATCTTCACTGTCTCAGAACAACTTTCTTGGCACACATCAACATCCCACCTTTGAATATATAAAGAGAGAGCAGTCAAAGACTAATTCAGTATAACACTACTCAAGAGAATGATAATGCAAGCTAGCTAGCTTATTAATTACTTCTCCATCAAGCTTAAAAGATGGATCTGTTCCTCTTCAGAACCCCAAATATCATAGATATCATCAGCTACGTAACCAAATAAGCCATTCTTGGCCCAAGCGAGGCGTGCTTCGCTATGTTCTGGGCCTGAAAGCTCTCCTGCTGCTGTCATGAACGAATATTCAAATTTAGTTTTTGACACTTCAAAGTGTAGTTTATCCAGTCCACTCTCCATAAACCACCTGATCATCAACACAAAATAACTAAATGAATACAAATGTACACAAAAATATTTACTTTTTCTTTTATACTTTGTATTTTGTGGGCACTCACTTTCTGAATTGCTGCAAGTCCTTTTGGTACATGGACAAACCGTGGTTGAAATCTTGCACAGCCAGCTCTAACATATCTTTGCTGGTTTCAAGATTCAAAAGGCTGATAGACAGAACCAGAGAACCACAAAACAAAGTGATTTCTTAAAGATGAAGCAGTAAGAGAGTTGATAAAGAAACAAGAACTTATGTATATAGTATTTGTACCTGTATGAAGTTTTCAACATTCTCTTTTCATCTACTTTGAAATTCTCTATAGATGTCCGGTTTAATATGCGATCCAAACTTGTCTGATAAGGAAACCTCACAGCATAACGTACCTGAAGTATACATAAAACGATTGTTTTATTTTGGAAGTTTGCACGAGATCAGAAATATAGCTTGTTAAAGTGAGATTATATTCTGTACCTCATGATCAATATTGTTAAAAGGTTTATGAGCGTTTTCTGAGGAAGACGACAGATATTCCTCAAGGAATTGTCTTGTCCAGAAATTGTGTTCCTCTAGAACTGAATCATTTGAATGTAAAACTATCTGTGAAGACTTATGTAACTCCAAAATAGAACCAACATCCTTCAAATATCCTTGAAGAGTATTACAGAACTTGTCTCCTGAGAAACGATTCATTGCATCTGAGGACTCAAAATCATTTATATCAGAGAGTTAGCTCCATAGTATTTTTCATTTCTAAATTAAGAATATATATTTAATTTAATATGTACGTACGTAATGAACACTGAGAAATGTTATAGAACCTGAAGAAATGTCATAACCGTGCAGGCGTAGCAAACGAAATGCCACAGCACAGGTGGTTGGCTCTAAAAATATATCTTCATCATCTTGCTGCCACAATCTGTTGCAGGCAAATTCATTATTCAATCACGATATTTTATAAATGGACAATTTGAGTATTAAAACTTTCTGATGAATTATTGTTATACATGCCTGTATGTTTCATCCAGTACACTTTGAATTTCTTCCTGAAAGTAACGATCAATACCCAATTTTTCAAGACAATCAACTAAGTGGAGTTGTGCATACACATCCAGGGGATGAACAGTGGGAACTGAATATACAAAGTTAGCTGATTAGCTAGTGCAAAATTGAAATTAAAATTAAAGAAAAAATAATCTAAGGGAAAACAGGTGGAAAGAGACAGACCAGTGTTATCATATTTATTGAATAGTGAAAGTAGATAATCAAAACACTGAGAATTGTTAAGGTGGGTAAAAGCAGCTGCTGTAGTAGCTGGTGAGTTGAATAAAGATCCATTTTTCCTTTGAAATTTCATTGCCATTTCCCAATTCTGTGACGTTCCCAATCCTTCTGAAATATATGCTAAATACGCCTTCCATCCTTCTGAATTACTTTCCCAACCTCTGTTGTTATAACAGTTATTAAAATATTAAAGTAAGAGAAAAATAATTAGGATGATTTATATTTATTTAGTTAAATATTAAATTCAAACAGCCCAAAACTCCAAATAATCCAATCTAAATGAAAAAAAGCTATATACCTTTTGAGCTCCAATTCTCTTTTTCTGATGAGTGACCGCAAATGGCTCCCCCCAACAGGAAGATTAAGATTCAATTTTTGAGCAGATTCAATCAAATGAGAAAAGATAATATCGAATCCAATTGGAGAGTAATGTTTATCACCAAGAGCCGCAGCAATATTTGACTCAATATATTGAAGTCCTTCAAGAAATAGAGAATCATCCAATAAACTACAACAATATTATAAATATACTCTATCCGGTATGTATAATATGAAGAGCGTTAGAAAGTTTGGGATTTGATTTGATTATAAATATCATATCCCGATTTATCTCCTAAATTTATAATTTTTTTCTAAATTATCCCTATTTATTGCATATATTGAGAAGTTTCATTTAGGGGTGTTTCAAGAAAACTAATACACATTTTTTCATAAATAATTAACTTAACTAATTTATTTAATATCTGCAGATTAGAATCTGCTATCTCCTATAAGTACCCGACGGAGTAATAACTATGCATTAAAAAAAGAAAAATTTGTAAAGATAATACCTTTGTTAGTTTGTAGTTCACCAACATTCCAATGCTTAAGTGCAAGAACAGAAGCCAAAGTAGATAGAAGAGAGTCTTTGGTCAACAACTCATTACCATGAGTAAGACCCCATGATCCATCCTTGTGTTGATTTTCTAATAACCACTTTAGGGTTTGAGGAAACAGAGGACCTTGTGGAGAAGAAGGTGATGGTATCATTGCCACCCAAGCTGTGTCATAAGAGGATGCTGACAGTTCAACCTTATCAAACATCTTCTTTATTCTTTCTTTATTCCCTTCTAATACCTGTATATAATTCAATATATTCGATCACCATTTTATTGTTATTTCTTACAAATTAATTGGCACGTTGGGATTTGATTCATTTATATATAAAAAGAAATAACAAAGGTAGATGATATGTTAGAGAAGTTACCATTCTAGGTCTGCTCTGAACTTTGTCCTTTGCATTCGATCCAACCAAAGTTGCTGAGGGATGAAAATACAAAGAAAATTTTAGTTTTTTAATATTTCTTAGTAACGTCGAACTTGATATTAATTCTATGAAATGCATGAATTTTAAAAGAGTGAGCTATGCTATTTAATTACAAACGTACGAGTAATATGGTTTTCTCGTGTTTTTAAACTAATATTACTATTATTAATAACTATATTATTGATATACCGACATACAACTAAACCTGGTGATTAATTCAATACCCAATAGAAAGAACAGTCAACGTTAAAGAAGGAAGGAGACATCAGATAAGATAAAGAAGTCACAAATATTATTAGAAGATAAATTTAATATTCAGTCTAAATTATATGTCCGTAAGTCTCCTTCTACTTCGAACATGTGTTTTTTATATGCTTTTAAATTAAAATAATAAAGCGCTTAAATATTTTTAATTAAATTATCATTAATCTGAAAAGGAGTTATTATTTTATTCATTATTATATTTAATTTATTTTAATTAAATGATCAGCACATAATTTTCCCTTTAACCACCATAATTATTATCAATAATTATGTAACATTTGTATGTCATGAAACTAAAAACATTCAGATAAAACCCATTCTCCCACAATATCCCAAAAAAAACAGAGAACGCCCATTCTTTCAAACCAAACAAGATTCTCTATTTATAGAGTGATATGAGAATATGAGTATATTTAATCTACTCAAAGCTCATATATGATAATTATATATACTACACATATATACAATATAAAAACTCTAACAACAAATTAAGTAATTCATAAATTACAACGACCTGCTTATTTTTTTAATTCTATGCAAACGTTAAGACCTACAACAATTTTCATAAATATAGAAAACAGAGCTCACCTGCTAGTCAATGAATCAATATATATATATATATACACACACATACATAAATACACACATACACCACCGTTCCTATTTATAAGTCTCAGACTCTCAATAATAAATATTACAGATGAAATAGGTTAATTTATTATAGGGTAAATATAATTTTGGTCCCTGAAATTTGATCCAATTTTGGTTTTGGTCCCTCAAATTTAAAATTGGTAATTTTGGTCCCTGAAGTTTCACCTGATTTTGGTTTTGGTCCCTCAAGTTTGAAAAGGACTTAGTGACCCAATTATAAAACCCGACCCGACCCGGAAAAAAAACCAAGTCGTTTTCAAATTTAAGGGACCAAAACCAAAATCGGGTGAAACTCCAGGGACCAAAACTACCGATTTCAAACTTCAGGGACCAAAACCACTGATTTCAAAATTGAAGGACCAAAATCAAAATTGGATCAAACTTCAAGGACCAAAAGTTATATTGACCCTTTATTATATTTACAATTAAAACTAAACCACTTGGCTGGCTGTTATAACTAGGAGGAGTAATGGTAACACGAAAACAGGGAAAGTTATAGGAGATGAATTGGATATTGTCAAGTTGGAACAGAGTTGTGAGCAAACAGAGGAGGATTCATAAACAGTGAAGAGGATGATGATAGATGGACTCCACTCAATAACCCAAATGAAAAAGTTTGATTTTCTTGCTTCATTATGAATCATATCAATTATGCATCGATTTCTTCTTTAAAACTTGAAATCATTCACACAGAGAGAGAGAGAGAGAGAGAGAGAGAGAGAGAGATGGGACCTGAAGGAGGAAGCGAAAAAGCGGAGGGGCGAGAGAGAAACATATTGTGGTGACCAGAAAGAAGTAGCAATTTGCTTCGTAAGAACACCACACACACCAATATTATTTTTATAATGATGTTGATTCACTATTAAACATTTTACTTTTAAAATTATAAAAAAAAAAACACACACACACACACACGGACACACTTCAATTCAACTTTGTCTTTAATGTTTCATTCAAAACAAAAAATATTTTCGATAATTTAAGGAAAGCTTGCCACACTGTTGACTAGTTAGGTAGACTCATATGAACAAATTAAATGGCAATTAAATCATTAAAAATAAATAGAAATTAATATATATAAATATAATTAACATATACTTCGTTGGCAAAAACCTACGAAAAAAGATCAAAAAATACCATTTGAATACGTAAACTTCCAAAAGGTCCAATGAAAAAGGAAAAGGATATATAGGTTATCAAGGATGAATATGTGATTTTGAAGTTTGGGTATTTTTATTAAAATATCCCTCAAATTAAAAACAAAAAATGGCAAGGATCCTCACCGACGGCTAAAGCTCTGATGACAACTTGAGTAAAGTAATTACCTACTTGGGTATAGATGGAGATTAACAATTTAAACTCTCTAAGTTGTCACCATACGTGTATATCCAAGTTGTTAATTGTTATTTTAAAGTTGTTATTGTCTATACCCATTAAAACAAAATTTGTACAATAATAGGTAAAAGATAAAATTGTTCACTCGTATAAAAAAATTAATAAAGTACTCACTTATAAATAGGACTAAAAAACATCTTATTTCTACTTTATAAATATAATCAGAAAAGTATTATAATATTAGTCTAGTCACATGTTTGTGTTTTTTTGCCAATAGTCTAGTCACATGTTTGACTGGTCCAATTAACGAATTATCAACATGGTGGCTTTTTGGGCTGTGGCCTGGCCACGGCACAAATGTTGACTACGTTGTGTGGGACTTGAATCCATGCATGCACCACTAACTAATTTTTGTGGCTTCTCTGACAGTAGTCCCACGTTTGGAAATAGCATAACACAGTATACACCAGCAAGTACTTTTTTTTTCCCTAAAAACTTAAATTACTTTTTATTTTTTTTACTCTTATTAAATATATACATTTAAATTAATAATCCTACATTCACCATTAAATATTTCTCATTTAATCATTTATTACGCATTCTCTTATATTTACTACTCATTCTCTTTCTATACTCTTTTCTAAATAGAGACATATATGGATAAGACATCATATTTTGACACATTTATTATTTTTAACTAATTTTAATGGTATGTTTGTTTTATGTAATTAGGTAGGTGTTGCTTATAAAAAGGATAGAAGGGAGTATATATAATGTACTACCCGCTCCGGTTCTTTTATAAAAGTTTAAAATTTGAATCGTCTTGATCCTTTTTATAAGAGTCAGACAAGAGTTGTCTTAATATTTAATGATTTTCTTCCATCTGTGTCACTCAGTAATTATACATATTGCATTAATTAAAGGGTTTTGATACTTATATTTACTCTATTTTTCTCTCCCTATATAAATAAAAATATACTTAAAAAAATTATTTCATGGCATACTTATCATTTTTAATTAATTTTAACCTTTTTTCTTACCCACGTAATGCAATGCAGTGATCGGACTCTTATAAATCTTATAAATAGAACAGGAAGGAGTAGTATATTGAAGTCCACAGGCATCAATTCAAGAAGAGACAGATCACCATAAATTACGAATACGTCAAGTTATGAAGTTAAACGCAGAACCTTGACTTCGGGGGTTATCCTCCTCTTTTGATTATCTGAACCAATGAGAAAGTATTACAAAGGCCATGTCGCCTTCGATCATTGGCAGTGGTAAAATATAGAGTCAAATGGTAAAATATAGAGTCAAATACTAGGTAAGTGTATGGACCGTATCAAGTAATAAAGAATAAGTAAGATATCGTTTTTATAACTACTTGTTACCAATAATACAATTGAATAATGATTTTACACTTTTACTTAAATTGAGTGAACAAATTTAAATCAAAATATGAACAAAACTAACCAATAAAAAAGGGGAAATCAAATCTAATTACATCTTAGGCTAAGGGTAATTCTAAATCTTATGTGGTGACTCAGATTATTATAGTCTTGATTACTTCTTAGTGTATAATTTATCCCTTTAATTGCATTTAAACTTATATTTGCTATTGGAGGGCTCTTATTTACCTAAAAGTGTCTTTCGATCCACTAAAAAGCATTCCAACTATGTTAATCCCTAATGTCTTAGGCAATTAGTACTTAATTGGATTAATTTTAAGTGCAAGCCTAATGAGACTATGTAGGGCCGGTAGGTATATGTCTATCCTACAAGCAAATTAAATTCAAAAATCTAATCCTACACGATTTAATTGAAGGTCTAGTCTAAATTCCCTATGTCTAGGCTCTTTTAGAACACCAAAATAGTCACAATCAGATTCCTCTTGTTTCAGGATAATCAAGTACACAATTAAATCAACAAATATATATTAAAGTAATTAATGACAAAAATTATCATCCACTAATCTATAATCAAACTAAATAACCCAAAACCAAAGGTTTAGCTACATAAATTGAACATTATCATGACCAAAATAATAGATAACCAAAGACAAAATAAAGAAGAGAAAGGAAAAGAGAAACAAGAACTCAATGTCGAATTTTTATCTGTGCTGTCGCTCTTCTGTATCTTCAAACTTTAATCTCCCTCCACTAAAGCTCTTGCCTTGCCATCACCAACCAGGAAAATAGAACACACCTCCCTCTTGCTACTACTAGAAAAGGTTGAGGTTGTATGCACACCATCAAGACAACAAATTGCTGATGTGATGACCAAAGCCAGAAAGATTTATTCTGTAAAAGGAGGCAACAGGAAAGCTTCCTCCATAAATTAGCCAAGCTTCCACTTGTGTTGGAAAGAGTTGATTTTGAATGAATTATGATTGGCTTATGAAATCCCCCCAAAATTCTATCTCTCATTTTCCCCCTCAATCTGAACTTCCCTCCCTCCCTCCTTTCTTTGTTTCTACATTTCATTTCCTAATCTGTTTGAGTGAGAACTAGTGTGTGAGTGGGTGAGTTTTACAGCACCTTGTCCAGTACAAAGTTTGACAAGGCTTCACAAGCAAGCTGAGAATGAAGAACAAGAACATTTATTCACTAGCTCTAGAGGGAGTGTTGGCCATTAGGGCTAGAAAATCTGTTTTTGTTTATTTTGCTATTATTATTAATTATTTATTATTATAGTTAGAATATTTGGGAAATAAATCTAGATATAATTAGTTTTTTACTAGATCTAACCTAGATTTAGGTCTCTTTTCTGTCACGTCTCCTTCCTATATGTACTAGTCATATTTCATTTAACTTGTTTCATTTATTGTTATTATTGTTGTTGTTATTACTACTACGACTACAACATAACACCGTTGTAGGGAAAACGTTCATAATAGGTGATGAAAGACTAAATTACACTTACTCCATGTAGAAGTTCATAATATATGATGCTAAATAACATCCAGGGTCATGGCATTCCATATCTGAGAAATGAACTTCAACAAATTCTAGATCATCACTGATACATCACAAAGTACAGTAGCAAGGTTAGGTCACTATTACAAAATATTGATTTTACGATCCTAAAGGACGTCCCTTTTTAAAAAAGGGACGTAAAAAATAAAGGCGGTGGCATTTTTGTAATTCTGAGTGAAATTTGAATAGTTTTAGACGTCCCCAATTTAAATAGGGACGTTAAAGTCACTTTAGACGTCCCCAATTTAATTGGGGACGTCTAAAGTTAAATTTTTTTTTTTTAATCAGGGACGCCTTTTGGTCACTTTAAACATCCCCAATTTAATTGGGGACATCTAAAGTTAACTTTTAAAAAAAAAAAAAAAGGCATCCCTGATATATATTTGGCATCCCTTAAATATCAAAAGTGGCGTCCCTCATGTTATCAGGGACGCCTAAACTGGTGTCCTTGATATAATATCAGGGACGCCACTTTAGGCGTCCCTTATTATAAAAAAAAAAAAAAAAACTTTAGACGTCCCCAATTAAATTGGGGACGTCTAAAGTTTGACTTTAGAAGTCCTTTTTTGAATTGATGACGTCTAAAGTAAAAAAAAAAAATTAACTAAACAATTTTAGGCATCCCTAAATTAAATTGGGGACGCCAAAAACAATTCAAATCTGTACTGACAGCCTTTATTTGTTAGTTTTATAGACCTACACTCATCTTTCTCATCAACGCAACCACTACCACCACACATTTAACTTTTGCTTCTTCTTCTTTATATGCTGTTTTTAAACTTGTTTCTTCTTTTCTCTCTCTTTTTTTCACCAGATCTGTAATGCTTACCACCACGCATTTAACTCTTGCTTCTTCTTCTTTATATACTATTTTTAAACTTGCTTCTTCTTTTCTCTCTCTCTTTTTCATCAGATCTGTTATATTTCTTACTATTTTTTATTATTTTATCTTCTTTCTCTTTTTTCTTTGGATTTCCCTTCTATTTTATCTTCTAACTCGTGTTGTTATAGTTTGTAGATCGAGACTCCAAAACATGCTTCATGGCCACGTTCCCTCTGAGAAAATGAGGTACATCTCTCCCTGTTGCTCTTCTCTATTCATTATTACGAGAAAATAAATTTTAATAATAGAAGGAGATAAGTTTTTCGCAACTGATTCATCTTATTGTTATCATCTTTTGTTTATGAGATTTCAGCTCTAGAGTTATTATTGTGTAGATTTTGGATTTGGAGTTCAGATACTAGATCTGTAATTTTATTGACGATGATATGTAATTTCTAATTTTAAATACTGTTTAGTTCGGATCTGTAATATAAATGTTTTTTTTTTTAAAAAAAGCACTTTAGACGTCCCCATTTTAAACTGGGGACGTCTAAAGTTCAGACTTTAGACGTCCTTTTATTTACGAACATTATTGCCATTTTTTTCTACGTCGCTCACATAGACGTCCCCTTGTTTTCAGATGTTAAAAGGCTTAAATAATGGACGTTAAAAACGTTTTTTGCAGTAGTGGGTAAGCACATATAGATATATGGAAATTGTTGTGCGTTAAATAAAATCCAAAATTTTCAATTTTTAATGTGGATAATTAATCTTAGCTTCATTGTCTTTGTCCATTTTCTCTAAATTATTAGGTCCATCCCCTTCAAGAAAAAGAATGAGATTATCCTGTTTAATTTATGCTATACATCAGCTATCAATTATAATTAATCACTAATGCTAAGAACATATTATACACGTACCTTTCTAGACCCCAAGCCATCATATAGAACTACCTTAGAAGCATCCTCCCTGCCAAGTTGGGACAAGGAAAAAAAATTCAGAAAATCCAATGAAACTAAGAAAATCACAAACCGTAGGTTTATCATCTTAAACGAAGAATATAAAGGGTGCAAGAGGAGCAGCATTTTTGCAATTATGGGAGGGACCAAAATAGCAAAAGTACGAGTAAATATTAACATCACTTCTTACATGACAATCATATATGTACTTAAATAATTATGAAAAAATCATAAATGACATGATATAAAACATTAAAAATAAAGAAAAATTAAAAGATCAATCAATTAGTAAAATGAAATGAAATGAATATCAATTCCTTTTTGTGAGAAGGCATCATAGCTACGGATTGGACGATAAACCAGCAACCATAGGGACCATGAGAACATATCAATGGTTAAGCATTGGGCATCTTGAACCATCGTAGGTTCAGATTTTACTGCAAGCAGGTGAATCCCTCTAAAATAGATTGGAAATAGGAAAATCCTTATTCAGTGCATTGAAATTGAAAAATCCGAATCAATCTAGTGTCAGTACTGATGAACAGTGCTAGCGGTATCAAAAGACGATTTTGCCCTTCAGCCCTCATTCTCACCACTTCAAAAATAGCAACACGCGGTTCTTAATTAACACCTCCGGATTCTTGATTAACAACTCCCCTTTCTTATTTCACAACTTCCTAATTTAAGTTTCAAGGCCAATAACAACACCTCTTTTTTATTAACAACACGCACTATTGATTAACAACTCTGAATTCTTGATTAACAACTTCATATTCTTGATTAACAACTCAAATTTCATCTTTTTACTTTCACAATAACAACACCGGTCTTGTTATTAATAACACCATATTCTACATTAACAACTCCCATTTCTTGTTTCACAACTTCGTAATTAAAGTTTTAGGGTCAATAACAACACCTCTTTCTTTATTAACAACACCGTATTTTACATTAACAACACTATATTTTTTAGATGTGAATATGTGGAAGAATAAAGCAGAATTGTTAATCAAGAATTCGGAGTTGTTAATAACAAGACCGGTGTTGTTATTGTGAAAAAAAAAGATGAAACTGGAGTTGTTAATCAAGAATACGGAGTTGTTAATCAAGAATCTGGAGTTGTTAATTAAAAACCGCGTGTTGTTATTTCTGAAGTGGCGAGAATGAGGGCTGAAGGGCTGAATCGTCTTTTAGCGCGCGCCCGCACTGTTCATCCGAACTGACACTGGATTGATCTGAATTTTTCAATTTCAATGCACTGAATAGGGATTTCCCTATTTCCAATGTATTTTAGAGGAATTTTTCCTTAAATAAATTTACTACTTTTGTAAATTGATTTACAATGACTTATAAATCGATTTAGTTCACATTTGAAAACTTGGTTGCTTTTGGCTAGATTTAGTAAATTGATTTACAATGTCTTATAAATCGATTTACTTTATAATTGAAAATTTAGTTGCGCTCAGCCAACTTTTATAAATCAATTTATAATGGCTTATAAATCGATTTACTTCACATCTGAAAACTTGATTTAACCGGAGCAAAATCGATTTTCTTACCTTATAAAAAATAAATTTCATTAAATTTGGTTTATCCCTATTTTTTTCGATTAGTAAATAGAGTATACACACAAAATCAAGGTAGTTGCACTTTTATGGGCTATTGATAGTCTCAACACGCATGCTTGGTGGTGAAACATTTATTTCACCACACACAAAAAAAAATCCCTTTTTTTTTGGATGGTAAAACAGGGGAACTAGACGAGGTTGCTGCCTATATCTTGACCCATGAGAAGTTTCATCGGAGAGTAGCGAGTAAAGCAATGGCATAAACGACGAAATTATCTTCCTCAAAATTGCCACATAGTGTTCTTTCTTTGTCCTCCATTGTATTGTCTGCAACATCCCAATGATCAATGACAAACGACAAACTTTTGGCACAGCTTTGGCTCCCTCCTTGTTCTCCGCCAATGCTGCAAGAACCATTAAACAATATGTGATTAAGTCAGATTTTTGTGACGAAGCTAAGAAACTAACTTTGTGTCGAGATGGATAGTGTTGGCTTCAAGCACTTTCAGATGGTTCTGAAAAAGCAAGAGAAAAGCAAAATAAATGTTTTATGAGGGTAAAATGTCTGAAAGTTTCATGGTTCATAGAGGAAATTTGGGTTCCCATCAATTTTGGTGGAATCTTATCTTCCCACATTTAAAAGAAGATAGGTGGGCCTTGGAACTTGAGTTCTCCAAAAAATTGGACACTAGTAGTATACCAAAAAAAGGAATTTGTTCATCTACACTCCCTTCCCACCTCTTATATGTACCAAACGAGCACTAAGTTTTACGAATGGATATTTAATTTTGAATTTGAAACTTAAAACTCGAATCACATTTTGTCATTTTAAAATTGGTAATATATGCCTATTAAAGTTGCAACCAGTAACATTCTAAGTTTAAGTCCACTATGTTATAAGTTCGGTTAAAACTTTCTACTCACAGTGAATTGCCGTACACTCATGAATTGTGATGCCAAGAACTGCAATCTCATTGATGCAACAGTATCACATTCTTTGTATAGCAGCAAGCAAATCCTTTATCCTAATTGTGAACAGATACTCCAAAACTATGTGATGGAATATAAGAATAAGATATTTTAAAGAAACCTTCTATGGAAGGATATCTACTTGATTTTTATATATTTTATTAATTTCTATACTAATAGACTGCAAGTTGATATTTTTATTAATATTTTATCAAGGAAGTTGATTGTTTGCTTAATAGGAAAGAAAAGGTAAGAGCAGGTGGCGTTTTCTTCATGAGAAGGAAACCTCAACTATATACATGCCTATTCATACTGTTGGATTTTAGGCGTACTTGAAGTGTCGTTTTGAGTTCTTCCGGTACCCACGTGAGTCGAATCATCAGGATTTTGACTATATCATACAGCAAATGCACAAGAAGGGAAGAGTGGAGAAGAGAGTTCTCAGAAAATGTTTTTCTCTATGTGTGTTGTCTGTTCTGTGTTCTGTGTACTTATTCACGCGCACACACGTCTATTTCTCAAACAACTGTTTTCTCCAAAATATACGGGGAACTGCTTCCTCCAGGTTTCAATTTTGAACCCTTAGGGAAAATTACAAATAAATACCCCATATTTGTCTGAATATTTTATTTTGTCCCAAAGCTTAAAGCTTGATGGGTTTGGGTTTTGGGCTTAATCCACCAAGGGGTGGACTAAGCCCAATTTCCAACACATACATTTCAAGATATGCTTCAGTCAGATTTTTCCTGAAATGGTTCTATCTTCCAACAGTGACTTGCAAAGTTCATATCAAGAGAAGGAAGAACCAACTTGAACAGTTGAACCTCAAAGCAGAATATTTTGAATTTTCGTTTTCATTCTTTGTTAAGAGGAAACAAAATAAAAGCACCTTATAAACTGGTTTTGGGTTAATATTTCATTTTACAGACGTTAATTTTGAGTTACTAAAAGTATTAAAATTAGGTTTCTAAAAAGTCAAACCACAAGTTTGAATGGATGAGAAAATGACGTGGAGATAAGAGAGGAAAAAAACAAAGGGTAATTAACACAAAAGACCTTTTAAATCTGTATTTTATAAATCAGGACCACAAAATAGCCTAATTATCCTGAATCCCTAAAAATTGCTGGGAAGTTAAATTTTGTTGCGAAATAGCCATATTGCCCATAGTTTATTATGAAAAGAACTCTCCCCATCATCAACAATCAGAGAACTATTTTGAAGAGAGTGGTCTGGAAGTTAGTAACAACTTCACTTAAAAGAAATAAGAATTTTAATTAGTGGTAACCTAGAGATTAATATGATCATTTCATAGCAAAACTTAATTGTCATGACCCAAAATCCGAGTCATTACTGACGCACAAGTTAGGTTAAATAACTTTATTTAGCCTAGCAAGCCAAAACAATTCATACAGAGTTACAAACTCTTCAATGAGTGCATCCACTTTGGGTCGAGTAGCAAATTAGTGTGTGTTTGGATAGAGGAAAAATAAGTATTTTTAGGATAAAACCATAGTTTTGTAAAAAAATACTTGAACACTACATTTTTTTTCTCATAATCCTTTTTCTAAAACTATGGTTTTAGGTAATTTTTCTTTTCACTTTTTTGATGTTGTGAGCCCTTCCCCTCTATCTTATTTATCCTTTTGTTTATTGGTGGCCTCACGCCACTCTCTCTCTCTCATTTTTTTTATAGAATTTCGAAATTCTCTGTATCCCTTTTTATCTTTTTTTTTTAAATTTTGAAATTTTAATGCTCACTCTTATCATTAATATAAAATATATTTATCTAAATTAATTATATTAGAAAAATTAGTTACATTAATTAAAATTACATATAGATAAATACATTTTATTTTTGGTATTAATTATGAAATTTAATGTTAAATAATGGGTTAAGATGCATATTTTTTAATGTTATTAGGGGTTCTTTCCTTTTATAATTTAACGTCGTTAAATCAAATTTAATAGTTTTATACAATTTGTATTCTTTTTAATTGTTCATTATTATTTTTGCATATTCCAAAACTTATCTGTACTAGACACCCATAAAGAAAAACTTGGCTGTTTTGGATCTTAACTCTTAAATAATACGTAAAATATAATCTTATTCCTTATATGTAATTATCACAACAGTTAATATCCTTTTTAGTAATTTGACAATGAAAACTGCTATTCTGATCACAATATTTACACACTCTCATTTTATCAAAAATCACTTTTTTCCCATAATCTATTCTGCTCATAATTTATTCTCTAAAAACTATTATTCATTTTTTCTTCAAAAACTATTCCCTACAAACTAAATACACACTTTAATCACGGTGCTGGGTAGAGCAAACAGGGAGAGGGGCTTCTCCACTTCTCTTACCATCCACTTCCCTCCACTTCTTTATTCTCACCATTAGATTAACTCTAAACGGTTAAGATTCAATATCCTATACAAATTAAAAATTATACATAAAATACGTTAACAAAAGTATAAAGATATGAATAGTTATATCAAATTTTAATGATTTAAATTTATTTATATACATTTTTGTTATTTAATATTATAATAATATTTTTATAGAATATTAAATCTCAACCATTCAGAGTTAATCTGACGATGAAAATAAAGAAGTGGAGGGAAGTGGATGGTAAGGGAAATGGAAAGGCCCCTCTCCTAAACAAATGCAATCCTAGGCTTGTGAAATTAAACTCAGTGGGGCCAGATTAAACATGCAGCAAGACCACGGATTGGAGATAGAGGAGACTAGGGGGAGACGTGTGGTGGAGGTCGATGGTGCCTTTTGAGATACCATAGGAGTTAGATAACTTGTGCAGAATCCGACTCAAGGATAATGTTCTTGCAACCCAGATACGAAACAACTTTCAAGCCTTAATGAACTCGCCTTTTAATTTTGCGTCACGTAGAATACCTCCGGGGTGGCCACTACTTCGCTCTGTCATTTGAGGGAATTTGGGAATTCAGATTTGCGTCCCTCTATTGCGTTCTTTGCTGCCCCTTATTTTATGGATTTTCCTAAATTTATTTTATGACTCTTTGCATCATTAGATTCTACATGAAATGAGTGAAATTTTGATATTTTATGAGCAAAAAATGAACATGTTTTTTATTTTTTATGATTTTTCAAAGATATTTCAGAAAAATGATACTTAAAGTGAAAAAAAAAAGGGAAAAAAAATACACCATTTTTTTTAAATATCTTTAAAAAATCATAAAAAATTGAAAACATGTCCATTGTTTGCCCACAAGATATCAAAATTTCATTCATTTTGTGTAGAATTTAATGATGCAAAAATACATTTAGGAAGGCTACTAAAATAAAGGAGCAGTAGAGGGCGCAACAAGGGGCGCGCATTTGAGGCCCCAAATCCCATTGGAAAAATTACTCCTAGATCCCTAGTAAGTAAGATATTATCAGAAAGGTCCTTAAGGTTGTAAAGCACACTTAACAAATTGTGAATACATGCTTTTAAGGTTATAACTAGAGACATTTCTAATAATATTTTGCTTACTTAAGACCTAGCAGTGATTTTTCCAATCCCATTTGAGGTTGGCTTTTCAAGACCCCGAATGCTAAGATTCCATCTCTTTCCACAAGGCCGGTGTATGCGGGCGGTCCTGCAGAACAAGCTGCTGGTCTCAACTTCTGCATGACACACCAGGCATGAAGTATCAGAACTCAACCCATACTCACATTTGGAAGAGAATTTTGAAATTTAAGTGGTATTTGTTTTATCTTTTTCTTTTTATTTAATTACCTTCACGAATGTAAGAAAATTGAGTTTTTTTGCCAATAAAAAAACGAGTTTTGAAATAAAAACAATAAAAAGTTTGTTAAATATCTTAATTAAAATACAGCAGATATTATGTATCTTAACTGACGATTCTTTTTTTGTTTTGCCTGAACTTAACTAATCGTTAATAATCAATAAAACCAAGTCAATATATATAGATAAAACGATTATCCTGATAAAAAGGGTTAACCAATCATTTTCATTGTTACAAAAACTTAATTTCAAATTAAACTACGATTTAGGGAACATAATAATGGAAATTTTCACTAAAAGAACTCAAAAAATGTTAAAAGACAAAAAGATATTTCAAATATTCATAATATCATAGAGATGTTAAACTCAATTTATCCTTTTTGAAATTAAAAGAAAATGACCAAATTGTCCTTACATATATATATTTTTATAAAAAAATATTACTCCAACCGGCTGCCGCCGTCGGAGTTCCGATGACTGGCAACCACCCTCTGCTAGTGGCTGAAGCTCTGATTGGCCACGGAAATAAATATTCTCAAAGCGGTGGGAGTGGGGTTTGAACCCTCATCACTTTGTTTGTCCAAAAAGTGCCCAATGGCTTTCAATGCATTATATTCAAACAAATATATATATATATATATATATAATTAACTTTTGATCTTTAACGCAAGCTCATTTACAAGTTTTGTTAAGGAATTCGCGATATTTCATTAGATTTTAACAATTTTCGTTTACCAAGTAACAAATTCACACTATCTAGCATTCATAAGTTTTGTAAAGAAATTCACAACGTTTCATTATGTTTTAACAACTTGTACTAAGTAAAAAAAATCACACTAACAGGTCATTCATAAGTTTTGTTAAGGAATTTACAACATTTAATTAGGTTTTAACAACTTTCCTTTTCCCAGAGAAAATAGGCACACTATCAGGTCATTTATAATTTTTGTTAAAGAATTCACAACATATTCGATTAGATTTTAACAACTTTCGTTTTTCAAGTAAAAAAGTCACTCTATGATGTCATTGACAAATTTTGATAAGGAATCACAACATTTGATTATGTTTTAACAACTTTCATTTTCTCAAAAAATAAATTCACACTATCAGATCATTCACAAATTTTATTAAAGAATTTATGACATTTTATTATGTTTTAACAACTTTTTGTTTTGTCATAAAAAAAATTACAAGATCCACAATGTATTTAAAAATGGCTGTTGCTTTCCTCTTTTTTGATAGTTGAAAACCCAAATACTTCCCAATCTCTTCAGATATTTTCATGTTGGTGATATCTCTTATTTTCATTCTCGAATCGTTGGGCATCTTTGTAGGGAAAAATAAGGAAAATTTACTCTTATTGATTTTTTCTCCAGAAGCTCTACAAAAAACTTCAAGACAATTCATCACACATAAAGCTTGCTGCTCAAATGCTTCACCAAATAGTATAACCTTTGCAAAAAGCTAGTGAGAGATCTATGGCCTTGCTCTGGTTACAGAAATGGGCTTCCAATTTCCTGCATTAACTGGATCACAAATGATGTGAGACAATCTGTCCATATAAAGTACAAATATCATGAGGGAGATTGGATCTTCTTGATGAAGCCTCCCTTTACGAGTGAAAAATCCAATCTGTGATCCATTCCAAAGAACATTATAAAAAATAGATTAAATGCAATTCATAATATAAGAATGATAAAATTTTAGTTCATCCTTGCATCATGGAGAACCTGATGAAGAAAATCCCATCTAATGCGATCAAATGTTTTCTCAATATCAATCTTAAGAGCCATATAGTCCTTCTTGCCTGTTGCTTTATTCATGGTGAGCATAATTTTTTGGCCAATGATAATGTTGTCTTGGATATGTCTCCTTTTAATTTCACCATTCCAGTTACTTTAGAAAAATATGGGAGAGAATCCGTTAGGAGCTTTATAGGGACTCATATAAAATAAGGCTTCTTTAATGGAAAAATTATGTGTAGGTTCCAAGGATGGAAAATAATTACACTAAAGTTCCAAAAAACAGAAATAACAAATTGTTAAGCTGTTTTTATAATATGTTGAATTATTTTTTTACTATTGTGGGACTTTATTATAATTATTTTCAGTTCTTAAGACCTGCTTGTCATTTTTCCTTCTTTAATTTCCTCATCAGTTGGTATAACAAGGTTAATTAGTAAGAGAGGTTGAATCAATGATGGAAAAGTTTATCTTTGTTTGTGTCATAATTGGACTGTTATAATCAGGGATGAAATAGCCTCTTGAAGTAGCTGGTGACCATGGCTATTAAGTCATCATTATTCAGTGTGTTTGTTTCCGCATTTTGAGGGATAATCGGATTTCAACAGTGTTTAATTATATTTGAACAGTGTTTTTATCAAAAGTGATTATTTATTTCAGCGATTGGATTTAAGGTGAAAAAAGTCATAAGCCTCAAAATGAAGCTTATTAGAACTTATGTGCCTGTATGTGTATAAAAAAAATATTGATAGGAGTATTTTCATATTTTTGGGGATCAATACGATACTCAAAATCACTTATAATCACAAAACTTCTTTTATGAAAAATGTTCTAAATAATTTTCTCTTTCTTTAGATAGTAATCTTCTGCTAATTAGATAATACTTTGGGATAAGAGTTTAAGCAAGTTTTAAGTTTTGTTAATATATGACTGAAGAAATGTAGAGAATAATTAATAATTAATTTTAATCAGTTTAGATTTATTATTTAGTTGTTTTATGATTTTATAATCAACTTTGTTTTATAAACATATCATAAATTACTTTCTATATAGTTTGTTTACCCATTAAATTTAGTTTAAATAATTTATTTGGATTATTGGATGTATTATTGAGATTTTAATTGGTTTATTTTGTTAGATTTTGAGTTATGTGAAAATATAACTTAGGATTTAATATTTAAATTAGAATTTGATATAATTTATAAGATTTAAGCTTGAGGTGCACAGTAGAAAAGATTTTTGGAGTGTACCAATTTAAATTAGAGTTTGATATAATTTTATTAAAATTGTACCATTACCAAATTTTCAAAGTTAATTTTTGAAAAGATTGTGAAAAAATCCCTCCGTGTGTAGATATCTTCCTAGGTCCTATTGACAATTAAGTTGCCAATGATAACTTTTTTCACAATTATCCCTTCATTTTTTCATTTTTCATAATTTTTTCAATTTTTTTCTCTTAATTAATACAAAAGTCACTTATGCAAAAGTCAAACCAAACATCCTAACTTTTACATAAGTTACTTTAAGTTACTTATCCAATCGCTAATCCAAACACTCATCATTTTACCCAATCTAACTTTTTTCAAATATTAAGATTCCATAAATTTAAATAAAAATAACTTACTTATCCAATCGTCAAAACAAACACACCCATCCTCGATCCATGTTCCAGAATCGTCCTTTAGATTAATCTTTATGCACTATCGCTGTTAATCTCTATTTGATCAAAAGTAATATCACAACAAGCTCAATTGTCAATCGCTGTTAATCTCTATTTGAGACTTTTCCGGATCATTTGAGATCTATGGTAGATAATGAGTATATGGGATTTGTATTCCTTTTAGATTAATCTTTATGCACTAAGGCCTTTGGCCTCTCATGTACCAAAAAAAAAAAAGATCAAGATTTTGATATAAAATTTTTTGGATGAGTTGGGTCCCATACAGATTTCCCATCAATAAGGTCTATCAAAGTTTGGGTGAGTCAACCCCTTTCCAACTAGACAATCCTTTGTTGATACCTTCAAATGAATTTATACAATAAGTAATTTTATTTTATTTTTTCATAAATAAGTCTTCATTATTATTATTATTACTGCTACTACTACACGGGTGGGCCCCAGCCAATAAGGACAAGTTTTAAAAAAAAAACTTGTCCTACCCCACCCTTTTATCACTTCTTTATTGAGTGTAGCTTGAAGTTACTCCCTTTCGCATTTAATACATGATATATTTTGGGAGTTAATCTTAGTTTTAAATGTAAAAGATATTTTTTATTTTTGTCAATATTTTCCTAATTTATCCCTATTGATGCTCCTTCAACAATAATCAAGAAGGAGAAGGAATGAGGGAATTAAGGAACACGGCGCCATCAATGGTTATTTGCAGAGGAGGATCTGCTAGGGGGCTTCGCTAGGGTTCCTTCCCCTCATCTATGGAGGGTTCTCTTTTAGCAGGGATACGGCTGTCAGTGTCGCTTTTCTGTTGACGGGCGGATGGGAGTAGTAGACTCTCTTGGGAGTGCATGTTGGTGCTTGGGTGTTGTGGATGGATGATTAGTGATTGTATAATTTTCCTAAATCCTTCTCCATTCTAGTTTCTATGGATATGAATTGATATTGTGGGGATCTGGGAGAATGGATTTGATCAATCTTGCTCCAGTTCTCTGATGTTAAGGCTACTTTTTCCTACTTGTGGACTTAGTTGTGCTATGATGGTGTGTGTTTGAATATATTCTGTAGTGGAAAAATCAAGAATGATTTGCGATGGGTTCTGTTCATCAAACCTCTTTCCCTTACACTCCCCAACAAAATAGGGTTGTTGAACGAAAACATAGACATTTGTTGGAGGTAGCAAGATGTTTGATGCTTCAAGGGGAGGTTTCTTCAAATTTTGGGGGTGAGTATGTTAAGGCAGCTGCTTATTTAATCAACAGAACTCCATCTAAATTGCTTAATTTCAAAACTCCATATGAACTTATTCATGGAAACCCCCCGGCTTTAGGTCATTTGTGAATCTTTGGTTGCTTAGCTTATGCTTTGAAATTACGTAATATTGATAAGTTTCAACCCTAAAGCTAACGCTTGTGTATTCCTGGGGTATCCTACCACTCAAAAGGGTTATATCCTGTACAACTTAAGAACAAAGATGCTAATGATGAGTAGACATGTATCCTTTGTAGAAGAAAGATTTTATTTCCTAGAAAAGATTGCACTAAACAAGGGGGGATGTCCTTCACCATTTAGACCCTTTTTTGTATGGAATTGTGGAATCCTCTCCTTCAAATGAGGTAAGACATGAAGTGGAGGTGCCCATCCCAGCGGCCTTTAGTTCACCTCCTATGGCAGAGCTACCCGAATCAGTACCAAGGAGGTCTATAAGGCAGAGGAGGCCTCCAGGGTGGCTCCAAGATTATACACACCCGCTGCCTTCATCTAGTCAGACTGGGACAGTAGACAATCAACATAGAACATGGGGGAAGATTGATTGCATATAAATGGGGGAGATCAAAGTCACAAACATTGAATTTAGTTCTTGATAGAATGGAAAGAAAGGTGCAAGGGTGGAGGAAGAAGTTCTTATCTAAGGCAGGTAAAGAGGTACTGATTAAATCGATAGCCAATTCCATACCAGTTTACTCCATGCCATGTTGCTTATATCCAAAGAATGTTCTTCAATGTTTAGATAAGATTGTGCCAAAATTCTAGTAGAATTGTGATGAAGGGAAAAGGAAGATATACTGGGTTTCCATGAAAGAATGAAAAGGCATAAATTAGAAGGGGGTTGGGATTCAAAGATTTTGAGGGATTTAATTTAGCTCTTCTAGCTAAATTAGATAGAGAATATTGCAAAATCCCGATTAGATATGGGTGAAGTTGTTAAAAGCTAGGTATTTCCAAAAGACTCCTTCCTATAAGCAAAGGTAGATCCTCCTCTTGGTTATGGTCTAGCATTCTTGTGGGCATGTGAGTATTAGAAAATCATGTGATGCTCAAAGTGGGGAATGGCTTGAAGGCAAGACTTGTGGATTGGGGATTTGCCAGGGAAAAAGTTGAGTTTACCATGCCCTTATAAGGCACTCAAGGAGCTTAGGTGGCTGAATTAATAGGGGTGGAGGGCTGGAATTTAATGCCAATAGAACGGTGGATAACAGAGGATGAACGAGTGGCTATATGCAATATAATTAGAACACCTAGAAATAGGGAGGATAAATGGATTTGGATTGGGAGGAAGAGAAGTGTTTATTCAATTAAGGATGGGTATGAAGCTGCTAAAAGAAATGTGCTACAAAGATTCGAAAGCATTCCAATATCCTCTAATAATACTCATAGGAAGGTATGGAAAGAGATATGGAAATTGAGAGTACCTTCAAAAATAAAGAACTTCATGTGGAGAATGATATCTAATGCTTCACCTAATTTTGTGAATTTAGCTAAAAGGAAATGCAGCAATACTGACCTATGCTTAATCTGCCATAAAAAACCTGAATCAATGGAACATTTATTTTTCCTTTGTGAGTGGACTAAGCTAGTATGGTATGGCAGTAATTTTTCTTTTAGAATAGAAGAAGTTGAGAATATAAATGTGAACCAATGGGCGCAAAACTGTTTTAATGATTCCAGATTTTCTCATTGGCAAAAAGTTCTGGTAGCTATGCTTTTGTGGCAGATTTCGAAATCACGTAATGCTTTTCCTTTTGAGAATGTATCTCCTGATCTTATATTTGTATTTACTCAAGCAAGCAAATTTCTGTAGGAATTTTGGAATGCAAGAGGATGGGTATTGCTGGAGCAACTTCCGAATGTGCCAAATGAAAACATAGACAATGAGCAATACCATTGGAAACCATCAGAAGTTAACTATTTAAAGATTATTTTTTATTGTGCCTTTTCACCCTCTGATAATAGGGCAGCTGTGGTATTTGTAGTGAGAGAAGCATCAAATGTCCAAGAAACAATTGCACAAAATAATTAATAAATCATGATCATTTTGCCCCTAATTGCAATTAATTCAAAACAATTATCCCTAACTAAATTAGTTCTTAATCAGGCAATAATGTCCAAAAATGCATTAAAATCCCAATTTGATTATGAAAAATCATGTAGAAAATAAGGTTCAATCAGTTGCTGGTGCTTGATATTTAGAATTGCTTATTTTCAGTAGCCATTGGTTTGCTAGGAGGGGTGGTTGCTGATTTTACGGGGTAGAATTGATGCTTAAATAAATGATTACATGACTAAATATTAGGAATAAACTTTGACTGAAACAAACTGTTATTTTATTTTTCAAACTGCAGCTAATTCCTAAACATTAGGAATAAACTTTGACAGAGACATGTCTTTACAGTTTTTTTTGTTTCTTTTTAATTCTTGTCCACCTCTCTAGTTCTTTGTTTTTTCTCACTCCTAAATTTCTTAATCGTCCCTGCCAAATAAAAAGGATACGAGTTTGGCATATGCCTATGCTGGTAATTTCAACTTCCTGGAAACTAGTGAACTTGATCTTTCTCCCCAAGAAGCTTGTCCTACTTCCGACAAAGACACAATTGAAACGTTAAAGGGTGCAGTTAATAATCTTCTATCCAAGTCATACGCTTCTCTATCAAAGGAGGAAGCAAATAGCTTTTTGAAAGCCTCGACTATGTTGAGAATAGCCTTTCCAGATGATAAAGAGTTAGATCATACTAAGCAAAGCATGTCTTGGCTTTTAGAGCTCGACTAGTGTAAGGAAACCATTGAGCAACTCTTAAACAAACTTCTACCGCTTTAGCTAAAGAAAATAGAGTATGAAACTAGCCTGGACAAACTAAAAAAAGTAGAGTCTGAGTTGGACAAGTTATCAGATGATCACATCAATAAAAATCATGACATTGATGGGGTGGAGTTGACAATAGAGAAACTACGTACCCAAATAGAGAAATTAGAAGAAGAAGTAAGGACTAAGAGAGCTACAAGTAGCATGTTGAAGAAGGATGCTAATGCTCTAGACTTAAAAAGAACTAAATTGACAACGAAACATGAGGTTTTGGATTTAAAAAGTTAGATCTTAAGGCAAGAGCTTAGGCGCAAGGATATTGAAATCAATGAGTTAGAGAAAAAAAGCCAGACTTTAAGATCTCAAATCGAGATATTGCTCGTGAATCTAACAGCTAATGATGAAAGAGTTGCTGCCTTAAGGAAGGAGTCTAAGGGTCTCTGATAAGGACCAAGGTAGCATATCAGAGCAGCTAGCTTTTAGGGTGTGATTCTCCAAGATATTTGGGTATTTATCATTTGGTATCAGAGTCAATGGTCGGTACTTATCATTTGGTATCAGAGTCGGGGTGTGGTTCTCCAAGGTGCTTGGGTGCTTATCATTTGGTATCAGAGCTACTAGCTTTTGGGGTGTGGTTCTCCAAGGTGCATGGGTACTTATCGTTTGGTATTAGAGTTGATGGTCGGTGCTTATCATTTGGTATCAGAGTTGGTGGTCGATAGATCAAAGAAGGCTACCGACGGAGGGTTTTGACCGATTGAAGTGTTGCCGAGCTTCTACCGCTAATCCAAACAGATACTAACCTTAAGGAGTTGGAAATGGATGCTACTGATATGCTCTCACGATCCATAGAATTGAGGAAAAAACGTGAGATTCTGGCTGCAGGGAAAAAGTCCTTAAAGGAACCCTTGGATTCTATGTTCCTAGAAGGTGGGTTTAAATGGAATCTAGACCTCAAAGATGCAGGTGAAAAGCGTGATTCCTTGATTAACCACTGGAGCTCATTATTAAAACTTCACCTGGACTACTCTTTAGCTCAATCATCTTCAAGAGAATCACCAATTGGGGACAAGCTGCCATCTGGTTCCTCTCCAAACTTGTAAGTTAAATGCCAACCTTTTTTTGTTTTTAAATATAAACCCTTATTTTGGCATTCATTTATGCCTACATTTAGGTCGTATCTTTTAGTTTTCGCCCTTTTAGGTGGGGCAGAGTTACAGATAAATTTCAGATGCCTTGTGGATGTAGCCCCTTTACTTCTTATAAAATCCCACTAACCTGCTTACAATAAAATCTGAACCTACGATGGTTCAAGATGCCCAATGCTTAACCATTGATATGTTCTCATGGTCCCTAATAAGGTTGCTGGTTTATCATCCAATCCGTAGCTATGATGCCTTCTCACAAAAAGGAATCGATATTCATTTCATTTTATTTTACTAATTGATTGATCTTTTAATTTTTCTTTATTTTTAATGCTTTATATCATGTCATTTATGATTTTTCATACTTATTCAAGTACATCTATGATTGTCATGTAAGAAGTGATGTTAATATTTACTCGTACTTTTGCTATTTTGGTCCCTCCAGTAATTGCCAAAATGCTGCTCCTCCTGTACCCTTTATATTCTTCATTTAAGATGATAAACCTACGGTTTGTGATTTTCTTGGTTTCACTGGATTTTCTGAATTTTTTTTCTTGTCCCAACTTGGCAGGGAGGATGCTTCTAACGCAGTTCCATATGATGGCTTGGGGTCTAGAAAGGTATGTGTATAATATGTTCTTAGCATTAGTGATTAATTATAATTGATAGCTCATATAGCATGAATTAAACAGGATAATCGCATTCTTTTTCTTGAAGGGGATGGACCTAATAATTTAGAGAAAACAGACAACGACAATGAAGCTAAAATTAATTATCCACAATAAAACTTGAAAATTTTGGATGTTATTTAACGCACAACAATTTCTATATGTCTATATGTGCTTACCTAACCTTGCTACTGTACTTTGTGATGTATCAGTGATGATCTAGAATCTGTTGAAGTTTGTTTCTTAGATATGGAATGCCTTAACCCTGGATGTTATTTAGCATCAAATATTATGAAGTTCTACATAGAGTAAGTGTAATTTAGTCTTTCATCACCTATTATGAACGTTTTCCCTAGAACGGTGTTATGTTGTAGTGGTAGTAGTAGTAATAACAACAATAATAACAATAAGTGAAACAAGTTAAATGAAATATGACTAGTACATATAGGAAGGAGACGTGACAGAAAAGAGACCTAAATCTAGGTTAGATCTGGTAAAAAACTAATTATATCTAGATTTATTTCCCAAATATTCTAACTATAATAATAAATAATTAATAATAACAGCAAAATAAAGAATAACATATTTTCTTGCCCTAATGGCCAACACTCCCTCTCGAGCTAGTGAATAAATGTTCTTGTTCTTCATTCTCAGCTTGCTTATGAAGCCTTGTCAAACTTTGTACTGGACAAGGTGCTGTAAAACTCACCCACTCACACACTAGTTCTCACTCAAACAGATTAGGAAATGAAATGCAGAAACAAAGAGAGGAGGGAGGAAGGGAAGTTCAGATTGAGGGGGCAAATGAGAGATAGAATTTTGGGGGGATTTCATAAGCCAATCATAATTCATTCAAAATCAACTCTTTCCAACATAAGTGGAAGCTTGGCTAATTTATGGAGGAAGCTTTCCTGTTGCCTCCTTTTATAGAATAAATCTTTCCGGCTTTGGTCATCACATCAGCAATTTGTTGTCTTGATGGTGTGCATACGACCTCAACCTTCTCTAGGAGTAGCAAGAGGGAGGTGTGTTCTATTTTTCTGGTTGGTGATGGCAAGACAAGAGCTTTAGTGGAGGGAGATTAAAGTTTGAAGATATAGAAGAGCGACAGCACGGATGAAAATTCGGCATTGAGTTCTTGTTTCTCCTTTCCTTTATCTTCTTTATTTTGTCTTTGGTTAGCTATTATTTTAGTCATGATGATAATGTTCAATTTATGTAGCTAAACCTTTGGTTTTGGGTTATTTAGTTTGATTATGGATTAGTGGATGATAATTTTTGTCATTAATTACTTTAATATTATATTTGTTGATTTAATTGTGTGCTTGATTATCCTGAAACAAGAGGTCTGATTGGGACTATTTTGGTGTTCTAAAAGAGCCTAGACATAGGGAATTTAGACTAGACCTTCAATTAAATCGTGTAGGAATAGATTTTTGAATTTAATTTGTTTGTAGGATAGACATATATCTACCGGCCCTACATAGTCTCATTAGGCTTGCACTTAAAATTAATCCAGTTAAGTACTAATCGCCTAAGACATTAGGGATTAACACAGTTGGAATGCCTTTTAGTGGATCGAAAGACACTCTTAGGTAAATAAGAGCCCTACACTAGCAAATATAAGTTTAAATGCAATTAAAGGGATAAATTAGACATTAAGAAGTAATCAAGACTATAATAATCTGAGTCACCGCATAAGATTTAGAATCACTCTTAGCCTAAAATGTAGTTAGATTTGATTTCCCCTTTTTTATTGGTTAGTTTTGTTCATATCTTGATTTAAATTGTGTTCACTCAATTTAAGTAAAAGTGTAAAATCATTATTCAACTGCATTATTGGTAACAAGTCGTTATGAAAACGATATCTTACTCACTCTTTATTACTTGATACGGCCCATACACTTATTGAGTATTTGACTCTATATTTTATCACTATCAATGATCGAAGGCAACATGGCCTTTGTAATACTTTCTCATTGGTTCAGATAATCAAAAGAGGAGGATAACCCCCGAAGTCAAGGTTCTGCGTTTAACTTCATAACTTGACGTATAGGTAATTTATGGTGATCTGTCTCTTCTTGAATTGATGCCTGTGGACTGCAATATACTCCTCGTTCCTGTCCTATTTATAAGATTTATAAGAGTCCGATCACCGCATTGCATTACGTGGGTAAGAAAAAAAAGGTTAAAATTAATTAAAAATAATAAGTATATCTTGAAATAATTTTTTTTAAGTTTGTTTTAATTTATATAGGGAGAGAAAAATAGAGTAAATATAAGTATCACAAATTCTTTAATTAATGCAATATGTATAATTACTGAATGACACGGATGGAAAAAATCATCAAATATTAAGACAACTCTTGTCTGATTCTTATAAAAAGGATCAAAACGATTCAAATTTTAAACTATTATAAAATGAACTGGAGCGAGTAGTACATTGTATATACTCCCTCCGATCTTTTTTATAAGCAACACCTACCTAATTACACAAAACAAACATACCATTAAAATTAGTTAAAAAATAATAAATATGTCAAACTGTGATGTCGTGTCCATATATGCCTCTATTTAGAAAAGGGTATAGAAAGAGAATGAGTAGTAAATATGAGAGAATGGATGATAAATGATTAAATGACAGATATTTAATAGTGAATGTAGGATTATTAATTTAAATGTATATATTTAATAAGAGTAAAAAAAATAAAAAGTAATTTAAGATTTGAGGGGCCCAAAAAAAAAAAGTACTTGCTGGTGTATACTGTGTTATGCTATTTCCTAACGTGGGACTACTGTCAGAGAAGCCACAAAAATTAATTAGTGGTGCATGCATGGATTCAAGTTCCCACACAACGTAGTCAACATTTGTGCCGTGGCCACAGCCAAAAAAGTCACCATGTTGATAATTCATTAATTGGACTAGTCAAACATGTGAGACTATTGGCAAAAAAAGACAAACATGTGACTAGACTAATATTATAATACTTTTCTGATTATATTTATAAAGTAGAAATAAGATGTTTTTTAGTCCTATTTATAAGTGAGTACTTCATTAATTTTTTTGTACGAGTGAACAATTTTATCCTTTACCTATTATTGTATAAATTTTGTTTTTATAGGTATAGACAATAACAACTTTAAAATAATAATTAGCAATTTGGATATACACATATGGTGACAACTTGGGGAGTTCAAATTGTTAATCTTGATCTATACCCAAGTAGGTAATTACTTTACTCAACTTGTTACAAAAGCTTTGACCGTCGGCGAGGATCTTTCCATTTTTTGTTTTTAATTTGAGGGGTATTTTAATAAAAATACCCAAACTTCAAAGTCACATATTCATCTTTGATAACCTATATATCCTTTTCCTTTTTCATCGGACCTTTTGGGAGTTTCCGTATTCAAATGGTATATTTTGATCTTTTTCCCTAGTTTTTTGCCGATGAAGTATATGTTAATTATATTTATATATATTTATTTCTATTTATTTTTAATGCTTTAATTGCTATTTAATTTGTTCATGAGTCTACCTAACTTGTCAACAGTGTGGCAAGCTTTCCTTAAATTATCGAGAATACTTTTTATTTTGAATGCAACATTAAAGACAAAGTTGAATTGAAGTGTGTCCGTGTGTGCCCGCGCTTATAGTATTCAATTGAATTCTCACTTGACAATTGAGTTTATGATATTCAATTAAGTTCTCACTTGACAATTGAGTTTATGGTATTCAATTGGGTTTAAAGGGGATCTCCAAACACACACTAAGTAATTAACCCATTCTTCGCTGGCATGTCAGCAATCTGGTTCTTCTCCCTTGCTATGTGTTCCAATTTCACGTTCCAAGACTGCTTCAAAGGCTGCTGTATCTGGATAAACAACAAGCTATAAACTTTGCTGTTGCTATTATCCATCATGGATAAATAACAAGCTGTAAATTTTGATCTGAAGGTAACATAGCATCCCAGTCATATCCGGATTGTAACCCATTTCACCAGGCCTTTTGAGCCTGTCTTTTTTCTTTGAACTGGCCCAAAGACCACCATACTTAACGGCCTTTTGGGACTATCGTTTTTCAATTGAAGAATATTAATTATCATATTGTTCCTCAACACTATTACCTTACAATACTCCTTTAGTTTTATTTATCAGTTCAGATGATATTTTTTAGCTTAACACAAGTCACTCATTAAATCTATTATTATTTCTTAATACTCATCTTTTGAGCGAATATCCTATAATTTTATTCTTTTGATGACAGAATATTCTTCAAATTACGATAAAGGGGTAGCTCAACGATAAATTCTTGTGAAGATGATACTAAATTAATAATATTTATCATTACATTATTTGAAGGAAAACATAATAATTACTTAAAGGAGAGCACAATCATGTTAACGATTGTCAATAATCAATCACTCAATTATTGAAAAGGATGGGATCTCCGAGCAAGGCATCCTTGATGTTGAGCATTTCTTGGGGCATTTCATTTTCGTGCATGACATCATCCTTCTTGTAAATCAAAGTCAGCAACTTGGCCATTTTCCAGAACACGTTCTTGACTTCTTTGGGAACCACGCTCCCTTCCTCCTGCAAAACCAATCTCATAAGCTCTTTTCTTTTATCATCAATCTTCACTCTGATCTTCTTTATGATCTCTTCTTCAGTCACCAACCCTGATTCATGTATGACTTGCAATGTAACTGAGTTCAGCTTTCCTTCTTCTCTTTCCCTCTGCAAAAACCCCTCTCAATTAATTAATTGATACAACACCTCCAAGGCATCAACATAAGTTGTTGGGATGTCAAGTGTGAGTGGAGTTGACATGATGTGAAAAAGCAAGAGAAATCTCACAGTAAATGGAATTGGTTGAAGAAGTATATAAGTGGAATAAGACTCATAAACTCAAATTATCTTAAAGTTTTGAGTTATGATATGGCGTCGAACTCACTTATATGTATCTATCATTTTGTTGCAGTTGGGCCCAAGAAGACTCTCCTCTATTTGGGGATACTCCACACTTCTCGGGACCAACATTAACATTAACCCTAATTAAATTGTTTGTGGTGGTGATGGAGGAATGAGGGTTATTACCTTGTAGCCATTAACATCATTGAGTAGTCTGCCATAAAAGCTAAGGACCTCAAACAGTTGATTGTATTCATCACTTTGAATAGTGTCATGGGGAAGCTTAGGCCCAAGAAGATAAAGACTTGGAAGGACGATGACTCCCATGGCAAATGAGACTATTGAATTACGTTCATACTCTTCCATGGTTGGCACACTCTTGTTCCTCGACCACTCAGCTTCTTTCATAAACGACCTCAACACATCCACCCACTGCATTCAAAACAACATCCATCACCTCTTATTAGACGTGTTTGATCAAAATAATATGAAAACCCCAAAACAAGATTAATGTACTACTCACAAGCTGGATCAAGTGGTTTAACACACTTCGCCCCTGAACCTTAGAAGCTTGCTCAGCTATCTCACAAATGGTTGCCTTGAGAGCTAAGAATACTATCTTCACTGTCTCAGAACAACTTTCTTGGCACACATCAACATCCCACCTTTGAATATATAAAGAGAGAGCAGTCAAAGACTAATTCAGTATAACACTACTCAAGAGAATGATAATGCAAGCTAGCTAGCTTATTAATTACTTCTCCATCAAGCTTAAAAGATGGATCTGTTCCTCTTCAGAACCCCAAATATCATAGATATCATCAGCTACGTAACCAAATAAGCCATTCTTGGCCCAAGCGAGGCGTGCTTCGCTATGTTCTGGGCCTGAAAGCTCTCCTGCTGCTGTCATGAACGAATATTCAAATTTAGTTTTTGACACTTCAAAGTGTAGTTTATCCAGTCCACTCTCCATAAACCACCTGATCATCAACACAAAATAACTAAATGAATACAAATGTACACAAAAATATTTACTTTTTCTTTTATACTTTGTATTTTGTGGGCACTCACTTTCTGAATTGCTGCAAGTCCTTTTGGTACATGGACAAACCGTGGTTGAAATCTTGCACAGCCAGCTCTAACATATCTTTGCTGGTTTCAAGATTCAAAAGGCTGATAGACAGAACCAGAGAACCACAAAACAAAGTGATTTCTTAAAGATGAAGCAGTAAGAGAGTTGATAAAGAAACAAGAACTTATGTATATAGTATTTGTACCTGTATGAAGTTTTCAACATTCTCTTTTCATCTACTTTGAAATTCTCTATAGATGTCCGGTTTAATATGCGATCCAAACTTGTCTGATAAGGAAACCTCACAGCATAACGTACCTGAAGTATACATAAAACGATTGTTTTATTTTGGAAGTTTGCACGAGATCAGAAATATAGCTTGTTAAAGTGAGATTATATTCTGTACCTCATGATCAATATTGTTAAAAGGTTTATGAGCGTTTTCTGAGGAAGACGACAGATATTCCTCAAGGAATTGTCTTGTCCAGAAATTGTGTTCCTCTAGAACTGAATCATTTGAATGTAAAACTATCTGTGAAGACTTATGTAACTCCAAAATAGAACCAACATCCTTCAAATATCCTTGAAGAGTATTACAGAACTTGTCTCCTGAGAAACGATTCATTGCATCTGAGGACTCAAAATCATTTATATCAGAGAGTTAGCTCCATAGTATTTTTCATTTCTAAATTAAGAATATATATTTAATTTAATATGTACGTACGTAATGAACACTGAGAAATGTTATAGAACCTGAAGAAATGTCATAACCGTGCAGGCGTAGCAAACGAAATGCCACAGCACAGGTGGTTGGCTCTAAAAATATATCTTCATCATCTTGCTGCCACAATCTGTTGCAGGCAAATTCATTATTCAATCACGATATTTTATAAATGGACAATTTGAGTATTAAAACTTTCTGATGAATTATTGTTATACATGCCTGTATGTTTCATCCAGTACACTTTGAATTTCTTCCTGAAAGTAACGATCAATACCCAATTTTTCAAGACAATCAACTAAGTGGAGTTGTGCATACACATCCAGGGGATGAACAGTGGGAACTGAATATACAAAGTTAGCTGATTAGCTAGTGCAAAATTGAAATTAAAATTAAAGAAAAAATAATCTAAGGGAAAACAGGTGGAAAGAGACAGACCAGTGTTATCATATTTATTGAATAGTGAAAGTAGATAATCAAAACACTGAGAATTGTTAAGGTGGGTAAAAGCAGCTGCTGTAGTAGCTGGTGAGTTGAATAAAGATCCATTTTTCCTTTGAAATTTCATTGCCATTTCCCAATTCTGTGACGTTCCCAATCCTTCTGAAATATATGCTAAATACGCCTTCCATCCTTCTGAATTACTTTCCCAACCTCTGTTGTTATAACAGTTATTAAAATATTAAAGTAAGAGAAAAATAATTAGGATGATTTATATTTATTTAGTTAAATATTAAATTCAAACAGCCCAAAACTCCAAATAATCCAATCTAAATGAAAAAAAGCTATATACCTTTTGAGCTCCAATTCTCTTTTTCTGATGAGTGACCGCAAATGGCTCCCCCCAACAGGAAGATTAAGATTCAATTTTTGAGCAGATTCAATCAAATGAGAAAAGATAATATCGAATCCAATTGGAGAGTAATGTTTATCACCAAGAGCCGCAGCAATATTTGACTCAATATATTGAAGTCCTTCAAGAAATAGAGAATCATCCAATAAACTACAACAATATTATAAATATACTCTATCCGGTATGTATAATATGAAGAGCGTTAGAAAGTTTGGGATTTGATTTGATTATAAATATCATATCCCGATTTATCTCCTAAATTTATAATTTTTTTCTAAATTATCCCTATTTATTGCATATATTGAGAAGTTTCATTTAGGGGTGTTTCAAGAAAACTAATACACATTTTTTCATAAATAATTAACTTAACTAATTTATTTAATATCTGCAGATTAGAATCTGCTATCTCCTATAAGTACCCGACGGAGTAATAACTATGCATTAAAAAAAGAAAAATTTGTAAAGATAATACCTTTGTTAGTTTGTAGTTCACCAACATTCCAATGCTTAAGTGCAAGAACAGAAGCCAAAGTAGATAGAAGAGAGTCTTTGGTCAACAACTCATTACCATGAGTAAGACCCCATGATCCATCCTTGTGTTGATTTTCTAATAACCACTTTAGGGTTTGAGGAAACAGAGGACCTTGTGGAGAAGAAGGTGATGGTATCATTGCCACCCAAGCTGTGTCATAAGAGGATGCTGACAGTTCAACCTTATCAAACATCTTCTTTATTCTTTCTTTATTCCCTTCTAATACCTGTATATAATTCAATATATTCGATCACCATTTTATTGTTATTTCTTACAAATTAATTGGCACGTTGGGATTTGATTCATTTATATATAAAAAGAAATAACAAAGGTAGATGATATGTTAGAGAAGTTACCATTCTAGGTCTGCTCTGAACTTTGTCCTTTGCATTCGATCCAACCAAAGTTGCTGAGGGATGAAAATACAAAGAAAATTTTAGTTTTTTAATATTTCTTAGTAACGTCGAACTTGATATTAATTCTATGAAATGCATGAATTTTAAAAGAGTGAGCTATGCTATTTAATTACAAACGTACGAGTAATATGGTTTTCTCGTGTTTTTAAACTAATATTACTATTATTAATAACTATATTATTGATATACCGACATACAACTAAACCTGGTGATTAATTCAATACCCAATAGAAAGAACAGTCAACGTTAAAGAAGGAAGGAGACATCAGATAAGATAAAGAAGTCACAAATATTATTAGAAGATAAATTTAATATTCAGTCTAAATTATATGTCCGTAAGTCTCCTTCTACTTCGAACATGTGTTTTTTATATGCTTTTAAATTAAAATAATAAAGCGCTTAAATATTTTTAATTAAATTATCATTAATCTGAAAAGGAGTTATTATTTTATTCATTATTATATTTAATTTATTTTAATTAAATGATCAGCACATAATTTTCCCTTTAACCACCATAATTATTATCAATAATTATGTAACATTTGTATGTCATGAAACTAAAAACATTCAGATAAAACCCATTCTCCCACAATATCCCAAAAAAAACAGAGAACGCCCATTCTTTCAAACCAAACAAGATTCTCTATTTATAGAGTGATATGAGAATATGAGTATATTTAATCTACTCAAAGCTCATATATGATAATTATATATACTACACATATATACAATATAAAAACTCTAACAACAAATTAAGTAATTCATAAATTACAACGACCTGCTTATTTTTTTAATTCTATGCAAACGTTAAGACCTACAACAATTTTCATAAATATAGAAAACAGAGCTCACCTGCTAGTCAATGAATCAATATATATATATATATACACACACATACATAAATACACACATACACCACCGTTCCTATTTATAAGTCTCAGACTCTCAATAATAAATATTACAGATGAAATAGGTTAATTTATTATAGGGTAAATATAATTTTGGTCCCTGAAATTTGATCCAATTTTGGTTTTGGTCCCTCAAATTTAAAATTGGTAATTTTGGTCCCTGAAGTTTCACCTGATTTTGGTTTTGGTCCCTCAAGTTTGAAAAGGACTTAGTGACCCAATTATAAAACCCGACCCGACCCGGAAAAAAAACCAAGTCGTTTTCAAATTTAAGGGACCAAAACCAAAATCGGGTGAAACTCCAGGGACCAAAACTACCGATTTCAAACTTCAGGGACCAAAACCACTGATTTCAAAATTGAAGGACCAAAATCAAAATTGGATCAAACTTCAAGGACCAAAAGTTATATTGACCCTTTATTATATTTACAATTAAAACTAAACCACTTGGCTGGCTGTTATAACTAGGAGGAGTAATGGTAACACGAAAACAGGGAAAGTTATAGGAGATGAATTGGATATTGTCAAGTTGGAACAGAGTTGTGAGCAAACAGAGGAGGATTCATAAACAGTGAAGAGGATGATGATAGATGGACTCCACTCAATAACCCAAATGAAAAAGTTTGATTTTCTTGCTTCATTATGAATCATATCAATTATGCATCGATTTCTTCTTTAAAACTTGAAATCATTCACACACAGAGAGAGAGAGAGAGAGAGAGAGAGAGATGGGACCTGAAGGAGGAAGCGAAAAAGCGGAGGGGCGAGAGAGAAACATATTGTGGTGACCAGAAAGAAGTAGCAATTTGCTTCGTAAGAACACCACACACACCAATATTATTTTTATAATGATGTTGATTCACTATTAAACATTTTACTTTTAAAATTATAAAAAAAAAAACACACACACACACACACGGACACACTTCAATTCAACTTTGTCTTTAATGTTTCATTCAAAACAAAAAATATTTTCGATAATTTAAGGAAAGCTTGCCACACTGTTGACTAGTTAGGTAGACTCATATGAACAAATTAAATGGCAATTAAATCATTAAAAATAAATAGAAATTAATATATATAAATATAATTAACATATACTTCGTTGGCAAAAACCTACGAAAAAAGATCAAAAAATACCATTTGAATACGTAAACTTCCAAAAGGTCCAATGAAAAAGGAAAAGGATATATAGGTTATCAAGGATGAATATGTGATTTTGAAGTTTGGGTATTTTTATTAAAATATCCCTCAAATTAAAAACAAAAAATGGCAAGGATCCTCACCGACGGCTAAAGCTCTGATGACAACTTGAGTAAAGTAATTACCTACTTGGGTATAGATGGAGATTAACAATTTAAACTCTCTAAGTTGTCACCATACGTGTATATCCAAGTTGTTAATTGTTATTTTAAAGTTGTTATTGTCTATACCCATTAAAACAAAATTTGTACAATAATAGGTAAAAGATAAAATTGTTCACTCGTATAAAAAAATTAATAAAGTACTCACTTATAAATAGGACTAAAAAACATCTTATTTCTACTTTATAAATATAATCAGAAAAGTATTATAATATTAGTCTAGTCACATGTTTGTGTTTTTTTGCCAATAGTCTAGTCACATGTTTGACTGGTCCAATTAACGAATTATCAACATGGTGGCTTTTTGGGCTGTGGCCTGGCCACGGCACAAATGTTGACTACGTTGTGTGGGACTTGAATCCATGCATGCACCACTAACTAATTTTTGTGGCTTCTCTGACAGTAGTCCCACGTTTGGAAATAGCATAACACAGTATACACCAGCAAGTACTTTTTTTTTCCCTAAAAACTTAAATTACTTTTTATTTTTTTTACTCTTATTAAATATATACATTTAAATTAATAATCCTACATTCACCATTAAATATTTCTCATTTAATCATTTATTACGCATTCTCTTATATTTACTACTCATTCTCTTTCTATACTCTTTTCTAAATAGAGACATATATGGATAAGACATCATATTTTGACACATTTATTATTTTTAACTAATTTTAATGGTATGTTTGTTTTATGTAATTAGGTAGGTGTTGCTTATAAAAAGGATAGAAGGGAGTATATATAATGTACTACCCGCTCCGGTTCTTTTATAAAAGTTTAAAATTTGAATCGTCTTGATCCTTTTTATAAGAGTCAGACAAGAGTTGTCTTAATATTTAATGATTTTCTTCCATCTGTGTCACTCAGTAATTATACATATTGCATTAATTAAAGGGTTTTGATACTTATATTTACTCTATTTTTCTCTCCCTATATAAATAAAAATATACTTAAAAAAATTATTTCATGGCATACTTATCATTTTTAATTAATTTTAACCTTTTTTCTTACCCACGTAATGCAATGCAGTGATCGGACTCTTATAAATCTTATAAATAGAACAGGAAGGAGTAGTATATTGAAGTCCACAGGCATCAATTCAAGAAGAGACAGATCACCATAAATTACGAATACGTCAAGTTATGAAGTTAAACGCAGAACCTTGACTTCGGGGGTTATCCTCCTCTTTTGATTATCTGAACCAATGAGAAAGTATTACAAAGGCCATGTCGCCTTCGATCATTGGCAGTGGTAAAATATAGAGTCAAATGGTAAAATATAGAGTCAAATACTAGGTAAGTGTATGGACCGTATCAAGTAATAAAGAATAAGTAAGATATCGTTTTTATAACTACTTGTTACCAATAATACAATTGAATAATGATTTTACACTTTTACTTAAATTGAGTGAACAAATTTAAATCAAAATATGAACAAAACTAACCAATAAAAAAGGGGAAATCAAATCTAATTACATCTTAGGCTAAGGGTAATTCTAAATCTTATGTGGTGACTCAGATTATTATAGTCTTGATTACTTCTTAGTGTATAATTTATCCCTTTAATTGCATTTAAACTTATATTTGCTATTGGAGGGCTCTTATTTACCTAAAAGTGTCTTTCGATCCACTAAAAAGCATTCCAACTATGTTAATCCCTAATGTCTTAGGCAATTAGTACTTAATTGGATTAATTTTAAGTGCAAGCCTAATGAGACTATGTAGGGCCGGTAGGTATATGTCTATCCTACAAGCAAATTAAATTCAAAAATCTAATCCTACACGATTTAATTGAAGGTCTAGTCTAAATTCCCTATGTCTAGACTCTTTTAGAACACCAAAATAGTCACAATCAGATTCCTCTTGTTTCAGGATAATCAAGTACACAATTAAATCAACAAATATATATTAAAGTAATTAATGACAAAAATTATCATCCACTAATCTATAATCAAACTAAATAACCCAAAACCAAAGGTTTAGCTACATAAATTGAACATTATCATGACCAAAATAATAGATAACCAAAGACAAAATAAAGAAGAGAAAGGAAAAGAGAAACAAGAACTCAATGTCGAATTTTTATCTGTGCTGTCGCTCTTCTGTATCTTCAAACTTTAATCTCCCTCCACTAAAGCTCTTGCCTTGCCATCACCAACCAGGAAAATAGAACACACCTCCCTCTTGCTACTACTAGAAAAGGTTGAGGTTGTATGCACACCATCAAGACAACAAATTGCTGATGTGATGACCAAAGCCAGAAAGATTTATTCTGTAAAAGGAGGCAACAGGAAAGCTTCCTCCATAAATTAGCCAAGCTTCCACTTGTGTTGGAAAGAGTTGATTTTGAATGAATTATGATTGGCTTATGAAATCCCCCCAAAATTCTATCTCTCATTTTCCCCCTCAATCTGAACTTCCCTCCCTCCCTCCTTTCTTTGTTTCTACATTTCATTTCCTAATCTGTTTGAGTGAGAACTAGTGTGTGAGTGGGTGAGTTTTACAGCACCTTGTCCAGTACAAAGTTTGACAAGGCTTCACAAGCAAGCTGAGAATGAAGAACAAGAACATTTATTCACTAGCTCTAGAGGGAGTGTTGGCCATTAGGGCTAGAAAATCTGTTTTTGTTTATTTTGCTATTATTATTAATTATTTATTATTATAGTTAGAATATTTGGGAAATAAATCTAGATATAATTAGTTTTTTACTAGATCTAACCTAGATTTAGGTCTCTTTTCTGTCACGTCTCCTTCCTATATGTACTAGTCATATTTCATTTAACTTGTTTCATTTATTGTTATTATTGTTGTTGTTATTACTACTACGACTACAACATAACACCGTTGTAGGGAAAACGTTCATAATAGGTGATGAAAGACTAAATTACACTTACTCCATGTAGAAGTTCATAATATATGATGCTAAATAACATCCAGGGTCATGGCATTCCATATCTGAGAAATGAACTTCAACAAATTCTAGATCATCACTGATACATCACAAAGTACAGTAGCAAGGTTAGGTCACTATTACAAAATATTGATTTTACGATCCTAAAGGACGTCCCTTTTTAAAAAAGGGACGTAAAAAATAAAGGCGGTGGCATTTTTGTAATTCTGAGTGAAATTTGAATAGTTTTAGACGTCCCCAATTTAAATAGGGACGTTAAAGTCACTTTAGACGTCCCCAATTTAATTGGGGACGTCTAAAGTTAAATTTTTTTTTTTTAATCAGGGACGCCTTTTGGTCACTTTAAACATCCCCAATTTAATTGGGGACATCTAAAGTTAACTTTTAAAAAAAAAAAAAAAGGCATCCCTGATATATATTTGGCATCCCTTAAATATCAAAAGTGGCGTCCCTCATGTTATCAGGGACGCCTAAACTGGTGTCCTTGATATAATATCAGGGACGCCACTTTAGGCGTCCCTTATTATAAAAAAAAAAAAAAAAACTTTAGACGTCCCCAATTAAATTGGGGACGTCTAAAGTTTGACTTTAGAAGTCCTTTTTTGAATTGATGACGTCTAAAGTAAAAAAAAAAAATTAACTAAACAATTTTAGGCATCCCTAAATTAAATTGGGGACGCCAAAAACAATTCAAATCTGTACTGACAGCCTTTATTTGTTAGTTTTATAGACCTACACTCATCTTTCTCATCAACGCAACCACTACCACCACACATTTAACTTTTGCTTCTTCTTCTTTATATGCTGTTTTTAAACTTGTTTCTTCTTTTCTCTCTCTTTTTTTCACCAGATCTGTAATGCTTACCACCACGCATTTAACTCTTGCTTCTTCTTCTTTATATACTATTTTTAAACTTGCTTCTTCTTTTCTCTCTCTCTTTTTCATCAGATCTGTTATATTTCTTACTATTTTTTATTATTTTATCTTCTTTCTCTTTTTTCTTTGGATTTCCCTTCTATTTTATCTTCTAACTCGTGTTGTTATAGTTTGTAGATCGAGACTCCAAAACATGCTTCATGGCCACGTTCCCTCTGAGAAAATGAGGTACATCTCTCCCTGTTGCTCTTCTCTATTCATTATTACGAGAAAATAAATTTTAATAATAGAAGGAGATAAGTTTTTCGCAACTGATTCATCTTATTGTTATCATCTTTTGTTTATGAGATTTCAGCTCTAGAGTTATTATTGTGTAGATTTTGGATTTGGAGTTCAGATACTAGATCTGTAATTTTATTGACGATGATATGTAATTTCTAATTTTAAATACTGTTTAGTTCGGATCTGTAATATAAATGTTTTTTTTTTTAAAAAAAGCACTTTAGACGTCCCCATTTTAAACTGGGGACGTCTAAAGTTCAGACTTTAGACGTCCTTTTATTTACGAACATTATTGCCATTTTTTTCTACGTCGCTCACATAGACGTCCCCTTGTTTTCAGATGTTAAAAGGCTTAAATAATGGACGTTAAAAACGTTTTTTGCAGTAGTGGGTAAGCACATATAGATATATGGAAATTGTTGTGCGTTAAATAAAATCCAAAATTTTCAATTTTTAATGTGGATAATTAATCTTAGCTTCATTGTCTTTGTCCATTTTCTCTAAATTATTAGGTCCATCCCCTTCAAGAAAAAGAATGAGATTATCCTGTTTAATTTATGCTATACATCAGCTATCAATTATAATTAATCACTAATGCTAAGAACATATTATACACGTACCTTTCTAGACCCCAAGCCATCATATAGAACTACCTTAGAAGCATCCTCCCTGCCAAGTTGGGACAAGGAAAAAAAATTCAGAAAATCCAATGAAACTAAGAAAATCACAAACCGTAGGTTTATCATCTTAAACGAAGAATATAAAGGGTGCAAGAGGAGCAGCATTTTTGCAATTATGGGAGGGACCAAAATAGCAAAAGTACGAGTAAATATTAACATCACTTCTTACATGACAATCATATATGTACTTAAATAATTATGAAAAAATCATAAATGACATGATATAAAACATTAAAAATAAAGAAAAATTAAAAGATCAATCAATTAGTAAAATGAAATGAAATGAATATCAATTCCTTTTTGTGAGAAGGCATCATAGCTACGGATTGGACGATAAACCAGCAACCATAGGGACCATGAGAACATATCAATGGTTAAGCATTGGGCATCTTGAACCATCGTAGGTTCAGATTTTACTGCAAGCAGGTGAATCCCTCTAAAATAGATTGGAAATAGGAAAATCCTTATTCAGTGCATTGAAATTGAAAAATCCGAATCAATCTAGTGTCAGTACTGATGAACAGTGCTAGCGGTATCAAAAGACGATTTTGCCCTTCAGCCCTCATTCTCACCACTTCAAAAATAGCAACACGCGGTTCTTAATTAACACCTCCGGATTCTTGATTAACAACTCCCCTTTCTTATTTCACAACTTCCTAATTTAAGTTTCAAGGCCAATAACAACACCTCTTTTTTATTAACAACACGCACTATTGATTAACAACTCTGAATTCTTGATTAACAACTTCATATTCTTGATTAACAACTCAAATTTCATCTTTTTACTTTCACAATAACAACACCGGTCTTGTTATTAATAACACCATATTCTACATTAACAACTCCCATTTCTTGTTTCACAACTTCGTAATTAAAGTTTTAGGGTCAATAACAACACCTCTTTCTTTATTAACAACACCGTATTTTACATTAACAACACTATATTTTTTAGATGTGAATATGTGGAAGAATAAAGCAGAATTGTTAATCAAGAATTCGGAGTTGTTAATAACAAGACCGGTGTTGTTATTGTGAAAAAAAAAGATGAAACTGGAGTTGTTAATCAAGAATACGGAGTTGTTAATCAAGAATCTGGAGTTGTTAATTAAAAACCGCGTGTTGTTATTTCTGAAGTGGCGAGAATGAGGGCTGAAGGGCTGAATCGTCTTTTAGCGCGCGCCCGCACTGTTCATCCGAACTGACACTGGATTGATCTGAATTTTTCAATTTCAATGCACTGAATAGGGATTTCCCTATTTCCAATGTATTTTAGAGGAATTTTTCCTTAAATAAATTTACTACTTTTGTAAATTGATTTACAATGACTTATAAATCGATTTAGTTCACATTTGAAAACTTGGTTGCTTTTGGCTAGATTTAGTAAATTGATTTACAATGTCTTATAAATCGATTTACTTTATAATTGAAAATTTAGTTGCGCTCAGCCAACTTTTATAAATCAATTTATAATGGCTTATAAATCGATTTACTTCACATCTGAAAACTTGATTTAACCGGAGCAAAATCGATTTTCTTACCTTATAAAAAATAAATTTCATTAAATTTGGTTTATCCCTATTTTTTTCGATTAGTAAATAGAGTATACACACAAAATCAAGGTAGTTGCACTTTTATGGGCTATTGATAGTCTCAACACGCATGCTTGGTGGTGAAACATTTATTTCACCACACACAAAAAAAAATCCCTTTTTTTTTGGATGGTAAAACAGGGGAACTAGACGAGGTTGCTGCCTATATCTTGACCCATGAGAAGTTTCATCGGAGAGTAGCGAGTAAAGCAATGGCATAAACGACGAAATTATCTTCCTCAAAATTGCCACATAGTGTTCTTTCTTTGTCCTCCATTGTATTGTCTGCAACATCCCAATGATCAATGACAAACGACAAACTTTTGGCACAGCTTTGGCTCCCTCCTTGTTCTCCGCCAATGCTGCAAGAACCATTAAACAATATGTGATTAAGTCAGATTTTTGTGACGAAGCTAAGAAACTAACTTTGTGTCGAGATGGATAGTGTTGGCTTCAAGCACTTTCAGATGGTTCTGAAAAAGCAAGAGAAAAGCAAAATAAATGTTTTATGAGGGTAAAATGTCTGAAAGTTTCATGGTTCATAGAGGAAATTTGGGTTCCCATCAATTTTGGTGGAATCTTATCTTCCCACATTTAAAAGAAGATAGGTGGGCCTTGGAACTTGAGTTCTCCAAAAAATTGGACACTAGTAGTATACCAAAAAAAGGAATTTGTTCATCTACACTCCCTTCCCACCTCTTATATGTACCAAACGAGCACTAAGTTTTACGAATGGATATTTAATTTTGAATTTGAAACTTAAAACTCGAATCACATTTTGTCATTTTAAAATTGGTAATATATGCCTATTAAAGTTGCAACCAGTAACATTCTAAGTTTAAGTCCACTATGTTATAAGTTCGGTTAAAACTTTCTACTCACAGTGAATTGCCGTACACTCATGAATTGTGATGCCAAGAACTGCAATCTCATTGATGCAACAGTATCACATTCTTTGTATAGCAGCAAGCAAATCCTTTATCCTAATTGTGAACAGATACTCCAAAACTATGTGATGGAATATAAGAATAAGATATTTTAAAGAAACCTTCTATGGAAGGATATCTACTTGATTTTTATATATTTTATTAATTTCTATACTAATAGACTGCAAGTTGATATTTTTATTAATATTTTATCAAGGAAGTTGATTGTTTGCTTAATAGGAAAGAAAAGGTAAGAGCAGGTGGCGTTTTCTTCATGAGAAGGAAACCTCAACTATATACATGCCTATTCATACTGTTGGATTTTAGGCGTACTTGAAGTGTCGTTTTGAGTTCTTCCGGTACCCACGTGAGTCGAATCATCAGGATTTTGACTATATCATACAGCAAATGCACAAGAAGGGAAGAGTGGAGAAGAGAGTTCTCAGAAAATGTTTTTCTCTATGTGTGTTGTCTGTTCTGTGTTCTGTGTACTTATTCACGCGCACACACGTCTATTTCTCAAACAACTGTTTTCTCCAAAATATACGGGGAACTGCTTCCTCCAGGTTTCAATTTTGAACCCTTAGGGAAAATTACAAATAAATACCCCATATTTGTCTGAATATTTTATTTTGTCCCAAAGCTTAAAGCTTGATGGGTTTGGGTTTTGGGCTTAATCCACCAAGGGGTGGACTAAGCCCAATTTCCAACACATACATTTCAAGATATGCTTCAGTCAGATTTTTCCTGAAATGGTTCTATCTTCCAACAGTGACTTGCAAAGTTCATATCAAGAGAAGGAAGAACCAACTTGAACAGTTGAACCTCAAAGCAGAATATTTTGAATTTTCGTTTTCATTCTTTGTTAAGAGGAAACAAAATAAAAGCACCTTATAAACTGGTTTTGGGTTAATATTTCATTTTACAGACGTTAATTTTGAGTTACTAAAAGTATTAAAATTAGGTTTCTAAAAAGTCAAACCACAAGTTTGAATGGATGAGAAAATGACGTGGAGATAAGAGAGGAAAAAAACAAAGGGTAATTAACACAAAAGACCTTTTAAATCTGTATTTTATAAATCAGGACCACAAAATAGCCTAATTATCCTGAATCCCTAAAAATTGCTGGGAAGTTAAATTTTGTTGCGAAATAGCCATATTGCCCATAGTTTATTATGAAAAGAACTCTCCCCATCATCAACAATCAGAGAACTATTTTGAAGAGAGTGGTCTGGAAGTTAGTAACAACTTCACTTAAAAGAAATAAGAATTTTAATTAGTGGTAACCTAGAGATTAATATGATCATTTCATAGCAAAACTTAATTGTCATGACCCAAAATCCGAGTCATTACTGACGCACAAGTTAGGTTAAATAACTTTATTTAGCCTAGCAAGCCAAAACAATTCATACAGAGTTACAAACTCTTCAATGAGTGCATCCACTTTGGGTCGAGTAGCAAATTAGTGTGTGTTTGGATAGAGGAAAAATAAGTATTTTTAGGATAAAACCATAGTTTTGTAAAAAAATACTTGAACACTACATTTTTTTTCTCATAATCCTTTTTCTAAAACTATGGTTTTAGGTAATTTTTCTTTTCACTTTTTTGATGTTGTGAGCCCTTCCCCTCTATCTTATTTATCCTTTTGTTTATTGGTGGCCTCACGCCACTCTCTCTCTCTCATTTTTTTTATAGAATTTCGAAATTCTCTGTATCCCTTTTTATCTTTTTTTTTTAAATTTTGAAATTTTAATGCTCACTCTTATCATTAATATAAAATATATTTATCTAAATTAATTATATTAGAAAAATTAGTTACATTAATTAAAATTACATATAGATAAATACATTTTATTTTTGGTATTAATTATGAAATTTAATGTTAAATAATGGGTTAAGATGCATATTTTTTAATGTTATTAGGGGTTCTTTCCTTTTATAATTTAACGTCGTTAAATCAAATTTAATAGTTTTATACAATTTGTATTCTTTTTAATTGTTCATTATTATTTTTGCATATTCCAAAACTTATCTGTACTAGACACCCATAAAGAAAAACTTGGCTGTTTTGGATCTTAACTCTTAAATAATACATAAAATATAATCTTATTCCTTATATGTAATTATCACAACAGTTAATATCCTTTTTAGTAATTTGACAATGAAAACTGCTATTCTGATCACAATATTTACACACTCTCATTTTATCAAAAATCACTTTTTTCCCATAATCTATTCTGCTCATAATTTATTCTCTAAAAACTATTATTCATTTTTTCTTCAAAAACTATTCCCTACAAACTAAATACACACTTTAATCACGGTGCTGGGTAGAGCAAACAGGGAGAGGGGCTTCTCCACTTCTCTTACCATCCACTTCCCTCCACTTCTTTATTCTCACCATTAGATTAACTCTAAACGGTTAAGATTCAATATCCTATACAAATTAAAAATTATACATAAAATACGTTAACAAAAGTATAAAGATATGAATAGTTATATCAAATTTTAATGATTTAAATTTATTTATATACATTTTTGTTATTTAATATTATAATAATATTTTTATAGAATATTAAATCTCAACCATTCAGAGTTAATCTGACGATGAAAATAAAGAAGTGGAGGGAAGTGGATGGTAAGGGAAATGGAAAGGCCCCTCTCCTAAACAAATGCAATCCTAGGCTTGTGAAATTAAACTCAGTGGGGCCAGATTAAACATGCAGCAAGACCACGGATTGGAGATAGAGGAGACTAGGGGGAGACGTGTGGTGGAGGTCGATGGTGCCTTTTGAGATACCATAGGAGTTAGATAACTTGTGCAGAATCCGACTCAAGGATAATGTTCTTGCAACCCAGATACGAAACAACTTTCAAGCCTTAATGAACTCGCCTTTTAATTTTGCGTCACGTAGAATACCTCCGGGGTGGCCACTACTTCGCTCTGTCATTTGAGGGAATTTGGGAATTCAGATTTGCGTCCCTCTATTGCGTTCTTTGCTGCCCCTTATTTTATGGATTTTCCTAAATTTATTTTATGACTCTTTGCATCATTAGATTCTACATGAAATGAGTGAAATTTTGATATTTTATGAGCAAAAAATGAACATGTTTTTTATTTTTTATGATTTTTCAAAGATATTTCAGAAAAATGATACTTAAAGTGAAAAAAAAAAGGGAAAAAAAATACACCATTTTTTTTAAATATCTTTAAAAAATCATAAAAAATTGAAAACATGTCCATTGTTTGCCCACAAGATATCAAAATTTCATTCATTTTGTGTAGAATTTAATGATGCAAAAATACATTTAGGAAGGCTACTAAAATAAAGGAGCAGTAGAGGGCGCAACAAGGGGCGCGCATTTGAGGCCCCAAATCCCATTGGAAAAATTACTCCTAGATCCCTAGTAAGTAAGATATTATCAGAAAGGTCCTTAAGGTTGTAAAGCACACTTAACAAATTGTGAATACATGCTTTTAAGGTTATAACTAGAGACATTTCTAATAATATTTTGCTTACTTAAGACCTAGCAGTGATTTTTCCAATCCCATTTGAGGTTGGCTTTTCAAGACCCCGAATGCTAAGATTCCATCTCTTTCCACAAGGCCGGTGTATGCGGGCGGTCCTGCAGAACAAGCTGCTGGTCTCAACTTCTGCATGACACACCAGGCATGAAGTATCAGAACTCAACCCATACTCACATTTGGAAGAGAATTTTGAAATTTAAGTGGTATTTGTTTTATCTTTTTCTTTTTATTTAATTACCTTCACGAATGTAAGAAAATTGAGTTTTTTTGCCAATAAAAAAACGAGTTTTGAAATAAAAACAATAAAAAGTTTGTTAAATATCTTAATTAAAATACAGCAGATATTATGTATCTTAACTGACGATTCTTTTTTTGTTTTGCCTGAACTTAACTAATCGTTAATAATCAATAAAACCAAGTCAATATATATAGATAAAACGATTATCCTGATAAAAAGGGTTAACCAATCATTTTCATTGTTACAAAAACTTAATTTCAAATTAAACTACGATTTAGGGAACATAATAATGGAAATTTTCACTAAAAGAACTCAAAAAATGTTAAAAGACAAAAAGATATTTCAAATATTCATAATATCATAGAGATGTTAAACTCAATTTATCCTTTTTGAAATTAAAAGAAAATGACCAAATTGTCCTTACATATATATATTTTTATAAAAAAATATTACTCCAACCGGCTGCCGCCGTCGGAGTTCCGATGACTGGCAACCACCCTCTGCTAGTGGCTGAAGCTCTGATTGGCCACGGAAATAAATATTCTCAAAGCGGTGGGAGTGGGGTTTGAACCCTCATCACTTTGTTTGTCCAAAAAGTGCCCAATGGCTTTCAATGCATTATATTCAAACAAATATATATATATATATATATATAATTAACTTTTGATCTTTAACGCAAGCTCATTTACAAGTTTTGTTAAGGAATTCGCGATATTTCATTAGATTTTAACAATTTTCGTTTACCAAGTAACAAATTCACACTATCTAGCATTCATAAGTTTTGTAAAGAAATTCACAACGTTTCATTATGTTTTAACAACTTGTACTAAGTAAAAAAAATCACACTAACAGGTCATTCATAAGTTTTGTTAAGGAATTTACAACATTTAATTAGGTTTTAACAACTTTCCTTTTCCCAGAGAAAATAGGCACACTATCAGGTCATTTATAATTTTTGTTAAAGAATTCACAACATATTCGATTAGATTTTAACAACTTTCGTTTTTCAAGTAAAAAAGTCACTCTATGATGTCATTGACAAATTTTGATAAGGAATCACAACATTTGATTATGTTTTAACAACTTTCATTTTCTCAAAAAATAAATTCACACTATCAGATCATTCACAAATTTTATTAAAGAATTTATGACATTTTATTATGTTTTAACAACTTTTTGTTTTGTCATAAAAAAAATTACAAGATCCACAATGTATTTAAAAATGGCTGTTGCTTTCCTCTTTTTTGATAGTTGAAAACCCAAATACTTCCCAATCTCTTCAGATATTTTCATGTTGGTGATATCTCTTATTTTCATTCTCGAATCGTTGGGCATCTTTGTAGGGAAAAATAAGGAAAATTTACTCTTATTGATTTTTTCTCCAGAAGCTCTACAAAAAACTTCAAGACAATTCATCACACATAAAGCTTGCTGCTCAAATGCTTCACCAAATAGTATAACCTTTGCAAAAAGCTAGTGAGAGATCTATGGCCTTGCTCTGGTTACAGAAATGGGCTTCCAATTTCCTGCATTAACTGGATCACAAATGATGTGAGACAATCTGTCCATATAAAGTACAAATATCATGAGGGAGATTGGATCTTCTTGATGAAGCCTCCCTTTACGAGTGAAAAATCCAATCTGTGATCCATTCCAAAGAACATTATAAAAAATAGATTAAATGCAATTCATAATATAAGAATGATAAAATTTTAGTTCATCCTTGCATCATGGAGAACCTGATGAAGAAAATCCCATCTAATGCGATCAAATGTTTTCTCAATATCAATCTTAAGAGCCATATAGTCCTTCTTGCCTGTTGCTTTATTCATGGTGAGCATAATTTTTTGGCCAATGATAATGTTGTCTTGGATATGTCTCCTTTTAATTTCACCATTCCAGTTACTTTAGAAAAATATGGGAGAGAATCCGTTAGGAGCTTTATAGGGACTCATATAAAATAAGGCTTCTTTAATGGAAAAATTATGTGTAGGTTCCAAGGATGGAAAATAATTACACTAAAGTTCCAAAAAACAGAAATAACAAATTGTTAAGCTGTTTTTATAATATGTTGAATTATTTTTTTACTATTGTGGGACTTTATTATAATTATTTTCAGTTCTTAAGACCTGCTTGTCATTTTTCCTTCTTTAATTTCCTCATCAGTTGGTATAACAAGGTTAATTAGTAAGAGAGGTTGAATCAATGATGGAAAAGTTTATCTTTGTTTGTGTCATAATTGGACTGTTATAATCAGGGATGAAATAGCCTCTTGAAGTAGCTGGTGACCATGGCTATTAAGTCATCATTATTCAGTGTGTTTGTTTCCGCATTTTGAGGGATAATCGGATTTCAACAGTGTTTAATTATATTTGAACAGTGTTTTTATCAAAAGTGATTATTTATTTCAGCGATTGGATTTAAGGTGAAAAAAGTCATAAGCCTCAAAATGAAGCTTATTAGAACTTATGTGCCTGTATGTGTATAAAAAAAATATTGATAGGAGTATTTTCATATTTTTGGGGATCAATACGATACTCAAAATCACTTATAATCACAAAACTTCTTTTATGAAAAATGTTCTAAATAATTTTCTCTTTCTTTAGATAGTAATCTTCTGCTAATTAGATAATACTTTGGGATAAGAGTTTAAGCAAGTTTTAAGTTTTGTTAATATATGACTGAAGAAATGTAGAGAATAATTAATAATTAATTTTAATCAGTTTAGATTTATTATTTAGTTGTTTTATGATTTTATAATCAACTTTGTTTTATAAACATATCATAAATTACTTTCTATATAGTTTGTTTACCCATTAAATTTAGTTTAAATAATTTATTTGGATTATTGGATGTATTATTGAGATTTTAATTGGTTTATTTTGTTAGATTTTGAGTTATGTGAAAATATAACTTAGGATTTAATATTTAAATTAGAATTTGATATAATTTATAAGATTTAAGCTTGAGGTGCACAGTAGAAAAGATTTTTGGAGTGTACCAATTTAAATTAGAGTTTGATATAATTTTATTAAAATTGTACCATTACCAAATTTTCAAAGTTAATTTTTGAAAAGATTGTGAAAAAATCCCTCCGTGTGTAGATATCTTCCTAGGTCCTATTGACAATTAAGTTGCCAATGATAACTTTTTTCACAATTATCCCTTCATTTTTTCATTTTTCATAATTTTTTCAATTTTTTTCTCTTAATTAATACAAAAGTCACTTATGCAAAAGTCAAACCAAACATCCTAACTTTTACATAAGTTACTTTAAGTTACTTATCCAATCGCTAATCCAAACACTCATCATTTTACCCAATCTAACTTTTTTCAAATATTAAGATTCCATAAATTTAAATAAAAATAACTTACTTATCCAATCGTCAAAACAAACACACCCATCCTCGATCCATGTTCCAGAATCGTCCTTTAGATTAATCTTTATGCACTATCGCTGTTAATCTCTATTTGATCAAAAGTAATATCACAACAAGCTCAATTGTCAATCGCTGTTAATCTCTATTTGAGACTTTTCCGGATCATTTGAGATCTATGGTAGATAATGAGTATATGGGATTTGTATTCCTTTTAGATTAATCTTTATGCACTAAGGCCTTTGGCCTCTCATGTACCAAAAAAAAAAAAGATCAAGATTTTGATATAAAATTTTTTGGATGAGTTGGGTCCCATACAGATTTCCCATCAATAAGGTCTATCAAAGTTTGGGTGAGTCAACCCCTTTCCAACTAGACAATCCTTTGTTGATACCTTCAAATGAATTTATACAATAAGTAATTTTATTTTATTTTTTCATAAATAAGTCTTCATTATTATTATTATTACTGCTACTACTACACGGGTGGGCCCCAGCCAATAAGGACAAGTTTTAAAAAAAAAACTTGTCCTACCCCACCCTTTTATCACTTCTTTATTGAGTGTAGCTTGAAGTTACTCCCTTTCGCATTTAATACATGATATATTTTGGGAGTTAATCTTAGTTTTAAATGTAAAAGATATTTTTTATTTTTGTCAATATTTTCCTAATTTATCCCTATTGATGCTCCTTCAACAATAATCAAGAAGGAGAAGGAATGAGGGAATTAAGGAACACGGCGCCATCAATGGTTATTTGCAGAGGAGGATCTGCTAGGGGGCTTCGCTAGGGTTCCTTCCCCTCATCTATGGAGGGTTCTCTTTTAGCAGGGATACGGCTGTCAGTGTCGCTTTTCTGTTGACGGGCGGATGGGAGTAGTAGACTCTCTTGGGAGTGCATGTTGGTGCTTGGGTGTTGTGGATGGATGATTAGTGATTGTATAATTTTCCTAAATCCTTCTCCATTCTAGTTTCTATGGATATGAATTGATATTGTGGGGATCTGGGAGAATGGATTTGATCAATCTTGCTCCAGTTCTCTGATGTTAAGGCTACTTTTTCCTACTTGTGGACTTAGTTGTGCTATGATGGTGTGTGTTTGAATATATTCTGTAGTGGAAAAATCAAGAATGATTTGCGATGGGTTCTGTTCATCAAACCTCTTTCCCTTACACTCCCCAACAAAATAGGGTTGTTGAACGAAAACATAGACATTTGTTGGAGGTAGCAAGATGTTTGATGCTTCAAGGGGAGGTTTCTTCAAATTTTGGGGGTGAGTATGTTAAGGCAGCTGCTTATTTAATCAACAGAACTCCATCTAAATTGCTTAATTTCAAAACTCCATATGAACTTATTCATGGAAACCCCCCGGCTTTAGGTCATTTGTGAATCTTTGGTTGCTTAGCTTATGCTTTGAAATTACGTAATATTGATAAGTTTCAACCCTAAAGCTAACGCTTGTGTATTCCTGGGGTATCCTACCACTCAAAAGGGTTATATCCTGTACAACTTAAGAACAAAGATGCTAATGATGAGTAGACATGTATCCTTTGTAGAAGAAAGATTTTATTTCCTAGAAAAGATTGCACTAAACAAGGGGGGATGTCCTTCACCATTTAGACCCTTTTTTGTATGGAATTGTGGAATCCTCTCCTTCAAATGAGGTAAGACATGAAGTGGAGGTGCCCATCCCAGCGGCCTTTAGTTCACCTCCTATGGCAGAGCTACCCGAATCAGTACCAAGGAGGTCTATAAGGCAGAGGAGGCCTCCAGGGTGGCTCCAAGATTATACACACCCGCTGCCTTCATCTAGTCAGACTGGGACAGTAGACAATCAACATAGAACATGGGGGAAGATTGATTGCATATAAATGGGGGAGATCAAAGTCACAAACATTGAATTTAGTTCTTGATAGAATGGAAAGAAAGGTGCAAGGGTGGAGGAAGAAGTTCTTATCTAAGGCAGGTAAAGAGGTACTGATTAAATCGATAGCCAATTCCATACCAGTTTACTCCATGCCATGTTGCTTATATCCAAAGAATGTTCTTCAATGTTTAGATAAGATTGTGCCAAAATTCTAGTAGAATTGTGATGAAGGGAAAAGGAAGATATACTGGGTTTCCATGAAAGAATGAAAAGGCATAAATTAGAAGGGGGTTGGGATTCAAAGATTTTGAGGGATTTAATTTAGCTCTTCTAGCTAAATTAGATAGAGAATATTGCAAAATCCCGATTAGATATGGGTGAAGTTGTTAAAAGCTAGGTATTTCCAAAAGACTCCTTCCTATAAGCAAAGGTAGATCCTCCTCTTGGTTATGGTCTAGCATTCTTGTGGGCATGTGAGTATTAGAAAATCATGTGATGCTCAAAGTGGGGAATGGCTTGAAGGCAAGACTTGTGGATTGGGGATTTGCCAGGGAAAAAGTTGAGTTTACCATGCCCTTATAAGGCACTCAAGGAGCTTAGGTGGCTGAATTAATAGGGGTGGAGGGCTGGAATTTAATGCCAATAGAACGGTGGATAACAGAGGATGAACGAGTGGCTATATGCAATATAATTAGAACACCTAGAAATAGGGAGGATAAATGGATTTGGATTGGGAGGAAGAGAAGTGTTTATTCAATTAAGGATGGGTATGAAGCTGCTAAAAGAAATGTGCTACAAAGATTCGAAAGCATTCCAATATCCTCTAATAATACTCATAGGAAGGTATGGAAAGAGATATGGAAATTGAGAGTACCTTCAAAAATAAAGAACTTCATGTGGAGAATGATATCTAATGCTTCACCTAATTTTGTGAATTTAGCTAAAAGGAAATGCAGCAATACTGACCTATGCTTAATCTGCCATAAAAAACCTGAATCAATGGAACATTTATTTTTCCTTTGTGAGTGGACTAAGCTAGTATGGTATGGCAGTAATTTTTCTTTTAGAATAGAAGAAGTTGAGAATATAAATGTGAACCAATGGGCGCAAAACTGTTTTAATGATTCCAGATTTTCTCATTGGCAAAAAGTTCTGGTAGCTATGCTTTTGTGGCAGATTTCGAAATCACGTAATGCTTTTCCTTTTGAGAATGTATCTCCTGATCTTATATTTGTATTTACTCAAGCAAGCAAATTTCTGTAGGAATTTTGGAATGCAAGAGGATGGGTATTGCTGGAGCAACTTCCGAATGTGCCAAATGAAAACATAGACAATGAGCAATACCATTGGAAACCATCAGAAGTTAACTATTTAAAGATTATTTTTTATTGTGCCTTTTCACCCTCTGATAATAGGGCAGCTGTGGTATTTGTAGTGAGAGAAGCATCAAATGTCCAAGAAACAATTGCACAAAATAATTAATAAATCATGATCATTTTGCCCCTAATTGCAATTAATTCAAAACAATTATCCCTAACTAAATTAGTTCTTAATCAGGCAATAATGTCCAAAAATGCATTAAAATCCCAATTTGATTATGAAAAATCATGTAGAAAATAAGGTTCAATCAGTTGCTGGTGCTTGATATTTAGAATTGCTTATTTTCAGTAGCCATTGGTTTGCTAGGAGGGGTGGTTGCTGATTTTACGGGGTAGAATTGATGCTTAAATAAATGATTACATGACTAAATATTAGGAATAAACTTTGACTGAAACAAACTGTTATTTTATTTTTCAAACTGCAGCTAATTCCTAAACATTAGGAATAAACTTTGACAGAGACATGTCTTTACAGTTTTTTTTGTTTCTTTTTAATTCTTGTCCACCTCTCTAGTTCTTTGTTTTTTCTCACTCCTAAATTTCTTAATCGTCCCTGCCAAATAAAAAGGATACGAGTTTGGCATATGCCTATGCTGGTAATTTCAACTTCCTGGAAACTAGTGAACTTGATCTTTCTCCCCAAGAAGCTTGTCCTACTTCCGACAAAGACACAATTGAAACGTTAAAGGGTGCAGTTAATAATCTTCTATCCAAGTCATACGCTTCTCTATCAAAGGAGGAAGCAAATAGCTTTTTGAAAGCCTCGACTATGTTGAGAATAGCCTTTCCAGATGATAAAGAGTTAGATCATACTAAGCAAAGCATGTCTTGGCTTTTAGAGCTCGACTAGTGTAAGGAAACCATTGAGCAACTCTTAAACAAACTTCTACCGCTTTAGCTAAAGAAAATAGAGTATGAAACTAGCCTGGACAAACTAAAAAAAGTAGAGTCTGAGTTGGACAAGTTATCAGATGATCACATCAATAAAAATCATGACATTGATGGGGTGGAGTTGACAATAGAGAAACTACGTACCCAAATAGAGAAATTAGAAGAAGAAGTAAGGACTAAGAGAGCTACAAGTAGCATGTTGAAGAAGGATGCTAATGCTCTAGACTTAAAAAGAACTAAATTGACAACGAAACATGAGGTTTTGGATTTAAAAAGTTAGATCTTAAGGCAAGAGCTTAGGCGCAAGGATATTGAAATCAATGAGTTAGAGAAAAAAAGCCAGACTTTAAGATCTCAAATCGAGATATTGCTCGTGAATCTAACAGCTAATGATGAAAGAGTTGCTGCCTTAAGGAAGGAGTCTAAGGGTCTCTGATAAGGACCAAGGTAGCATATCAAAGCAGCTAGCTTTTAGGGTGTGATTCTCCAAGATATTTGGGTATTTATCATTTGGTATCAGAGTCAATGGTCGGTACTTATCATTTGGTATCAGAGTCGGGGTGTGGTTCTCCAAGGTGCTTGGGTGCTTATCATTTGGTATCAGAGCTACTAGCTTTTGGGGTGTGGTTCTCCAAGGTGCATGGGTACTTATCGTTTGGTATTAGAGTTGATGGTCGGTGCTTATCATTTGGTATCAGAGTTGGTGGTCGATAGATCAAAGAAGGCTACCGACGGAGGGTTTTGACCGATTGAAGTGTTGCCGAGCTTCTACCGCTAATCCAAACAGATACTAACCTTAAGGAGTTGGAAATGGATGCTACTGATATGCTCTCACGATCCATAGAATTGAGGAAAAAACGTGAGATTCTGGCTGCAGGGAAAAAGTCCTTAAAGGAACCCTTAGATTCTATGTTCCTAGAAGGTGGGTTTAAATGGAATCTAGACCTCAAAGATGCAGGTGAAAAGCGTGATTCCTTGATTAACCACTGGAGCTCATTATTAAAACTTCACCTGGACTACTCTTTAACTCAATCATCTTCAAGAGAATCACCAATTGGGGACAAGCTGCCATCTGGTTCCTCTCCAAACTTGTAAGTTAAATGCCAACCTTTTTTTGTTTTTAAATATAAACCCTTATTTTGGCATTCATTTATGCCTACATTTAGGTCGTATCTTTTAGTTTTCGCCCTTTTAGGTGGGGCAGAGTTACAGATAAATTTCAGATGCCTTGTGGATGTAGCCCCTTTACTTCTTATAAAATCCCACTAACCTGCTTACAATAAAATCTGAACCTACGATGGTTCAAGATGCCCAATGCTTAACCATTGATATGTTCTCATGGTCCCTAATAAGGTTGCTGGTTTATCATCCAATCCGTAGCTATGATGCCTTCTCACAAAAAGGAATCGATATTCATTTCATTTTATTTTACTAATTGATTGATCTTTTAATTTTTCTTTATTTTTAATGCTTTATATCATGTCATTTATGATTTTTCATACTTATTCAAGTACATCTATGATTGTCATGTAAGAAGTGATGTTAATATTTACTCGTACTTTTGCTATTTTGGTCCCTCCAGTAATTGCCAAAATGCTGCTCCTCCTGTACCCTTTATATTCTTCATTTAAGATGATAAACCTACGGTTTGTGATTTTCTTGGTTTCACTGGATTTTCTGAATTTTTTTTCTTGTCCCAACTTGGCAGGGAGGATGCTTCTAACGCAGTTCCATATGATGGCTTGGGGTCTAGAAAGGTATGTGTATAATATGTTCTTAGCATTAGTGATTAATTATAATTGATAGCTCATATAGCATGAATTAAACAGGATAATCGCATTCTTTTTCTTGAAGGGGATGGACCTAATAATTTAGAGAAAACAGACAACGACAATGAAGCTAAAATTAATTATCCACAATAAAACTTGAAAATTTTGGATGTTATTTAACGCACAACAATTTCTATATGTCTATATGTGCTTACCTAACCTTGCTACTGTACTTTGTGATGTATCAGTGATGATCTAGAATCTGTTGAAGTTTGTTTCTTAGATATGGAATGCCTTAACCCTGGATGTTATTTAGCATCAAATATTATGAAGTTCTACATAGAGTAAGTGTAATTTAGTCTTTCATCACCTATTATGAACGTTTTCCCTAGAACGGTGTTATGTTGTAGTGGTAGTAGTAGTAATAACAACAATAATAACAATAAGTGAAACAAGTTAAATGAAATATGACTAGTACATATAGGAAGGAGACGTGACAGAAAAGAGACCTAAATCTAGGTTAGATCTGGTAAAAAACTAATTATATCTAGATTTATTTCCCAAATATTCTAACTATAATAATAAATAATTAATAATAACAGCAAAATAAAGAATAACATATTTTCTTGCCCTAATGGCCAACACTCCCTCTCGAGCTAGTGAATAAATGTTCTTGTTCTTCATTCTCAGCTTGCTTATGAAGCCTTGTCAAACTTTGTACTGGACAAGGTGCTGTAAAACTCACCCACTCACACACTAGTTCTCACTCAAACAGATTAGGAAATGAAATGCAGAAACAAAGAGAGGAGGGAGGAAGGGAAGTTCAGATTGAGGGGGCAAATGAGAGATAGAATTTTGGGGGGATTTCATAAGCCAATCATAATTCATTCAAAATCAACTCTTTCCAACATAAGTGGAAGCTTGGCTAATTTATGGAGGAAGCTTTCCTGTTGCCTCCTTTTATAGAATAAATCTTTCCGGCTTTGGTCATCACATCAGCAATTTGTTGTCTTGATGGTGTGCATACGACCTCAACCTTCTCTAGGAGTAGCAAGAGGGAGGTGTGTTCTATTTTTCTGGTTGGTGATGGCAAGACAAGAGCTTTAGTGGAGGGAGATTAAAGTTTGAAGATATAGAAGAGCGACAGCACGGATGAAAATTCGGCATTGAGTTCTTGTTTCTCCTTTCCTTTATCTTCTTTATTTTGTCTTTGGTTAGCTATTATTTTAGTCATGATGATAATGTTCAATTTATGTAGCTAAACCTTTGGTTTTGGGTTATTTAGTTTGATTATGGATTAGTGGATGATAATTTTTGTCATTAATTACTTTAATATTATATTTGTTGATTTAATTGTGTGCTTGATTATCCTGAAACAAGAGGTCTGATTGGGACTATTTTGGTGTTCTAAAAGAGCCTAGACATAGGGAATTTAGACTAGACCTTCAATTAAATCGTGTAGGAATAGATTTTTGAATTTAATTTGTTTGTAGGATAGACATATATCTACCGGCCCTACATAGTCTCATTAGGCTTGCACTTAAAATTAATCCAGTTAAGTACTAATCGCCTAAGACATTAGGGATTAACACAGTTGGAATGCCTTTTAGTGGATCGAAAGACACTCTTAGGTAAATAAGAGCCCTACACTAGCAAATATAAGTTTAAATGCAATTAAAGGGATAAATTAGACATTAAGAAGTAATCAAGACTATAATAATCTGAGTCACCGCATAAGATTTAGAATCACTCTTAGCCTAAAATGTAGTTAGATTTGATTTCCCCTTTTTTATTGGTTAGTTTTGTTCATATCTTGATTTAAATTGTGTTCACTCAATTTAAGTAAAAGTGTAAAATCATTATTCAACTGCATTATTGGTAACAAGTCGTTATGAAAACGATATCTTACTCACTCTTTATTACTTGATACGGCCCATACACTTATTGAGTATTTGACTCTATATTTTATCACTATCAATGATCGAAGGCAACATGGCCTTTGTAATACTTTCTCATTGGTTCAGATAATCAAAAGAGGAGGATAACCCCCGAAGTCAAGGTTCTGCGTTTAACTTCATAACTTGACGTATAGGTAATTTATGGTGATCTGTCTCTTCTTGAATTGATGCCTGTGGACTGCAATATACTCCTCGTTCCTGTCCTATTTATAAGATTTATAAGAGTCCGATCACCGCATTGCATTACGTGGGTAAGAAAAAAAAGGTTAAAATTAATTAAAAATAATAAGTATATCTTGAAATAATTTTTTTTAAGTTTGTTTTAATTTATATAGGGAGAGAAAAATAGAGTAAATATAAGTATCACAAATTCTTTAATTAATGCAATATGTATAATTACTGAATGACACGGATGGAAAAAATCATCAAATATTAAGACAACTCTTGTCTGATTCTTATAAAAAGGATCAAAACGATTCAAATTTTAAACTATTATAAAATGAACTGGAGCGAGTAGTACATTGTATATACTCCCTCCGATCTTTTTTATAAGCAACACCTACCTAATTACACAAAACAAACATACCATTAAAATTAGTTAAAAAATAATAAATATGTCAAACTGTGATGTCGTGTCCATATATGCCTCTATTTAGAAAAGGGTATAGAAAGAGAATGAGTAGTAAATATGAGAGAATGGATGATAAATGATTAAATGACAGATATTTAATAGTGAATGTAGGATTATTAATTTAAATGTATATATTTAATAAGAGTAAAAAAAATAAAAAGTAATTTAAGATTTGAGGGGCCCAAAAAAAAAAAGTACTTGCTGGTGTATACTGTGTTATGCTATTTCCTAACGTGGGACTACTGTCAGAGAAGCCACAAAAATTAATTAGTGGTGCATGCATGGATTCAAGTTCCCACACAACGTAGTCAACATTTGTGCCGTGGCCACAGCCAAAAAAGTCACCATGTTGATAATTCATTAATTGGACTAGTCAAACATGTGAGACTATTGGCAAAAAAAGACAAACATGTGACTAGACTAATATTATAATACTTTTCTGATTATATTTATAAAGTAGAAATAAGATGTTTTTTAGTCCTATTTATAAGTGAGTACTTCATTAATTTTTTTGTACGAGTGAACAATTTTATCCTTTACCTATTATTGTATAAATTTTGTTTTTATAGGTATAGACAATAACAACTTTAAAATAATAATTAGCAATTTGGATATACACATATGGTGACAACTTGGGGAGTTCAAATTGTTAATCTTGATCTATACCCAAGTAGGTAATTACTTTACTCAACTTGTTACAAAAGCTTTGACCGTCGGTGAGGATCTTTCCATTTTTTGTTTTTAATTTGAGGGGTATTTTAATAAAAATACCCAAACTTCAAAGTCACATATTCATCTTTGATAACCTATATATCCTTTTCCTTTTTCATCGGACCTTTTGGGAGTTTCCGTATTCAAATGGTATATTTTGATCTTTTTCCCTAGTTTTTTGCCGATGAAGTATATGTTAATTATATTTATATATATTTATTTCTATTTATTTTTAATGCTTTAATTGCTATTTAATTTGTTCATGAGTCTACCTAACTTGTCAACAGTGTGGCAAGCTTTCCTTAAATTATCGAGAATACTTTTTATTTTGAATGCAACATTAAAGACAAAGTTGAATTGAAGTGTGTCCGTGTGTGCCCGCGCTTATAGTATTCAATTGAATTCTCACTTGACAATTGAGTTTATGATATTCAATTAAGTTCTCACTTGACAATTGAGTTTATGGTATTCAATTGGGTTTAAAGGGGATCTCCAAACACACACTAAGTAATTAACCCATTCTTCGCTGGCATGTCAGCAATCTGGTTCTTCTCCCTTGCTATGTGTTCCAATTTCACGTTCCAAGACTGCTTCAAAGGCTGCTGTATCTGGATAAACAACAAGCTATAAACTTTGCTGTTGCTATTATCCATCATGGATAAATAACAAGCTGTAAATTTTGATCTGAAGGTAACATAGCATCCCAGTCATATCCGGATTGTAACCCATTTCACCAGGCCTTTTGAGCCTGTCTTTTTTCTTTGAACTGGCCCAAAGACCACCATACTTAACGGCCTTTTGGGACTATCGTTTTTCAATTGAAGAATATTAATTATCATATTGTTCCTCAACACTATTACCTTACAATACTCCTTTAGTTTTATTTATCAGTTCAGATGATATTTTTTAGCTTAACACAAGTCACTCATTAAATCTATTATTATTTCTTAATACTCATCTTTTGAGCGAATATCCTATAATTTTATTCTTTTGATGACAGAATATTCTTCAAATTACGATAAAGGGGTAGCTCAACGATAAATTCTTGTGAAGATGATACTAAATTAATAATATTTATCATTACATTATTTGAAGGAAAACATAATAATTACTTAAAGGAGAGCACAATCATGTTAACGATTGTCAATAATCAATCACTCAATTATTGAAAAGGATGGGATCTCCGAGCAAGGCATCCTTGATGTTGAGCATTTCTTGGGGCATTTCATTTTCGTGCATGACATCATCCTTCTTGTAAATCAAAGTCAGCAACTTGGCCATTTTCCAGAACACGTTCTTGACTTCTTTGGGAACCACGCTCCCTTCCTCCTGCAAAACCAATCTCATAAGCTCTTTTCTTTTATCATCAATCTTCACTCTGATCTTCTTTATGATCTCTTCTTCAGTCACCAACCCTGATTCATGTATGACTTGCAATGTAACTGAGTTCAGCTTTCCTTCTTCTCTTTCCCTCTGCAAAAACCCCTCTCAATTAATTAATTGATACAACACCTCCAAGGCATCAACATAAGTTGTTGGGATGTCAAGTGTGAGTGGAGTTGACATGATGTGAAAAAGCAAGAGAAATCTCACAGTAAATGGAATTGGTTGAAGAAGTATATAAGTGGAATAAGACTCATAAACTCAAATTATCTTAAAGTTTTGAGTTATGATATGGCGTCGAACTCACTTATATGTATCTATCATTTTGTTGCAGTTGGGCCCAAGAAGACTCTCCTCTATTTGGGGATACTCCACACTTCTCGGGACCAACATTAACATTAACCCTAATTAAATTGTTTGTGGTGGTGATGGAGGAATGAGGGTTATTACCTTGTAGCCATTAACATCATTGAGTAGTCTGCCATAAAAGCTAAGGACCTCAAACAGTTGATTGTATTCATCACTTTGAATAGTGTCATGGGGAAGCTTAGGCCCAAGAAGATAAAGACTTGGAAGGACGATGACTCCCATGGCAAATGAGACTATTGAATTACGTTCATACTCTTCCATGGTTGGCACACTCTTGTTCCTCGACCACTCAGCTTCTTTCATAAACGACCTCAACACATCCACCCACTGCATTCAAAACAACATCCATCACCTCTTATTAGACGTGTTTGATCAAAATAATATGAAAACCCCAAAACAAGATTAATGTACTACTCACAAGCTGGATCAAGTGGTTTAACACACTTCGCCCCTGAACCTTAGAAGCTTGCTCAGCTATCTCACAAATGGTTGCCTTGAGAGCTAAGAATACTATCTTCACTGTCTCAGAACAACTTTCTTGGCACACATCAACATCCCACCTTTGAATATATAAAGAGAGAGCAGTCAAAGACTAATTCAGTATAACACTACTCAAGAGAATGATAATGCAAGCTAGCTAGCTTATTAATTACTTCTCCATCAAGCTTAAAAGATGGATCTGTTCCTCTTCAGAACCCCAAATATCATAGATATCATCAGCTACGTAACCAAATAAGCCATTCTTGGCCCAAGCGAGGCGTGCTTCGCTATGTTCTGGGCCTGAAAGCTCTCCTGCTGCTGTCATGAACGAATATTCAAATTTAGTTTTTGACACTTCAAAGTGTAGTTTATCCAGTCCACTCTCCATAAACCACCTGATCATCAACACAAAATAACTAAATGAATACAAATGTACACAAAAATATTTACTTTTTCTTTTATACTTTGTATTTTGTGGGCACTCACTTTCTGAATTGCTGCAAGTCCTTTTGGTACATGGACAAACCGTGGTTGAAATCTTGCACAGCCAGCTCTAACATATCTTTGCTGGTTTCAAGATTCAAAAGGCTGATAGACAGAACCAGAGAACCACAAAACAAAGTGATTTCTTAAAGATGAAGCAGTAAGAGAGTTGATAAAGAAACAAGAACTTATGTATATAGTATTTGTACCTGTATGAAGTTTTCAACATTCTCTTTTCATCTACTTTGAAATTCTCTATAGATGTCCGGTTTAATATGCGATCCAAACTTGTCTGATAAGGAAACCTCACAGCATAACGTACCTGAAGTATACATAAAACGATTGTTTTATTTTGGAAGTTTGCACGAGATCAGAAATATAGCTTGTTAAAGTGAGATTATATTCTGTACCTCATGATCAATATTGTTAAAAGGTTTATGAGCGTTTTCTGAGGAAGACGACAGATATTCCTCAAGGAATTGTCTTGTCCAGAAATTGTGTTCCTCTAGAACTGAATCATTTGAATGTAAAACTATCTGTGAAGACTTATGTAACTCCAAAATAGAACCAACATCCTTCAAATATCCTTGAAGAGTATTACAGAACTTGTCTCCTGAGAAACGATTCATTGCATCTGAGGACTCAAAATCATTTATATCAGAGAGTTAGCTCCATAGTATTTTTCATTTCTAAATTAAGAATATATATTTAATTTAATATGTACGTACGTAATGAACACTGAGAAATGTTATAGAACCTGAAGAAATGTCATAACCGTGCAGGCGTAGCAAACGAAATGCCACAGCACAGGTGGTTGGCTCTAAAAATATATCTTCATCATCTTGCTGCCACAATCTGTTGCAGGCAAATTCATTATTCAATCACGATATTTTATAAATGGACAATTTGAGTATTAAAACTTTCTGATGAATTATTGTTATACATGCCTGTATGTTTCATCCAGTACACTTTGAATTTCTTCCTGAAAGTAACGATCAATACCCAATTTTTCAAGACAATCAACTAAGTGGAGTTGTGCATACACATCCAGGGGATGAACAGTGGGAACTGAATATACAAAGTTAGCTGATTAGCTAGTGCAAAATTGAAATTAAAATTAAAGAAAAAATAATCTAAGGGAAAACAGGTGGAAAGAGACAGACCAGTGTTATCATATTTATTGAATAGTGAAACTAGATAATCAAAACACTGAGAATTGTTAAGGTGGGTAAAAGCAGCTGCTGTAGTAGCTGGTGAGTTGAATAAAGATCCATTTTTCCTTTGAAATTTCATTGCCATTTCCCAATTCTGTGACGTTCCCAATCCTTCTGAAATATATGCTAAATACGCCTTCCATCCTTCTGAATTACTTTCCCAACCTCTGTTGTTATAACAGTTATTAAAATATTAAAGTAAGAGAAAAATAATTAGGATGATTTATATTTATTTAGTTAAATATTAAATTCAAACAGCCCAAAACTCCAAATAATCCAATCTAAATGAAAAAAAGCTATATACCTTTTGAGCTCCAATTCTCTTTTTCTGATGAGTGACCGCAAATGGCTCCCCCCAACAGGAAGATTAAGATTCAATTTTTGAGCAGATTCAATCAAATGAGAAAAGATAATATCGAATCCAATTGGAGAGTAATGTTTATCACCAAGAGCCGCAGCAATATTTGACTCAATATATTGAAGTCCTTCAAGAAATAGAGAATCATCCAATAAACTACAACAATATTATAAATATACTCTATCCGGTATGTATAATATGAAGAGCGTTAGAAAGTTTGGGATTTGATTTGATTATAAATATCATATCCCGATTTATCTCCTAAATTTATAATTTTTTTCTAAATTATCCCTATTTATTGCATATATTGAGAAGTTTCATTTAGGGGTGTTTCAAGAAAACTAATACACATTTTTTCATAAATAATTAACTTAACTAATTTATTTAATATCTGCAGATTAGAATCTGCTATCTCCTATAAGTACCCGACGGAGTAATAACTATGCATTAAAAAAAGAAAAATTTGTAAAGATAATACCTTTGTTAGTTTGTAGTTCACCAACATTCCAATGCTTAAGTGCAAGAACAGAAGCCAAAGTAGATAGAAGAGAGTCTTTGGTCAACAACTCATTACCATGAGTAAGACCCCATGATCCATCCTTGTGTTGATTTTCTAATAACCACTTTAGGGTTTGAGGAAACAGAGGACCTTGTGGAGAAGAAGGTGATGGTATCATTGCCACCCAAGCTGTGTCATAAGAGGATGCTGACAGTTCAACCTTATCAAACATCTTCTTTATTCTTTCTTTATTCCCTTCTAATACCTGTATATAATTCAATATATTCGATCACCATTTTATTGTTATTTCTTACAAATTAATTGGCACGTTGGGATTTGATTCATTTATATATAAAAAGAAATAACAAAGGTAGATGATATGTTAGAGAAGTTACCATTCTAGGTCTGCTCTGAACTTTGTCCTTTGCATTCGATCCAACCAAAGTTGCTGAGGGATGAAAATACAAAGAAAATTTTAGTTTTTTAATATTTCTTAGTAACGTCGAACTTGATATTAATTCTATGAAATGCATGAATTTTAAAAGAGTGAGCTATGCTATTTAATTACAAACGTACGAGTAATATGGTTTTCTCGTGTTTTTAAACTAATATTACTATTATTAATAACTATATTATTGATATACCGACATACAACTAAACCTGGTGATTAATTCAATACCCAATAGAAAGAACAGTCAACGTTAAAGAAGGAAGGAGACATCAGATAAGATAAAGAAGTCACAAATATTATTAGAAGATAAATTTAATATTCAGTCTAAATTATATGTCCGTAAGTCTCCTTCTACTTCGAACATGTGTTTTTTATATGCTTTTAAATTAAAATAATAAAGCGCTTAAATATTTTTAATTAAATTATCATTAATCTGAAAAGGAGTTATTATTTTATTCATTATTATATTTAATTTATTTTAATTAAATGATCAGCACATAATTTTCCCTTTAACCACCATAATTATTATCAATAATTATGTAACATTTGTATGTCATGAAACTAAAAACATTCAGATAAAACCCATTCTCCCACAATATCCCAAAAAAAACAGAGAACGCCCATTCTTTCAAACCAAACAAGATTCTCTATTTATAGAGTGATATGAGAATATGAGTATATTTAATCTACTCAAAGCTCATATATGATAATTATATATACTACACATATATACAATATAAAAACTCTAACAACAAATTAAGTAATTCATAAATTACAACGACCTGCTTATTTTTTTAATTCTATGCAAACGTTAAGACCTACAACAATTTTCATAAATATAGAAAACAGAGCTCACCTGCTAGTCAATGAATCAATATATATATATATATACACACACATACATAAATACACACATACACCACCGTTCCTATTTATAAGTCTCAGACTCTCAATAATAAATATTACAGATGAAATAGGTTAATTTATTATAGGGTAAATATAATTTTGGTCCCTGAAATTTGATCCAATTTTGGTTTTGGTCCCTCAAATTTAAAATTGGTAATTTTGGTCCCTGAAGTTTCACCTGATTTTGGTTTTGGTCCCTCAAGTTTGAAAAGGACTTAGTGACCCAATTATAAAACCCGACCCGACCCGGAAAAAAAACCAAGTCGTTTTCAAATTTAAGGGACCAAAACCAAAATCGGGTGAAACTCCAGGGACCAAAACTACCGATTTCAAACTTCAGGGACCAAAACCACTGATTTCAAAATTGAAGGACCAAAATCAAAATTGGATCAAACTTCAAGGACCAAAAGTTATATTGACCCTTTATTATATTTACAATTAAAACTAAACCACTTGGCTGGCTGTTATAACTAGGAGGAGTAATGGTAACACGAAAACAGGGAAAGTTATAGGAGATGAATTGGATATTGTCAAGTTGGAACAGAGTTGTGAGCAAACAGAGGAGGATTCATAAACAGTGAAGAGGATGATGATAGATGGACTCCACTCAATAACCCAAATGAAAAAGTTTGATTTTCTTGCTTCATTATGAATCATATCAATTATGCATCGATTTCTTCTTTAAAACTTGAAATCATTCACACAGAGAGAGAGAGAGAGAGAGAGAGAGAGAGAGAGATGGGACCTGAAGGAGGAAGCGAAAAAGCGGAGGGGCGAGAGAGAAACATATTGTGGTGACCAGAAAGAAGTAGCAATTTGCTTCGTAAGAACACCACACACACCAATATTATTTTTATAATGATGTTGATTCACTATTAAACATTTTACTTTTAAAATTATAAAAAAAAAAACACACACACACACACACGGACACACTTCAATTCAACTTTGTCTTTAATGTTTCATTCAAAACAAAAAATATTTTCGATAATTTAAGGAAAGCTTGCCACACTGTTGACTAGTTAGGTAGACTCATATGAACAAATTAAATGGCAATTAAATCATTAAAAATAAATAGAAATTAATATATATAAATATAATTAACATATACTTCGTTGGCAAAAACCTACGAAAAAAGATCAAAAAATACCATTTGAATACGTAAACTTCCAAAAGGTCCAATGAAAAAGGAAAAGGATATATAGGTTATCAAGGATGAATATGTGATTTTGAAGTTTGGGTATTTTTATTAAAATATCCCTCAAATTAAAAACAAAAAATGGCAAGGATCCTCACCGACGGCTAAAGCTCTGATGACAACTTGAGTAAAGTAATTACCTACTTGGGTATAGATGGAGATTAACAATTTAAACTCTCTAAGTTGTCACCATACGTGTATATCCAAGTTGTTAATTGTTATTTTAAAGTTGTTATTGTCTATACCCATTAAAACAAAATTTGTACAATAATAGGTAAAAGATAAAATTGTTCACTCGTATAAAAAAATTAATAAAGTACTCACTTATAAATAGGACTAAAAAACATCTTATTTCTACTTTATAAATATAATCAGAAAAGTATTATAATATTAGTCTAGTCACATGTTTGTGTTTTTTTGCCAATAGTCTAGTCACATGTTTGACTGGTCCAATTAACGAATTATCAACATGGTGGCTTTTTGGGCTGTGGCCTGGCCACGGCACAAATGTTGACTACGTTGTGTGGGACTTGAATCCATGCATGCACCACTAACTAATTTTTGTGGCTTCTCTGACAGTAGTCCCACGTTTGGAAATAGCATAACACAGTATACACCAGCAAGTACTTTTTTTTTCCCTAAAAACTTAAATTACTTTTTATTTTTTTTACTCTTATTAAATATATACATTTAAATTAATAATCCTACATTCACCATTAAATATTTCTCATTTAATCATTTATTACGCATTCTCTTATATTTACTACTCATTCTCTTTCTATACTCTTTTCTAAATAGAGACATATATGGATAAGACATCATATTTTGACACATTTATTATTTTTAACTAATTTTAATGGTATGTTTGTTTTATGTAATTAGGTAGGTGTTGCTTATAAAAAGGATAGAAGGGAGTATATATAATGTACTACCCGCTCCGGTTCTTTTATAAAAGTTTAAAATTTGAATCGTCTTGATCCTTTTTATAAGAGTCAGACAAGAGTTGTCTTAATATTTAATGATTTTCTTCCATCTGTGTCACTCAGTAATTATACATATTGCATTAATTAAAGGGTTTTGATACTTATATTTACTCTATTTTTCTCTCCCTATATAAATAAAAATATACTTAAAAAAATTATTTCATGGCATACTTATCATTTTTAATTAATTTTAACCTTTTTTCTTACCCACGTAATGCAATGCAGTGATCGGACTCTTATAAATCTTATAAATAGAACAGGAAGGAGTAGTATATTGAAGTCCACAGGCATCAATTCAAGAAGAGACAGATCACCATAAATTACGAATACGTCAAGTTATGAAGTTAAACGCAGAACCTTGACTTCGGGGGTTATCCTCCTCTTTTGATTATCTGAACCAATGAGAAAGTATTACAAAGGCCATGTCGCCTTCGATCATTGGCAGTGGTAAAATATAGAGTCAAATGGTAAAATATAGAGTCAAATACTAGGTAAGTGTATGGACCGTATCAAGTAATAAAGAATAAGTAAGATATCGTTTTTATAACTACTTGTTACCAATAATACAATTGAATAATGATTTTACACTTTTACTTAAATTGAGTGAACAAATTTAAATCAAAATATGAACAAAACTAACCAATAAAAAAGGGGAAATCAAATCTAATTACATCTTAGGCTAAGGGTAATTCTAAATCTTATGTGGTGACTCAGATTATTATAGTCTTGATTACTTCTTAGTGTATAATTTATCCCTTTAATTGCATTTAAACTTATATTTGCTATTGGAGGGCTCTTATTTACCTAAAAGTGTCTTTCGATCCACTAAAAAGCATTCCAACTATGTTAATCCCTAATGTCTTAGGCAATTAGTACTTAATTGGATTAATTTTAAGTGCAAGCCTAATGAGACTATGTAGGGCCGGTAGGTATATGTCTATCCTACAAGCAAATTAAATTCAAAAATCTAATCCTACACGATTTAATTGAAGGTCTAGTCTAAATTCCCTATGTCTAGGCTCTTTTAGAACACCAAAATAGTCACAATCAGATTCCTCTTGTTTCAGGATAATCAAGTACACAATTAAATCAACAAATATATATTAAAGTAATTAATGACAAAAATTATCATCCACTAATCTATAATCAAACTAAATAACCCAAAACCAAAGGTTTAGCTACATAAATTGAACATTATCATGACCAAAATAATAGGTAACCAAAGACAAAATAAAGAAGAGAAAGGAAAAGAGAAACAAGAACTCAATGTCGAATTTTTATCTGTGCTGTCGCTCTTCTGTATCTTCAAACTTTAATCTCCCTCCACTAAAGCTCTTGCCTTGCCATCACCAACCAGGAAAATAGAACACACCTCCCTCTTGCTACTACTAGAAAAGGTTGAGGTTGTATGCACACCATCAAGACAACAAATTGCTGATGTGATGACCAAAGCCAGAAAGATTTATTCTGTAAAAGGAGGCAACAGGAAAGCTTCCTCCATAAATTAGCCAAGCTTCCACTTGTGTTGGAAAGAGTTGATTTTGAATGAATTATGATTGGCTTATGAAATCCCCCCAAAATTCTATCTCTCATTTTCCCCCTCAATCTGAACTTCCCTCCCTCCCTCCTTTCTTTGTTTCTACATTTCATTTCCTAATCTGTTTGAGTGAGAACTAGTGTGAGTGGGTGAGTTTTACAGCACCTTGTCCAGTACAAAGTTTGACAAGGCTTCACAAGCAAGCTGAGAATGAAGAACAAGAACATTTATTCACTAGCTCTAGAGGGAGTGTTGGCCATTAGGGCTAGAAAATCTGTTTTTGTTTATTTTGCTATTATTATTAATTATTTATTATTATAGTTAGAATATTTGGGAAATAAATCTAGATATAATTAGTTTTTTACTAGATCTAACCTAGATTTAGGTCTCTTTTCTGTCACGTCTCCTTCCTATATGTACTAGTCATATTTCATTTAACTTGTTTCATTTATTGTTATTATTGTTGTTGTTATTACTACTACGACTACAACATAACACCGTTGTAGGGAAAACGTTCATAATAGGTGATGAAAGACTAAATTACACTTACTCCATGTAGAAGTTCATAATATATGATGCTAAATAACATCCAGGGTCATGGCATTCCATATCTGAGAAATGAACTTCAACAAATTCTAGATCATCACTGATACATCACAAAGTACAGTAGCAAGGTTAGGTCACTATTACAAAATATTGATTTTACGATCCTAAAGGACGTCCCTTTTTAAAAAAGGGACGTAAAAAATAAAGGCGGTGGCATTTTTGTAATTCTGAGTGAAATTTGAATAGTTTTAGACGTCCCCAATTTAAATAGGGACGTTAAAGTCACTTTAGACGTCCCCAATTTAATTGGGGACGTCTAAAGTTAAATTTTTTTTTTTTAATCAGGGACGCCTTTTGGTCACTTTAAACATCCCCAATTTAATTGGGGACATCTAAAGTTAACTTTTAAAAAAAAAAAAAAAGGCATCCCTGATATATATTTGGCATCCCTTAAATATCAAAAGTGGCGTCCCTCATGTTATCAGGGACGCCTAAACTGGTGTCCTTGATATAATATCAGGGACGCCACTTTAGGCGTCCCTTATTATAAAAAAAAAAAAAAAAACTTTAGACGTCCCCAATTAAATTGGGGACGTCTAAAGTTTGACTTTAGAAGTCCTTTTTTGAATTGATGACGTCTAAAGTAAAAAAAAAAATTAACTAAACAATTTTAGGCATCCCTAAATTAAATTGGGGACGCCAAAAACAATTCAAATCTGTACTGACAGCCTTTATTTGTTAGTTTTATAGACCTACACTCATCTTTCTCATCAACGCAACCACTACCACCACACATTTAACTTTTGCTTCTTCTTCTTTATATGCTGTTTTTAAACTTGTTTCTTCTTTTCTCTCTCTTTTTTTCACCAGATCTGTAATGCTTACCACCACGCATTTAACTCTTGCTTCTTCTTCTTTATATACTATTTTTAAACTTGCTTCTTCTTTTCTCTCTCTCTTTTTCATCAGATCTGTTATATTTCTTACTATTTTTTATTATTTTATCTTCTTTCTCTTTTTTCTTTGGATTTCCCTTCTATTTTATCTTCTAACTCGTGTTGTTATAGTTTGTAGATCGAGACTCCAAAACATGCTTCATGGCCACGTTCCCTCTGAGAAAATGAGGTACATCTCTCCCTGTTGCTCTTCTCTATTCATTATTACGAGAAAATAAATTTTAATAATAGAAGGAGATAAGTTTTTCGCAACTGATTCATCTTATTGTTATCATCTTTTGTTTATGAGATTTCAGCTCTAGAGTTATTATTGTGTAGATTTTGGATTTGGAGTTCAGATACTAGATCTGTAATTTTATTGACGATGGTATGTAATTTCTAATTTTAAATACTGTTTAGTTCGGATCTGTAATATAAATGTTTTTTTTTTTAAAAAAAGCACTTTAGACGTCCCCATTTTAAACTGGGGACGTCTAAAGTTCAGACTTTAGACGTCCTTTTATTTACGAACATTATTGCCATTTTTTTCTACGTCGCTCACATAGACGTCCCCTTGTTTTCAGATGTTAAAAGGCTTAAATAATGGACGTTAAAAACGTTTTTTGCAGTAGTGGGTAAGCACATATAGATATATGGAAATTGTTGTGCGTTAAATAAAATCCAAAATTTTCAATTTTTAATGTGGATAATTAATCTTAGCTTCATTGTCTTTGTCCATTTTCTCTAAATTATTAGGTCCATCCCCTTCAAGAAAAAGAATGAGATTATCCTGTTTAATTTATGCTATACATCAGCTATCAATTATAATTAATCACTAATGCTAAGAACATATTATACACGTACCTTTCTAGACCCCAAGCCATCATATAGAACTACCTTAGAAGCATCCTCCCTGCCAAGTTGGGACAAGGAAAAAAAATTCAGAAAATCCAATGAAACTAAGAAAATCACAAACCGTAGGTTTATCATCTTAAACGAAGAATATAAAGGGTGCAAGAGGAGCAGCATTTTTGCAATTATGGGAGGGACCAAAATAGCAAAAGTACGAGTAAATATTAACATCACTTCTTACATGACAATCATATATGTACTTAAATAATTATGAAAAAATCATAAATGACATGATATAAAACATTAAAAATAAAGAAAAATTAAAAGATCAATCAATTAGTAAAATGAAATGAAATGAATATCAATTCCTTTTTGTGAGAAGGCATCATAGCTACGGATTGGACGATAAACCAGCAACCATAGGGACCATGAGAACATATCAATGGTTAAGCATTGGGCATCTTGAACCATCGTAGGTTCAGATTTTACTGCAAGCAGGTGAATCCCTCTAAAATAGATTGGAAATAGGAAAATCCTTATTCAGTGCATTGAAATTGAAAAATCCGAATCAATCTAGTGTCAGTACTGATGAACAGTGCTAGCGGTATCAAAAGACGATTTTGCCCTTCAGCCCTCATTCTCACCACTTCAAAAATAGCAACACGCGGTTCTTAATTAACACCTCCGGATTCTTGATTAACAACTCCCCTTTCTTATTTCACAACTTCCTAATTTAAGTTTCAAGGCCAATAACAACACCTCTTTTTTATTAACAACACGCACTATTGATTAACAACTCTGAATTCTTGATTAACAACTTCATATTCTTGATTAACAACTCAAATTTCATCTTTTTACTTTCACAATAACAACACCGGTCTTGTTATTAATAACACCATATTCTATATTAACAACTCCCATTTCTTGTTTCACAACTTCGTAATTAAAGTTTTAGGGTCAATAACAACACCTCTTTCTTTATTAACAACACCGTATTTTACATTAACAACACTATATTTTTTAGATGTGAATATGTGGAAGAATAAAGCAGAATTGTTAATCAAGAATTCGGAGTTGTTAATAACAAGACCGGTGTTGTTATTGTGAAAAAAAAAAGATGAAACTGGAGTTGTTAATCAAGAATACGGAGTTGTTAATCAAGAATCTGGAGTTGTTAATTAAAAACCGCGTGTTGTTATTTCTGAAGTGGCGAGAATGAGGGCTGAAGGGCTGAATCGTCTTTTAGCGCGCGCCCGCACTGTTCATCCGAACTGACACTGGATTGATCTGAATTTTTCAATTTCAATGCACTGAATAGGGATTTCCCTATTTCCAATGTATTTTAGAGGAATTTTTCCTTAAATAAATTTACTACTTTTGTAAATTGATTTACAATGACTTATAAATCGATTTAGTTCACATTTGAAAACTTGGTTGCTTTTGGCTAGATTTAGTAAATTGATTTACAATGTCTTATAAATCGATTTACTTTATAATTGAAAATTTAGTTGCGCTCAGCCAACTTTTATAAATCAATTTATAATGGCTTATAAATCGATTTACTTCACATCTGAAAACTTGATTTAACCGGAGCAAAATCGATTTTCTTACCTTATAAAAAATAAATTTCATTAAATTTGGTTTATCCCTATTTTTTTCGATTAGTAAATAGAGTATACACACAAAATCAAGGTAGTTGCACTTTTATGGGCTATTGATAGTCTCAACACGCATGCTTGGTGGTGAAACATTTATTTCACCACACACAAAAAAAAATCCCTTTTTTTTTGGATGGTAAAACAGGGGAACTAGACGAGGTTGCTGCCTATATCTTGACCCATGAGAAGTTTCATCGGAGAGTAGCGAGTAAAGCAATGGCATAAACGACGAAATTATCTTCCTCAAAATTGCCACATAGTGTTCTTTCTTTGTCCTCCATTGTATTGTCTGCAACATCCCAATGATCAATGACAAACGACAAACTTTTGGCACAGCTTTGGCTCCCTCCTTGTTCTCCGCCAATGCTGCAAGAACCATTAAACAATATGTGATTAAGTCAGATTTTTGTGACGAAGCTAAGAAACTAACTTTGTGTCGAGATGGATAGTGTTGGCTTCAAGCACTTTCAGATGGTTCTGAAAAAGCAAGAGAAAAGCAAAATAAATGTTTTATGAGGGTAAAATGTCTGAAAGTTTCATGGTTCATAGAGGAAATTTGGGTTCCCATCAATTTTGGTGGAATCTTATCTTCCCACATTTAAAAGAAGATAGGTGGGCCTTGGAACTTGAGTTCTCCAAAAAATTGGACACTAGTAGTATACCAAAAAAAGGAATTTGTTCATCTACACTCCCTTCCCACCTCTTATATGTACCAAACGAGCACTAAGTTTTACGAATGGATATTTAATTTTGAATTTGAAACTTAAAACTCGAATCACATTTTGTCATTTTAAAATTGGTAATATATGCCTATTAAAGTTGCAACCAGTAACATTCTAAGTTTAAGTCCACTATGTTATAAGTTCGGTTAAAACTTTCTACTCACAGTGAATTGCCGTACACTCATGAATTGTGATGCCAAGAACTGCAATCTCATTGATGCAACAGTATCACATTCTTTGTATAGCAGCAAGCAAATCCTTTATCCTAATTGTGAACAGATACTCCAAAACTATGTGATGGAATATAAGAATAAGATATTTTAAAGAAACCTTCTATGGAAGGATATCTACTTGATTTTTATATATTTTATTAATTTCTATACTAATAGACTGCAAGTTGATATTTTTATTAATATTTTATCAAGGAAGTTGATTGTTTGCTTAATAGGAAAGAAAAGGTAAGAGCAGGTGGCGTTTTCTTCATGAGAAGGAAACCTCAACTATATACATGCCTATTCATACTGTTGGATTTTAGGCGTACTTGAAGTGTCGTTTTGAGTTCTTCCGGTACCCACGTGAGTCGAATCATCAGGATTTTGACTATATCATACAGCAAATGCACAAGAAGGGAAGAGTGGAGAAGAGAGTTCTCAGAAAATGTTTTTCTCTATGTGTGTTGTCTGTTCTGTGTTCTGTGTACTTATTCACGCGCACACACGTCTATTTCTCAAACAACTGTTTTCTCCAAAATATACGGGGAACTGCTTCCTCCAGGTTTCAATTTTGAACCCTTAGGGAAAATTACAAATAAATACCCCATATTTGTCTGAATATTTTATTTTGTCCCAAAGCTTAAAGCTTGATGGGTTTGGGTTTTAGGCTTAATCCACCAAGGGGTGGACTAAGCCCAATTTCCAACACATACATTTCAAGATATGCTTCAGTCAGATTTTTCCTGAAATGGTTCTATCTTCCAACAGTGACTTGCAAAGTTCATATCAAGAGAAGGAAGAACCAACTTGAACAGTTGAACCTCAAAGCAGAATATTTTGAATTTTCGTTTTCATTCTTTGTTAAGAGGAAACAAAATAAAAGCACCTTATAAACTGGTTTTGGGTTAATATTTCATTTTACAGACGTTAATTTTGAGTTACTAAAAGTATTAAAATTAGGTTTCTAAAAAGTCAAACCACAAGTTTGAATGGATGAGAAAATGACGTGGAGATAAGAGAGGAAAAAAACAAAGGGTAATTAACACAAAAGACCTTTTAAATCTGTATTTTATAAATCAGGACCACAAAATAGCCTAATTATCCTGAATCCCTAAAAATTGCTGGGAAGTTAAATTTTGTTGCGAAATAGCCATATTGCCCATAGTTTATTATGAAAAGAACTCTCCCCATCATCAACAATCAGAGAACTATTTTGAAGAGAGTGGTCTGGAAGTTAGTAACAACTTCACTTAAAAGAAATAAGAATTTTAATTAGTGGTAACCTAGAGATTAATATGATCATTTCATAGCAAAACTTAATTGTCATGACCCAAAATCCGAGTCATTACTGACGCACAAGTTAGGTTAAATAACTTTATTTAGCCTAGCAAGCCAAAACAATTCATACAGAGTTACAAACTCTTCAATGAGTGCATCCACTTTGGGTCGAGTAGCAAATTAGTGTGTGTTTGGATAGAGGAAAAATAAGTATTTTTAGGATAAAACCATAGTTTTGTAAAAAAATACTTGAACACTACATTTTTTTTCTCATAATCCTTTTTCTAAAACTATGGTTTTAGGTAATTTTTTTTTTCACTTTTTTGATGTTGTGAGCCCTTCCCCTCTATCTTATTTATCCTTTTGTTTATTGGTGGCCTCACGCCACTCTCTCTCTCTCATTTTTTTTTATAGAATTTCGAAATTCTCTGTATCCCTTTTTATCTTTTTTTTTTAAATTTTGAAATTTTAATGCTCACTCTTATCATTAATATAAAATATATTTATCTAAATTAATTATATTAGAAAAATTAGTTACATTAATTAAAATTACATATAGATAAATACATTTTATTTTTGGTATTAATTATGAAATTTAATGTTAAATAATGGGTTAAGATGCATATTTTTTAATGTTATTAGGGGTTCTTTCCTTTTATAATTTAACGTCGTTAAATCAAATTTAATAGTTTTATACAATTTGTATTCTTTTTAATTGTTCATTATTATTTTTGCATATTCCAAAACTTATCTGTACTAGACACCCATAAAGAAAAACTTGGCTGTTTTGGATCTTAACTCTTAAATAATACATAAAATATAATCTTATTCCTTATATGTAATTATCACAACAGTTAATATCCTTTTTAGTAATTTGACAATGAAAACTGCTATTCTGATCACAATATTTACACACTCTCATTTTATCAAAAATCACTTTTTTCCCATAATCTATTCTGCTCATAATTTATTCTCTAAAAACTATTATTCATTTTTTCTTCAAAAACTATTCCCTACAAACTAAATACACACTTTAATCACGGTGCTGGGTAGAGCAAACAGGGAGAGGGGCTTCTCCACTTCTCTTACCATCCACTTCCCTCCACTTCTTTATTCTCACCATTAGATTAACTCTAAACGGTTAAGATTCAATATCCTATACAAATTAAAAATTATACATAAAATACGTTAACAAAAGTATAAAGATATGAATAGTTATATCAAATTTTAATGATTTAAATTTATTTATATACATTTTTGTTATTTAATATTATAATAATATTTTTATAGAATATTAAATCTCAACCATTCAGAGTTAATCTGACGATGAAAATAAAGAAGTGGAGGGAAGTGGATGGTAAGGGAAATGGAAATGCCCCTCTCCTAAACAAATGCAATCCTAGGCTTGTGAAATTAAACTCAGTGGGGCCAGATTAAACATGCAGCAAGACCACGGATTGGAGATAGAGGAGACTAGGGGGAGACGTGTGGTGGAGGTCGATGGTGCCTTTTGAGATACCATAGGAGTTAGATAACTTGTGCAGAATCCGACTCAAGGATAATGTTCTTGCAACCCAGATACGAAACAACTTTCAAGCCTTAATGAACTCGCCTTTTAATTTTGCGTCACGTAGAATACCTCCGGGGTGGCCACTACTTCGCTCTGTCATTTGAGGGAATTTGGGAATTCAGATTTGCGTCCCTCTATTGCGTTCTTTGCTGCCCCTTATTTTATGGATTTTCCTAAATTTATTTTATGACTCTTTGCATCATTAGATTCTACATGAAATGAGTGAAATTTTGATATTTTATGAGCAAAAAATGAACATGTTTTTTATTTTTTATGATTTTTCAAAGATATTTCAGAAAAATGATACTTAAAGTGAAAAAAAAAGGGAAAAAAAATACACCATTTTTTTTAAATATCTTTAAAAAATCATAAAAAATTGAAAACATGTCCATTGTTTGCCCACAAGATATCAAAATTTCATTCATTTTGTGTAGAATTTAATGATGCAAAAATACATTTAGGAAGGCTACTAAAATAAAGGAGCAGTAGAGGGCGCAACAAGGGGCGCGCATTTGAGGCCCCAAATCCCATTGGAAAAATTACTCCTAGATCCCTAGTAAGTAAGATATTATCAGAAAGGTCCTTAAGGTTGTAAAACACACTTAACAAATTGTGAATACATGCTTTTAAGGTTATAACTAGAGACATTTCTAATAATATTTTGCTTACTTAAGACCTAGCAGTGATTTTTCCAATCCCATTTGAGGTTGGCTTTTCAAGACCCCGAATGCTAAGATTCCATCTCTTTCCACAAGGCCGGTGTATGCGGGCGGTCCTGCAGAACAAGCTGCTGGTCTCAACTTCTGCATGACACACCAGGCATGAAGTATCAGAACTCAACCCATACTCACATTTGGAAGAGAATTTTGAAATTTAAGTGGTATTTGTTTTATCTTTTTCTTTTTATTTAATTACCTTCACGAATGTAAGAAAATTGAGTTTTTTTGCCAATAAAAAAACGAGTTTTGAAATAAAAACAATAAAAAGTTTGTTAAATATCTTAATTAAAATACAGCAGATATTATGTATCTTAACTGACGATTCTTTTTTTGTTTTGCCTGAACTTAACTAATCGTTAATAATCAATAAAACCAAGTCAATATATATAGATAAAACGATTATCCTGATAAAAAGGGTTAACAAATCATTTTCATTGTTACAAAAACTTAATTTCAAATTAAACTACGATTTAGGGAACATAATAATGGAAATTTTCACTAAAAGAACTCAAAAAATGTTAAAAGACAGAAAGATATTTCAAATATTCATAATATCATAGAGATGTTAGACTCAATTTATTCTTTTTGAAATTAAATGAAAATGACCAAATTGTCCTTACATATATATATATATATATATATTTATAAAAAAATATTACCCCAACCGACTGCCGTCGTCGGAGCTCTGATGACTGGCAGCCACCCTCTGCCAGTGGCTGAAGCTCCGATTGGCCATGGAAATAAATATTCTCAAAGCGGTGGGAGTGGGGTTTGAACCCTCATCTCACTTTGTTTGTCCAAAAAGTGCCCAATGGCTTTCAATGCATTATATTCAAAATATATATATATATCTATATATATATATATATATATGTGTGTGTGTGTTAACTTTTGATCTTTAACGCAAGCTCATTTATAAGTTTTGTTAAGAAATTCGTGATATTTCATTAGATTTTAACAATTTTCGTTTACCAAGTAACAAATTCACACTATCTAGCATTCACAAGTTTTGTAAAGAAATTCACAACGTTTCATTATGTTTTAACAACTTGTACTAAGTAAAAAAAATCACACTAACAGGTCATTCATAAGTTTTGTTAAGGAATTTACAACATTTAATTAGGTTTTAACAACTTTCCTTTTCCGAGAGAAAATAGGCACACTATCAGGTCATTTACAATTTTTGTTAAAGAATTCACAACATATATATATATATATTAGATTTTAACAACTTTCGTTTATCAAGTAAAAAAGTCATTCTATCATGTCATTAACAAATTTTGATAAGAAATCACAACATTTGATTATGTTTTAACAACTTTCATTTTCTCAAAAAATAAATTCACACTATCAGATCATTTATAAATTTTGTTAAAGAATTTATGACATTTTATTACTATGTTTTAACAACTTTTCGTTTTGTCATAAAAAAAATTACAAGATCCACAATGTATTTAAAAATGGTTGTTGCTTTCCTCTTTTTTGATAGTTGAAAACCCAAATACTTCCCAATCTCTTCAGAGATTTTCATGCTGGTGATATCTTTTATTTTCATTCTCGAATCGTTGGGCATCTTTGTAGGGAAAAATAAGGAAAATTTACTTTTATTGATTTTTTCTCCAGAAGCTCTACAAAAAACTTCAAGACAACTCATCACACATAAAGCTTGCTGCTCAAATGCTTCACCAAATAGTATAACCTTTGCAAAAAGCAAGTGAGAGATCTGTGGCCTTGCTCTGGTTACAGAAATGGGCTTCCAATTTCCTGCATTAACTGGATCACAAATGATGTGAGACAATCTGTCCATATAAAGTACAAATATCATGAGGGAGATTGGATCTTCTTGATGAAGCCTCCCTTTACGAGTGAAAAATCCAATCTGTGATCCATTCCAAAGAACATTATAAAAAATAGATTAAATGCAATTCATAATATAAGAATGATAAAATTTTAGTTCATCCTTGCATCATGGAGAACCTGATGAAGAAAATCCCATCTAATGCGATCAAATATTTTCTCAATATCAATCTTAAGAGCCATATAGTCCTTCTTGCCTCTTGCTTTATTCATGGTGATGAGCATAATTTTTTGGCCAATGATAATGTTGTCTTGGATATGTCTCCCTTTAATTTCACCATTCCAATTACTTTAGAAAAATATGGGAGAGAATCCGTTAGGAGCTTTATAGGGACTCACATAAAATAAGGCTTCTTTAATGGAAAAATTATGTGTAGGTTCCAAGGATCGAAAATAATTACACTAAAGTTCCAAAAAACTAACAAATTGTTAAGCTGTTTTTATAATATGCTGAATTATTTTTTTGCTATTGTGGGACTTTAATATAATTATTTTCAGTTCTTAAGACCTGCACGTCATTTTTCCTTCTTTAATTTCCTCATCAGTTGGTATAACAAGGTTAATTAGTAAGAGAGGTTGAATCAATGATGGAAAAGTTTGTCTTTGTTTGTGTCATAATTGGACTGTTATCATCAGGGATGAAATAGCCTCTTGAAGTAGCTGGTGACCATGGCTATTAAGTCATCATTATTCAGTGTGTTTGTTTCCGCATTTTGAGGGGATAATCGGATTTCAACAGTGCTCAATTAGATTTAAACAGTATTTTTATCAAAAGTGAGTATTTGTTTCAGCGATTGGATTTAAGGTGAAAAAAGTCATAAGTTGGAAAAAATCATAAGCCTCAAAATGAAGCTTATTAAAATTTATGTGCCTGTATGTGTATAAAAAAATATTGATAGGAGTATTTTCATATTTTTGGGGATCAATGCGATACTTAAAATCACTTATAATCACAAAACTTCTTTTATGAAAAATGTTCTAAATAATTTTCTCTTTCTTTAGATAATAATCTTCTGCTAATTAGATAATACTTTGGGATAAGAGTTTAAGCAAGTTTTGAGTTTTGTTAATATATGACTGAAGAAATATAGAGAATAATTAATAATTAATTTTAATCAGTTTAGATTTATTATTTAGTTGTTTTATGATTTTATAATCAATTTTGTTTTATAAACATATCATAAATTACTTTCTATATAGTTTTTTTACCCATTAAATTTAGTTTAAATAATTTATTTGGATTATTAGATGTATTATTGAGATTTTAATTGGTTTATTTTGTTAGATTTTGAGTTATGTGAAAATATAACTTAGGATTTAATATTTAAATTAGAGTTTGATATAATTTATAAGATTTAAGCTTGAGGTGCACAGTAGAAAAGATTTTTGGAGTGTACCAATTTAAATTAGAGTTTGATATAATTTTATTAAAATTGTACCATTACCAAATTTTCAAAGTTAATTTTTGAAAAGATTGTGAAAAAATCCCTCCGTGTGTAGATATCTTCCTAGGTCCCATTGACAATTAAGTTGCCAATGATAACTTTTTTCACAATTATCCCTTCATTTTTTCATTTTTCATAATTTTTTCAATTTTTTTCTCTTAATTAATATAAAAGTCACTTATGCAAAAGTCAAACCAAACATCATAATTTTTACATAAGTTACTTTAAGTTACTTATCCAATCGCTAATCCAAACACTCATCATTTTACCCAATCTTAAGATTCCATAAATTTAAGTAAAAATAAGTTACTTATCCAATCTTCAAAACAAACACACCCATCCTCAATCCATGTTCCAGAATCGTCCTTTAGAAAAAAGTACAAGCTTTTTGAAACCATTTAATTTTTTCTAATTTTATCCGTTCATCAAGATCAGCCTGCAAAGTTCTCTCTTTCCTTAGAAAAGCAGAATGAGGATCAGACGTGGATCTTTGAATTCCATTCATCCCTGTTGATTAGGCTAACACAGCGCTTATTTGGGAACCACAAAAAAAAGAAAAGAAAAGAAAAAAGCTTTTTTTTTTAAATAGTAGGGCAAGCTTTAAGCTTGATTAGTACAATCTAACAAAAGAGTGTTGAGTCGGGGACCCCACAACAGGATCCCGTAAGTCTTGATCAATCAGTTCCCTACAACGTGTAGGAGGATTCTGGAGGTAAGTGACCTTTGTTCCCAGCTCATGCGCAGTTTTGGCAAGATGGTTAGCACACCGCATCATTTCTCTATTAGCATGAATGATCTCAAGGTCCCACTTTGAAAAGATAATGTTCCTAATCTTGGTGATCTCCTCCCATAAAGGGTGTTCTCTTCCACAGCTTATACTTAACAGATGTATGGCCTCCATCGAATCAGAATATAGCTTAATTCTATACAGACCCAATGATTTACATACTCGAAGACCTGTGCCAATCGCTAAGACCTCAGCTGTCGTCGACGTTGCATATCCTATGTTCTGTTGGAACCCTGATAGCCAGTTCCCTTGATTTGATCTCAAGACCCCACCCACTCCTGCATTACCATGGATATTGACTGAGCCATCAACATCTACGTGTGTAAATCCTATTGGCTGTGGTGTACACATGTGATTGGACCGCTTTGTGATCTGGAAGATTTGGTGTGTAAGATGACTGTTCTCCACTTCTTCCATGAGAAGGAAAGAGCACCGGTTCAGTAGAAAAAAGCTTTTTAAAGTACTTTTTCACAAACTTTGAACACCATAAAAACAGTTTTTAAAAGCTAAAACAAACAATCACACAACATGAATCTAAAGTTCAACTCAGCTGGAGCCTCATTCTGAACTAGGCCTTTCAGCCCATAAAAATACAGGGCTGTACCTTAGCCCCATATTTGAAGATCCACAATGCCACGTCAACACTTTGCCATCTTTGCTGGTAGTGGGTCCCACCTTCGAGGAAGCTTTACTGGGAAGAAAACAGAAAAACTGCTTTCTCCCGACCCAAGGTTCATGAACCCGGACCGAATATTGAACCGATCGAGATACTGATTTAAGGTCAATGAGTTAGATCGGGGCTAAACCTAGACCGGTCTACTAGCCGGTTCGCCGGTTTCAGGCCAGACCGGTCAGTTCGGTCCGAGTTCCTAAACCCTGGTTCGACCTTCTAGAAGCTTAAACCTTGCCTGTTTGGTTCAAAGGGAGGGGATGGAAGGGAAGATGCTCATTTTTTATCCCCTCTAAAACTCCCCAATTTGAAGGGAATAAAAATGAAGAGATGAAAAGATTTGAAGCCCCTTCTTTAAAACCCCTCTTCTCCAATTTTTTATACGAAAAAATGGGAGGCACTCATTTTTATACCCCGTCGTTCCATCCCCACCAACCAAACAGGCCCTAAGCAACTGCTGCATTAGCAACTAGCAACAATAAACGATAAAACTCACTATTTAAGGACGCGCAACAACGCGCGCCGGCATCTCTTCATCTCCTTCTCCATCTTCTTCTTCGGTTCACTTCATTCACTCTTCGCTCACACACACACAAACATCGTGACCTATTGATTTTTCCTCCCATGGATCCTCCATCTTCCACGCCACCATCTCTTCACATGGCAATGGCTGCCTTCTTTGGAGCCTCTTTGATGGCTCTTTCCGCGTTCTACATTCACAAGCGCAGTGTCGACCAGGTACTTCGCCGCCTCATCGAGATCCGCCGCACACACTCTCGCACTTCCGGCCCAAAAAGGGAGCAGGAAGAGCTCTATGGTGGTGATGATGATGATGAATACGACGGCGATGGCCTCCGAGAGTTTGGTTCCGACGGTGGAGGAACGGCTGTTGCTGTGAGAGATTATCCTAGAAGCTCGTCGACGTCTTTGGACGGAAACGGGCATCGGAGTTATAGAATCTCTTCGTCATTACCAAATGTTGCGGTTAGAACTGAGTGGTTCGAAGAGGACGGCCAGTTTGAGCGGTCAGTAGGTGATGAAGCTCATGCTCGTGCTTCTTCGCTAGATAATCTGAACTTTGTTACATCAGGACTTCCTCCACTTCGAATGGATCAAAGGGATAGTATGTTTTTCAAACTCGGGATTAATTTCGTTAGTTTTTCTGAAAGGATATGCTATTTCATATATGTTTATAACGATAAGCTGGACGCAAGAGATAATGAAATTGTTCTTCTTTCGATGTGGAGGTGCAATTTTAATCAAGAAGAAAATATTTTTGAACTGTAATTTGCCTTACTTCTGTTTGCTTGGTGGCTTTTACAGGAGAGAACGCTCAGCTTTCATGTTCCTACAAAAGAATAGCGTCTATTGGTAGGATTATGACTCCGAGGTCTCCCAGCCGTAATACCTTTGAAAGCGCTGAAGATTCTGACGAAGAAGGACCTGGCCTTGAAAATGATGATCGGATTCCTTTCTATCCGGGGAATACAGAGTCTTCAGATAATTATGTGAGAAGATACTTTCTTATCTCCTTCTGAACTTTTTTTGCACTGCTAATGAATTTTTTCAACTTTGAACTGATATCAATTTTTGCCCTTTTCTTTTCCTTTAAGATCAGAGGATCGGGGTTAAACATAACAACTAATTACTTATTGCTGTTTTTTCCTGATAATATTATATTTTTATCGAGTTCTAGACGAACTTGTTAGTATTGGTTAAGATAATATTTCAATAGTTGACAATTCTAAGAAATTAGAAATGAAAGGTTGCTTTTGTAATGTGATAATTTTGATAGTATTGGTGCATGATCCTTGATTCTCTCAATTGAGAGATGACTCACTTTTAGTATATTATTACTCATAGTTTTATATTAAGTGTTTTCAACTGGTATATGTTGTTGTAGGGAGTAAAAACAAATATATGCAGTTTGTCTGCTATTCCAATTGGAGGTGATGATGCGAACTGTGCAAACAGTGAGACTATAAGAGAAGCTAAAACCGGTGCTGATATACAACACGATGGAAAAACAGGATCAACTTCTGTAAACTTAGTTGGAAACGGTCTCACGTTTTCCAATACTGTCTTGCCTCCAAGAATTGCAGGGCAAGGTGCCTTCACATTCCTATCATATTCTGTCTGCTTATTGTTTCCAAATTCATTTCATGCTATATATTTTGGATTTTTTTCCTGCAATTTAAGTCACATGTTTCTATTATCTTTTCATTTTGCTCCCAATTTTGAGGTAAATTGTGTTGCAAATATTTTTTTAGCCATATTAAACCAAACAATATGTTTTCTTTTATTTTACTTATATGAAGAAATATTGAGAGAGGTGAATGTTTGATGTGTCTGTTTGTTCTACAAAACCTTCAGAGTCTGCAAATATTGAAGAAGAGGAAGAATGCAAGATGCTTCGTGAATGCTTGAATTTGCGTAAGAAATATGTTTACCGGGAAGAGGTTCCTCCTTGGAAGGCCAAACCTTTGGCAAAGAACTCTGATCCATATCACTTTGATCCAGTTGAACCATCATCAGTATGTTTGTTGCTTGTCCATTATGGATCTGTGTTAGCATTTTCTGCTGCAAGATAAATCTGTATGTGAAATAATAAGTCATTTTTCTTCTGAGTGTTAATTTAATATCAATATAACTCACTTTTTGTTGTTTCAAACAGCATGATTTCAGGATGGAAGGTGGAGTTGTACATGTTTATGCAAGTAAAAATGGTAAGCACTGAAAGTGATACTTAATAGGCGTCAAGGATTGTTTCTTTCTGAAAGTTGAATCTTTTAGGAGAAGTCTTGAATTGGCTTTTATTTATACATCTAAGATATCTCTTCAATCGTATGTGTTCTGAGCTTTGAGCATGGACAAAGCACAATCCCACCATATCAGTTGTGTAATATAATTTAATTTGGAGAATGCTGGTTGGCAAAAAGTAAACTCTTAACCACTTGCTTACTGCCCACAAAAGTTTTGATGCCATTCAATGTCAAGGACCTATGTTCATAAAAGATTTGATAGAGTTTTACGTTGACTGTCAAGGGCCTAACACAACCCTCCTCCTTTACGTTGGATCGTTTAAGGTGGTTCGGACTCCTTCAAAGAAGGCTATTGGATGCGCCGGTGACGATGGTTGATCAAGTACTATGGAGTTCTTTAAAGAGAGGTAGAGGAAGACCGAAGTAAACACTCAATAGATAATAGAGTGGGATTTTTTGGTTAATAATCTATCTAAAGATCTGATTTATAATAGGGCACAATGATGTCGTGCGATTCATGTAGCCGACCCCACCTAGTAGGATAAGGCTTTCTTGTTGTTGTCGTCGTCAATGTCATGGGCCTGCTTGTCCCAAAAGCATACTCTGTTGAGAGAAACTCCTACAACGGTTTTGATATACATTTAACAATATGTCTATGATTAAAAAAACGATTATTTTCCTCAATTACCTTAGCATCATTCATTTTGGTTTTCCCAAAAGCTTATGATGTTTGGAGAGTGTCCAAAAATGGTGTTGATATATATATAAAACAACTTATGTATATTGTATCTTCCTACAACTGTTATATTATGCATGTTGACTTGGCTATGATTAAAACCAGGATAATCTTTTTTCAGTTACCTTAGTAAGATTCGTTTTAATTTTTTGCTTATTTCATATCGGAACAATTGAGCTTTCAAAGAAACTGTTTTGCAGACTCTGAAGAGCTCTTCCCAGTTGCAAACTCAACAGAATTTTTTACTGATATGCATTACATTCTTAAGGTTATGTCTAATGGAAATGTTCGCTCTGCATGCTACCATAGGCTACGATTCCTTGAGGAAGTAAGTTTTTTTTCCCTAACTTATTTTTATCTGATTTCTCTTTTTCCCCCTTGTGGCATTTAATTATGACCTTCATCTGATCATTACGCAGAAATTCCGTCTTCATCTCTTACTGAATGCGGATAGGGAATTTCTGGCCCAAAAAAGTGCGCCACACCGAGATTTTTACAATATTAGAAAAGTTGACACTCATATCCATCACTCTGCTTGCATGAATCAAAAGCATCTACTGCGCTTCATTAAATCAAAATTAAGAAAAGAACCTGATGAGGTGAAAATTGTTATAAATTTATCTCTTAATTTATGTTTAGCTTATTGTGACCCCACTTTTCATTTTTGCTCTTTTAATTTTTAGATTGCTGGTGCTTCTTAATTACGTTATTATCCTATGTTGGCAGGTTGTAATATTTAGAGATGGAAAGTATATGACACTGAAGGAGGTGTTTGAGAGCTTGGATTTGACAGGGTAATGCAGTACTTTAGTTCTGCTTAACTACTGCTGCAGTTGTCCTGCGTATCTATGAGTGTGATTGCATGTTTTCATGTTGTCTGAATAGTAGCATTTCATGTGCAGGTATGATCTGAATGTTGATCTGTTGGACGTTCATGCTGATAAGAGCACCTTTCATAGATTTGACAAATTCAACCTTAAGTATAATCCTTGTGGACAAAGCAGACTTAGAGAGATATTCTTAAAGCAGGATAACCTCATTCAAGGTTTGTTTGAGAATAAGAAGATACTAATAAATAAATGTTTTTATGCAGCTCAGTAACTCATAATCTTAGGGTTATAAGTGGATTTCTTTTTCAATTCTCAATAACTAAACGCCCCCCAAAATGCACAGGAAGGTTTTTGGCTGAAGTAACAAAGGAAGTTTTGTCAGATCTTGAAGCAAGCAAATATCAGGTATCTTATCTGTGCGGCAGCAGATTCTTCACTGGTGATATTTCCTATCTTGATTCATTTGTATACATACAATTTACAGATGGCTGAGTACAGGATTTCCGTGTATGGAAGAAAACAGAGTGAATGGGATCAAATGGCTAGTTGGTTTGTAAACAATTCTCTCTATAGTGAAAATGCAATATGGTTAATTCAGGTAATTTGTTATTCAGAGTTCTATTCTTGCAGCATTTTTTGTTTGAATGGATGGTGTGACAATTAATCATTGGGCACTAGATCTGTTGGATCACTGTGTCAAGAGTTAGTGTCGATTTCATTTATTTGTCATTTTATCTTTCTGTGAGATTGGTACAGATAGTTGGCAAAAAAAAAAAAAAAGAGATTGGTACAGATCGACTTCTTATGAGTGTAAGGCAGAATCAGTTTCAATATATTGCGGTAGCCTTCAGTTGTATGGTTTTCCCTGGAGAAGTTGTTCCTTAGCTCATTGCAACTTTTAGGACCTCTTTATTCTTCTGTATAAAATTGTTGTCGGGCAATGGTGCTTTGTTGAAAAATAATCTTGAAAAAGTGCTCTTGGTTGGGTAATTAGAGTCATTTTTGCTTTATTATTCTTGGTAGAAAGAGTAAACTTTTAAAGAATGTTCCTTGCAAGGAGAGGAGGCCAATGGGATTTCAAACTGGGAAGGAGATCCCTTTTTTTTGGGGGGGGGGGGGTTGGAAGCTCAAAGATCAGCTACTCAGGTTGGCGTAAAAAAGGGAAGAGTGGGATAGGGCTTCTCTTGCTTTTGATGTAGCAGGGCTGTAGCGGGAGGCCTACATGACTTGCATTTATTTCTGCAAGCTATGGGATATAGATTAAATGTATGTTTGGGAACACTTATTTTTTAAATATAAGTGCTTATTACGCAAGCCGAGATAAAACTCCTCTCATATACTTACCTCGTATATCGTAAATAACGATTTATAAGTACTTATTACCCAAAAATAAGCTATTCTAAACGAACACTAAAATGAGGGAAAACTAAACTAACTATTGAAGGGGTTGGAATTCGCCTTGCCCTAGTACACTATCTAGGAAGAAAGATTTTGTGCCTTTCCGCCAAAACAGAATGAAGGACCAATTGGTTCTATCAGAATGTCTTTCTTTCACAGTGCTTTAACATTCTCAAGTGTTCTAGTCTAACTATCTCTACCCCAAGTACCTCTGGATAAAGCACACACTAAGCAGATCTACTTTGTGTGTCAAACTTTCTTGGGAATCACTGGGATGAATCTTTTTCCTTTCTATTTTTTTCTTTGAATGTGTTGCCAACATGATCCTATGTGAAGAAACTCTTCACGTCATTATGGAAAGAATATACATCTGGCAATTTATTTAAAATAAATCCTATTCTTTCTAGAAGAATTTACAAGTATAAAATGGATTATAAAAGAGAATTACCACTGGCAACTATTTTCTGTATGATCCTTTAACATTTTGATCTTTGTTTTACAAGATTTTATTCAGGATCTCATGCTATCTTTTCCATCTGTCTTCTTTGAGCTTTGGGATTATTGTTTATTAACTATGTTCTTTTTCTAATTTTCATTGGCACAGTTACCCCGACTATACAATGTGTACAAGAATATGGGAACTGTTACCTCGTTTCAGAATATTCTGGATAATGTGTTTATTCCTCTGTTTGAAGCCACAGTGGATCCAAATTCTCATCCTCAGTTGCATTTGTTCTTGATGCAGGTTAGCCCCTCTTCTACTTTGTGTGCACATTAGCCCCTACGTGTGCTTGCATTTTTTCAATCAATAGGTTACTTTGCTATGAGTATTTAACATTTCTTCTAACATGCTAATGTAACTGTGCTTTAGCTACGGTACCTGAGATATGCTTAGGTTGATGCTTTGTCCTTGCTGCTGTATGAAAATTTCCCAACTCTATTAAAGAGTGTCCGTATATTTCAATTCAAAAATGTTTTTGCTTTGCTGCAAGTTTCATCTAGAGTAAGTATTCCCCATGCAGTGGCTCTTCTTTGTGACAAAGGGGTGCCTGTGATATACAAAAACAACTTCTATTCCTTTAAATTGTTAACACTGGCTGAGCACAAAGTTCGGATCTGTCATCTGAGACCATTTAGACTCAAATTTGATTCTTTGCTCAAGAATTTTATTTCTGTTATCCTCTGTACCGCAGACTTCTGTTAAGTGTTAATGATAATTACTGCCAAGAGATTATGCATCACTTTCAACTCCTTTTCATTTCTGTCTTATAAAGGATGTCTAAATAATGGACACTGGAAGCTGTTATGTTGTTTATTCTTGCATTGCTGCCTTTTTTTCTGGCAACGTGTTGAACGTATTATATTGAGCTATTACCAAATGCAGGTGGTGGGATTTGATCTTGTAGATGATGAAAGTAAACCAGAAAGGCGACCAACTAAGCACATGCCAACCCCAGCTGAGTGGACAAATGAATTTAATCCAGCTTATTCTTACTACCTTTATTACTGCTATGCAAACCTGTATACATTAAACAAGGTCTCTAATGTTTTCCTCCTGCCACAAGCCTTAACAAATCATATGAGTTTATGTTTATCCTCAAATTGAACTTAATTACTTAATTATAATTTTCTGTTGGTTCCAGTTGCGTGAATCTAAAGGAATGACCACTATAAAATTGCGGCCTCATTGTGGAGAGGTTATCATTTATATCATTGTATTACAATCTATCCTTTATGCTCGTTGTTGAAATGGACATAACTATTATACTTGTGCAGGCAGGTGATGTTGATCATTTGGCTGCTGCTCTCCTCCTCTGCCATAACATTTCCCATGGGATTATTCTGCGGAAAACCCCTGTTTTGCAATATTTATATTACCTTGCACAGGTTACTCCTCACAAAAAATCATTCTATCAATATAGTGATTTGAGCCCTTCTCACATGAGAGGTGTTGTTGATACACTGAGTTTGAAATAGTTTTGATGGGAAATTCCTGCAACTTATGGTTTTCTGCTAATTTGTATTAATACCATCTTCAGATTGGATTATTGATGTCACCCCTGAGCAACAATTCCCTTTTCTTGGACTATCATCGCAATCCAATGCCTATGTTTTTCCAGAGAGGTCTGAATGTCTCTCTCTCCACCGATGATCCCTTGCAAATTCATTTGACTAAAGAGCCATTGCTGGAAGAATATAGTGTTGCTGCTAAGGTTTACTCCTGAATAGTTGAAGCCTTTATCTTTGGATTCCTTGGCCGATAGAATTTTATCAAATCTTCTGTTTACTCATTTTTAAGTGTTATTATATGTATTATATGAAAATTGTGTATTTTACAGGTATGGAAGCTCAGTGCCTGTGACTTGTGTGAGATAGCCAGAAATTCTGTCTATCAGTCTGGATTTTCACATGAAGCTAAGGTAAATGATGTGACAACAAATGTATGCTCATGTTTTAGTTCGTGGTTCTGTGTTGTGCTATACGCAGTGAAGCACATGAATTATTATATTGTAACTTGGCATATTTTCCCAAGCAATGCACAAGATATATCATAACTTTTTGAAAAATTGTACATATCTTTCTAAATTTTAAACCCTGTTGAAATGTGTAAAAAAAAGGATTGAGGGAATAAAAATAAAAAGTGTACAGTCCAATGAAACTCGTGGAGGGAGATCAAAAAAGTATAAAAAATCTTCTTGAACTCACTCACTTTAGATTTTATATTTTTTATTGTTGATTTCATGTGCTGAACCTGAAACTATGTATGGATGTGTCTTGCTCCTTGGTGGTTCAACACTTGGAATTTAGGTGTTCTGTAACGGTAATTAATGGGAGGTCCAGAGTGTTGTTCTGTGCCCACTCACTGATTTCAACTTTTCAAATGGGGCGCATTGGCATGCACCTCATGCACCAATTGTAAATAAGGCCAAATTAATCCCTATTACTACATTTGTATGGTTTGTAATTCACTGATTAGCAATTTGAATTGCTGAATACCCATCCTATAGTTGAAACCCATTTCTAACAATAAAAATATGATCAATTTGGCCATTACAGTTTTCTCCAGAGGACAGGCTCCTGTAATGTTCTGTTTATAGTTCCTGGTTCTTGAATATTCTGATCTAGCATTGACATGATTATCACAATTTTGCTTGCCTTCACAGGCGCACTGGCTTGGGGATAAATATTACTTGAGGGGCTCCGAAGGAAATGATATTCATAAGACAAATGTTCCCAACTTGAGAATCTCTTTCCGAGATGAGGTAGTAAATCGTAACAACCATGTGTGTGTGATGCCGCTTGTAGATAGATTTGTATCTTTTCATGACTATGATATTGGGGTTTTGCAGACATGGAAGGAGGAAATGCAATACATTTATGCCGGCAAAGCCATCTTCCCTGAAGACGTTGACCCATGAATTTGCCTCTGAATTAATCACCATTTATATGATGATTGCGGTTATGGTTCTCCTTCTCCCTCCGGCTTCCTTTCACATAACTTATACACAGCTGCTTCAACTATCACTTGTTATTTTCAAACTCAGAGAAGCCAATTTATTGCAACAGGGTTGTCAACAATGTTGCCAGCATTGCTTCCAATTGTGTTGAGGATAGCAGAATTATGAACTAGCTATTTTGTCAGCTGTTGTTCATCATTAGTGGCCTTCTTGCTGTGCCACTATACTTGACTCGGTTGTAAATTAAATTGCTTCCTGCCCAATCAGGCTCTCGGGAGTCAGGATGACTTATGATCCAGATTGAAGCACACTGTACTATTCTGTTCTGACCCATTAGGCTTGAATGTGCAAATCCCTTGCTTTGCCTGCTTCATTTCACTTTTCATCCTTGATTTGGCTCTTGTATATTTGAAGTGTGCTTTCCACTTCATAAATTTCTAAGGTATTAAAACTCGGACCGGGCATTGAACTGGTCGGGGTACTGGGTTAAGGGTCGGTGGGTCAAACCGGGGCTAAACTGCGACCAAACCGGTGAGAAATTGAAAATTTTAGACTTATAGTATGAAATTCTAAAGGAAAAATTTTAAAAAAAAAATTTAAAAAAATGTGAACCCAGAACGGACCGGTTCGCCGATTTCCGGGCCGGACCAGCCGGTTCGGTCCAGGTTCAGGAACATTGTAAATTTCTGACCAAAAATAAAGTAAAATAACTTATGACTTTATTAGCTAACAAGTGAATATATATTTTGTAAATTCCAAATATCTATAATATTTTTTAATTTAAGAAATAAAGTTAAGATAATTATGAAATATAAGATATTTATAATGTATATATTAATTTTATAATTTACAATACACACGTATCTGAGATATGTGATTTAAATTTAAAAAAATTTAAAACAGAGACCAGTTTAACAAATTGAACCATGAGTTTTCAGTTTTTGAATGCTTGATTAGTTCATCCCGATTCTTTGCTTATGCCCTTTTGAAATGGTTTATCCCCTTGTCTGGGAGAGGATTAATAATTGGTTTATTATTTTTGTGTTTGGTTTGGGCCAGTGTTATTAGCATTTTCAGTGCATTCAACTTTTCGTGTTAAGTCTTTATATATAGGCCTTAAACCCTTCTAAAAATTATAATGTTATAAATATAAGAATTAATCTACATTATGATACGAAACCATTGGAGGTTATGATTATTAATCACAAAATGAAATCCTAAAGGGGGTTATGGACATTCACTCATACAGTTTTTACAACAAAATTCACATAATCTTCCCTTCATTGGCACCGTTTCATAAAAAAAAAAGATATTTCATACCGTTTCAAGTAATTATTTGTTAGATATTTGAAGTTTGAAATGTTTTCGTATGCCTCGTAGTATTGCTGGTTTGCGGAATTTGCGTCCGGTTTCCATTGGACCTAAATCAAGTAAGAACCCACCCCTTCGGCCCAGGGCCCACTACGGTACAGCCAGAAACCAGAACGACACAACACAATGAGGATCTCTGGCGAAACTGGCTAGTTATAACACTCAAAGTAGACACACAGTATCTCCTCTCAAAAGTGCTCGCTCGCGCAACTCGGTCCCTTGCTCTTCCCTCTCTCGCCGTCCCAAGCCTCCGTTTGCCTCCCCAATCTTCCTCGCCGTTCCTTTTTCTTCTTTTGTTCCCTCCGCCGAGGCACCTGCCGGTGCTTTTCGGATTATCCCAAACCAGGCGAAAGGAGTATTTGCGGTGCTAATGGCGGCTAGTGCAGCCTCTGACATTGCCGACGGCCCTGTTCTCAATTTAGTGAACAAGCGCATCCGTGGGCTTCGCAAGAAAATGAATCGTATTCTTCAGATGGAGGAGTCTATTGCTCAGGGTAAAACAATCAACAAAGAGCAGGAGGAAGTCCTTCGCTCTAAGCCTGCTGTATCCGCGCTCATCGACGAGCTTGAGAAGCTTCATCAACCCCTTTCTTCTGCTGTGAAGGAAGAAGTTGACCTAGCCCTTCAGAACTACCGTATCTCGCCCGACGAACAACCCCAGAAAGCTGACGACTTTAACCACACTGTGGTCGAAGATCTTCTCAATCTTCTTTATTTTGGGTCATTGTTCGACGTGAAGTCGCAGAATGATTTCACTTCGACTATGCTGACTAGGACCCATGAGCGGGGCTGTTGCTTAACCTACGATTATGTCACCGACGACGCTACCGATCTTCTCGGTGAGAAAGACTTGGATTTAATTTCTAGGCTGGGTGGTCTATTGACATCGAGGCCTGCGGATTCGAGTTTATCTCACAAGAACGCGTTGCAGCGGTGCATAGAGCATGCGAAGCTATGGATTGCGAAGGCTGACCAGCCTGTTGAGTCCAGTGCCAATGTCACATGTATCTTCCCTTTTTCAAGTTTAATGTCTTTTTGACTTTTTAGTTTCTGTGTCATGTTGATTCTAAGCTTATTTCTAGATGCGGGTTTGAGGGAGAGGTTAAACAAGATCATGTCTTCAGAATACTTCACCACCACGCCTGAGATGAAAGCTCCAGTTGAAGTTGCTGCAGCTGCTGCTGGAAATTATGCTTCTTTCCAGGTGCCAGTGCACGATTCCATTGGTCCTGCCTCAGTTCCAGTTCAAGTGGAAGGCTCAGATTCGCCATCTCAAGAAAAGGTATATCTGCAGACCCAGTAATTTCATATTATTTGATTTGGATATCATCCATCTTTAATTCATGGCTTTTATTCTGCAATAGTTAATGTAAATCTAGCGATTTTGTATTGCATGGTATTTATGTATGGTTTCAACTAACAATAGATTGTTTTTTTCTCCATTTGTTTTGTATTTGTCTGTACACCACCATTGATCTAAATTGCTTTGTTTGGTGCAATGAATTGTTGTTTGACTATTAACACTTATACCCACATATAATTCTAACATAAAAACAATTGAAAAGTAGAAAGGGAAGGGTCGAGAAGAACATTTGCTGCTTGTGCCGTTTCTTTTCTTTCTTTCTTTCATATGTAACATAGTGTGAATTCAGCGGCTAAGGAACACAGTTAACCTCTCACAATCGAAAGCTTGGGATTACAAGAAATGCTAATAAACAGTCAGCGCATGTCTTTCTAACAAGTATATTATTGTTAAAATTTGTGAGGTGCTTCCCTTTTACGACCCTGAAAGGGATTATCTCAAGTTTTTTATCTACACAAATCTTTGATGTGTGTGAGCCTTGATAAAATTCAATAAAAATTGTTCTTGTCCTCAATAATTCTTGGTAATGAGCTTCTGATATTTTGTTCTCACTTCTCACAGACTGTTTAATGTTGGCATGGCTATGTATTTTTTCACTATCTGGTACGAATTTTGGTCTTCATTACATGTATATGCCTAGAAGCTAGAATGAGCATTTTGTAGAGAAGTATTTACCAAGATCATACTTATATTGGTAATTTGAATGGCAAAAACTCTTGCTTGAGCATGTTTGGTCTGTGAAAACGATGGAAGACTTTTACTTATTTGATATGAATGTATGTGTTGTTCTACCGTGGTACTTGCAGTAAATCCTTTTCGCTCTCGGAAGGAGTGCCATTCACTCTAATGGCGATTAGAAGTACATTAAACCTTCACAAGTCTTGTTTCCATGACTTCTATTTTTCTTTTCATTTTTTAAATAGACGGCTGTGGTATCATTTCTGCGCTGGGTTATAAACATAAGTTGAGCTGATGTTTATTTGGATTAATCTACCCATTCTTATTTCAAGTTGCCACCTTTAGGCTTAGTGACTGTCATTACTTGTCATAAGATAGATACATTCCTTGTTGTCAGTTTTCAGTCACTGGGATTCTTCAAAAGGATGATTGCACCTAGTGCATGAGATCACATCCTTGCATGTTGAACTGTGTTCCATTTTATGTTCCGTCTGCCCCCATTGGTGAGATACTACCTGTTGGCTTTTAACAAAGTTCCTTCATTGGAGACAAGCTTGTACATTCCTCCTTAACATCTAGAATGCAAGAGTTACTTTTTTGGACCTTTTGAACGAATAAGATTCTTGGTTGGTCAGCTTCCTCTCTCAAACACATGCATACATCAATGAATAATTGAAAAGATGGAATGTTATCAATTGCTACAACTAAGATAAACAGTCATTTTTCTTAGATGTTAGTGTTTGTAGTAGACTTTTATAAGAAGTTTACTGTGTCGCTAGAATTGTTTCAGACAAATAAAATAAAGCTCAGGTTATGTGAGGTTTGCTGCAGAGAATGTGTGCTTGTGTGTTTTTTTTGGGTGGTGGGTGGTGGGGGGAATCTCTTCAACAGGATTAAAAAGCTTGAGTTAAACAGTCTTTCTATCTTTTATAAGCAAGACTGCTAGAGTATAAACTTACAGTCGGCAGTGTTACTCAAATGATTGAGCCCAAGTCCAATCCAAGGTTTGTTTAACTTGCAAGCTGTGCCAAAGCAGCTTGTGGATGCCTATGGTCATCTACTTTCAGAGCTCCTGTCCTTGACTGTAGTTTATAGTTATTTCTTATTTGATGATTGACTGATTGGAGTAGGATCTTCTCTTTTTGACTTTGATAATATGTGTATTTCCTTGCTTAGTTTCTTTTATGGTTAGAGGCAACAGTGTTGTTAGTTACTAGGAATTGCCAATGGTAAATCTTTATTCTGATAATATAGATGTTTATTGGCCAAAAAAAGTCCTCAATTAAGGAAATTAGGGTTTTCCTTTTTTTTTTTCTTTTAAATTTTTGTTTTCCTGCTGAAGTTTACTCTTTATGCTATCTTGTGTGTATGATGGAATATGTAATCATAGTTTTATTACCATATAGATCAAATGTTCTTTAATAACCACTCCTTCGATCCGGTTCCAAATTTAACTACATATCATGCTGTAGTTATTTTTTATGAATGTTCTTTGCAAGAACCACCTGTTTTCCTCTTTCTTTTGTTTATTCACTCTCTTAATTGGTTTAAGATGAGGAGAAACATGAGGAAACCTTTTCTGTAGTCATCAACATATAGATGGTGCAGGGTGTCTGTTCAGCTGTGCATTGAAACAAATAGTTTGCATGTGTTCTAAAGTGTTTTTGTGAAAATTGGGCATTGAGAAGGAAGGGCGCTTTCAGGTGTCTTTTTGTTTATTCGTTTTTATTGGAGGGCGATTTATTTATTTATCCACTTTCAAGATGTGTTCTGAGATCGGAATGAATCTCGAGATTTCTCAACACAATCAGGAAGCACATGTAAATATGTTAAAGGATGGTTGAACTGGTTACTTAAGATTCAGATTGAAGGAAGCTTCTATAATTTACCTGAGCCTATCAGCATGCATTAGAGTGTGCATTGGCATTGGCATTCTATGGATGTATATTGTTTGTACTAATTGTTTTTGATAATTTATGGACAGTTGACAGCTAATTAGTTATTTATTCACTTTCAATACGTATTCTCAGCTCCCTGTTTGTTATCCCTTGAACTGTAGTTCATGATTCTATTTCTAATGTTTCCCCAGTCATTTTCTGGTGGCAACGATTTTCTACTCTAGAAGATTATTTGTTCCCATTTTATTACTTTTTATAATTTTAAATTTGTACTAGAATGAGGTGCATTTATACAGCAAGGGATCAATTTAACAGTGTTAATAAGTCCTTGGTTTTTAATTTTTGAGAACTTTCTTTGGCTTGAACCCTATCTATCTAGCTCTCCTGTTCCCTCCCTTCAATCTTACTGTCAAAAACAAAATCACAGTTTTTTATTATGTTTACTTATCTGTCTCATGCCCTTTTATACAGGATGAAGGGGCAGCAAATTTTGAAGGACATGAATCTGGAGACACCCAATCTGATCCTGAAGAGGAACTTCAGAAGGTGCAAACATTTTTTCTCTAGATAGCTTAGTGGATACTGAAATTCTGATTTGGTCAAGATTATCTGATGTTTTTGGGTCCTCCTTTGCAGGATGAAGTAGAGATAGAAAATGTAGCTGAGGTGGTCTCAGTTCAACAAGAAGAGGTCAAGCCACAGGCAGATGCAGAGCATACTCAGAGAGACTCTGAGGCAAAGGAGCAGCAGTATTTCCCCAGGAGAGGGGCTTATCAAAACCAAAGAGGAGGCCGCGGTGGTGGAGGTGGTCGGAGGGGTTATTCAAATGGGCGTGGAGGCCGGGGTGGCGGAAGAGGTGGTAGCTATTACAATGGCCGCAACCAATACTATGACCAATCCGGAAATTATTATCCCAGAAACTATTATAACAACAGAGGAAGAGGTGGCAGAGGAGGTGGTGGTGGGCACTTGTATGATAACCATGGTTCAGGTGGTCAAGCTAATCATGTAGCCGATGTTGGAGTCCGGTCATGAGGTGTTCATAGCGGTCTTTAACTGTCTGTAGTAGGTTTACTTTTGTTATATTTGTCTGGCATGAATGGAACTTCCTTTTAAACAGTTTTGTTGATAGAATTCAACATCCCAGACTTCACCATTTTGTAGTCCATTAATGGACCTTTGTGAGAAAATCTTACAGGAAGAAACTACCTGCAAACAAACATATATGATATTTTATGAAACTTAACTTAGGCTTTCTACTTCCCCCCATCAGACATCTATGGCCTGTTGATTAGCTGCTTCCATGTTTTCAGATTTGGAATCTGTATCAGAAGAATGAGATGCCATGGTTGGTTTTAACTATCAACTCGCAAAGGTAAAAATAGAACCTAACTCATTTCTGACAGTCATTTGCAGATGTATTGAGCCACTTGCTATTTTCTCATCCTAGTCCAATCTTGAATTACTTTTAACCTGTCATTGACATTCTGTGTTTAAAGGGTGACAAATGACAGGTTGTACCCTGTCTTTTATCATCTTCACCGAATATTATTGTGTCGTGTATACGAGTATTTAAACACAGGTGAAAGTGACTGGTTGTGGCGGGCAAAACAGATCACTCTTAGTTGACTTCTTATTTGTTTATTTTTTTCATGGAGACTTGAATTAGGAATCTATGTAACTATGTTTAAGCCAGTAGATTCTCCACTCTCCAGGAAAAGAAAATTATCTGATTTTTGGTTCTCAGTAATCCTATGAGCTAAAATATTCTTCCTCTAGGCTCTAATCTTTTTTTTTTAAATTTACCCATTTTGATGTTCTTTCAACAATAATCAATGAGGAAATTAAGAACGATGAATAGAGTGTTTTAAAAAATATATATTATGTTAATTAAACTAAATTAAAAAAATATTCTTATATTAAAGACCGGAAGAGTATATATTTTTGAACACAACAAAGACAAAGATTGGTTCAGTTGATAAGGAATTAACTCATCGATTTGGGAATTTGGTAAGTATCTTTGTAAATGCTCTTTTAAGTTTGAAGGCTTGCTTAAACTTTTTATATATAAAAAAAATTAAAATATATATGATACTCTTGTGGCCCTATTCACATTTATGAGTTACGGGTACTATTTTGCCATGTTGTGAAACCCGGACCGGACCGGCCGGTCCGGCCCGGTAACCGGCGAACCGGCCGGAAAACCGGTCCGGTTCCCGGTCCGGTCCGGGTTGGGGTTTTTACTAAAAAAAAAAAAAAAAAAAAATTTCCTTTAGAATTTCATACTATAAGTCTAAAATTTTCAATTTTTCACCGGTTTGGTCCCGGTTTAGCTCCGGTTTGGTCCCGGTTTGACCCACTGACCCTTAACCCAGTATCCCGACCGGTTCAATGACCGGTCCGAGTTTTAGTACCTTGCTATTTTGTCTTCAACAAGGCAGTGTTGTGCTTTTGTGGCTTGTTAGTATTAATGCCCTTCGTTTGGATCCTTCCTCATATCATTCAAATTTTCAGTTGTCTGGGTCAATATGCCGAATTTCTATTATACTAGTACCTATAAACTAGAACAGTACCCTGTTATACAAGGGTCAAGATTTTTTTTTTTGCAAAAGAAAGTTACTCCCTCCGGTTTTAATTATAGGACATATTTATCTAATTTTGGAGAAATTAAGAATAGTAGTTAAATTAGTTGATCTTATTTATTTTCTTAAAATACCCTTATTTAATAAAGATAATTTAGGAATACTATATGAGTCTACCTTAAGCAATGAAAAAGCGTGCTGGTGGCAACTCACAGTACCATGTTGTTTAAGGTAGGAGTATGAAGCAAATATACTCACATGAAGCGTGAAAAAACATAGGTGTATTATAAAATTATTATTGTGTTTCATTATTATTGAGAAAGTATTAATTGGGGTATATTGAAAAGAAATTGACAAAAATTAAAACTTTATCCTATAATTAGGATTAAAATCAACTCCCAAATGTTGTCCTATAATTAGGACCGGAGGGAGTATTCTAAAGTATATTGCACTTCAAAATTTATATAGTATAATGACTAATAACATTGTGTGACTATTGGTAGGGTTGTAGGAACAATGCCTTGACACCTACAATAGAATAGTGGCTTAAAAAATTAAGATTGCGGCAGAATACTTGTTTTTCGTTGACAAAACGCCCATGGAATCTCTCTCTTTTTTTTCCCCCTTTTTTAAAATGGAAACTTTTGGTTACGAAAGAAAGTTCAATCGCTGACGAAATTAGTATCCCTAGTTATGTATGCAAGTGGTATATATATTCATGCTTTCACACGCAAGAAAGTGATATGTTTATTCTTATTCTATTCTATATACGGCGGCTTAATTGGGAGCTGGAAGAATGTGAATATCTGTTTATTTTGTCTTGGTGAAGTTAAGGGTTTGGGACCATTCACTATTGTTCCCTTTTTCCATTACTCGTTTTGCCTTCTATTTTTCTCCAACGTGGAATACAGACCGTTAACACAAAGTAGATGCCCCCTTTAAAAACTAACCCAATTTGTGCACAAGCTTAATTTAGCCCAAAAAGATGTTAAAAACCGTGAGTTCATAAAATAAAGAGATGGGCACATATGCTTGGCGAGTTCAATATGAACCCCTCCTAACCATGAATTCATAAAATAAGAGATACGCACATATGCTTGGCAAGTTCAATATGAACCCTTCCTTTTATGCCCGTCAGTTTTTTCCCCATTATTATATAATTGTGGGCGTTTGATTCTGGAATAAAAAGACGTAAAATCTGCCCCACCACTGAACCAAAAAGCACTCATGAATTTTTCTCAAGCTTGTCCTACCGTATTCAATATATACTTGAGTATTTTAAAATCCTATTGGGAGCAAAATTGAATTTGAATCTAAAAGATGATAGAAACTCTCAATACCGAAAATGATTGATTAGTACATATATTGGTATATAGAAGACACTTATGTTAGTTATTACGTAATATGTGCATAAATTAGCTCAGAAGGTCTATTTTACAGCTTGCCACTTACAAGAATCTGATGCTGTTCAAGTATGGCAGCTTCCCTACAGCTTTGTGAGTCCTATATATACGGCTTCCCAACTAGTAAGACATGTCCAAACCAGTTGTGTGCGAAGAAATAGAGACTCTTCATCCTGAATTTCTCGTACAGCCTCTGGTTTTGGTTCACTAGTTCTTGCTCAGAAGAAGAAAGAAGCATGAGGAGAAGCAGCTTTTTGGACATGGGATTTTTTAGCAGACCCTATGAGTCATCTTCAAACATACTTAGCTTCCATTCCACTGCTAAATGGAATGCTCACTTTAATGCCTCCAAAGCAACCGACAAGCTGGTATACTTGAAAATCTGTAACGTTATTAACCATGTTTTCTTTTTTTTTGCCGGTGTTATTAACCATGTTTGATCTTCATGATGATTGGTTCTCACGGGATATTTTTTGTTTGCTGAAGATGGTGATTGATTTCAACGCTTCATGGTGTGGACCCTGCAAATTCATGGACTCAATAATCCAAGACTATGCAAAAAAATACACAGATGTGGAGTTTATCAAGATCGATGCAGATGAATTAATGGTACCTACCACCCGTTCCCCTTCAATACAATTTATGCTACTATACTTTTCATTCATTATAACAAATGATATTCACCGCTACCTGTGATTAATTCTTCACCAAACCTACTTGGTGTAAAGAAATAAAAGATTAAACCAATATGGATAGATATACAAGCATGTCAAAATAATTATCAACACGACCACTTCTAACTTGCTTATATTGGTTGATCTACATGTAGTACTGTAGACTAGCTCTGGGAAACTGAAGAAAAAATTTGGATTATACAAGGAACTAATTATCTGAGTTCAATATATAAATGAAACAGGAGGTGTCTCATGCATTCCAAGTTCAGACATTGCCAACATTCTTATTGATTAAGAAAGGCAAGGTTGCCGAAAGAGTTACAGGAGCAAGAAAGGAGGAGCTGGAAAAGTTGATTTTGAACTACAGGAGAGCAATTGTATGATCATGCCTTGAAATGAAGTTGCAAGGCTCTCCAATATATTCCTACTATGACCGTTTTACAAGGGAACAAGACCAGCAACCTAAGATAACTAAATAAGTTGGTGTCATTGTTTAAAATGTGTCGGTGCCTACATTTATTTATATTACATGAATGGGCACTGATACAACTGGGCCTCTTTATATTAAACCACACGTTCATTGGATTCTTTAGTGATGTTGATATATTCCTCCCCCAAAAAAAAAAACCAAAAAAGAAAAAAGGAAATACAAAAAGGAAGAAAGAAATAAAAAGACGAAACATCCGGAAGAGAATAAAAAGGCAAATATCATCCTGACAAGTCAATCAAGCGAAACCAATATGCACAGATTCTCCCCATCTTTGAATATTTAATACATTGCTTTACTTTCTCCAGAACGAAACAAGAATAATATATTATACTGATAAGAACAATACTTGAGTCTCGAAGAAGCAAACACTAATTCCCAAAGCAATAACATGCTGCTGAAAAGGTAGCAGATATGCTTGGTTTATTTGTTCTATGCACAATTCTCATATCTAACTGATGAATTACATATTTACAGAGTTAACTGACATTTCATGCCACTCAGTGTTAATGGAGAGACACAACCATTAGAAAACAGACTGAAATTAGTTATCAGCGTCGTTCAGAATCCTTTTCAGTTCATACTTTTGTTGTGTCGTCAGCCTTGAAGGAAACATAACATCAAACTTAATTCTTAGTTTCCCCTTCTTGCCTGGTTCCTTTGAAATGGGCATCCCTTCATTTGGTACCACCAGCTCGTAGCCTGGTTCAACAACATCCTTCACTTGAATTGTAAGGTCTCTTCCATCCAATGTTTTCAGGTTCAGAGTCTTTCCAACGAGAGCCTCAAGAAGTAATATCTTCTGGACGAGAACCAAATCATTTCCTTCTCTCTTGAAAAATGGATGAGGTTTCTCCTCGACCACAAAGATTAGATCTGCTGGCGCACATCCTGGTTCTTGGTGGCCTTTCCCAGGAAAAGTTATTTTCGTGCCCTTCTTCCAGCCAGGTTTAATATCAAACTTTAAGATTTCTTCAACGGTGTTCAACTTGCTGCAAGAAAAAAAAAACACACAAGAGGACGCCTTGTAAAGCCTCTTTACAAAAGTAGAAAAGAAACAGAAGATAGCACTTGTGTGTAAAGAGGAGGAAAACTTAAGATTTAGTCATATTTGTTACTATGATGTGGAAGAATGATTTTTGAAACAGTCAAACAGATAATAATATGCTGAACTTAACCTTACGTAACATGTTCTCACCGAAAATCTTATAATAACTATCAAAGGGACTTGTCCTCATCTTCCTTCTTGCTAATTTGATTCAGATAATCAGTTTCGTTAGTAAATAACTATAATATATGCCCGAAACTCAAGTGAAGAATCTGGGGGTTATTATAAACACAACAAAAATTCATACAACTTTGACTTCATTTGTTACACTAGACATACACATCAGGAGAGCCAACGGCCCAACACAAATCCCAAAGGCAATTAAGTAACATAAGACCTTCTTCTGTCGACATGTATGTTCACGTGTATGCATGCAAGTAGAACAAGTGTGCGTGATCAGTGCCAATTCAGCATCTCTGGTTGTGATTCGTTTTTTATGATGTTAGTGTCAGGCCAAAGACGAAAAACGCCAAAACAGCATCGTGGAGCGTGGTAGCGATATTTAAAAAATACGTCGGCAAGGAACAAGGATGGAATAAATTTAATTATCCTAGAGGTATTAGTTGTAATCAAGAAGATTACCAGAGATTTTTTTTTTTTTTGAAAGCTGAACTTCAGATCATCCTCTGCAAATAAATGATCATTAAGTAAAAAAAAAACGGTGTCATTCAATTTTAGCCGTTCAATTTCTTTGGATGATAGTTTAGAAATGACACCACAATTTTGCTTCCAACCAACACAATAGAATTTCTAAGACCTTTCAGTCTCCAAAATGAACCAAATCAGAATAAAGCAGTGATTATGAAAACAAAATTAGAAGTACCAAAATTGCATGTAAGAGAAATGGAAGATACTAATTACCCAAATTCATCAGGAACGTTCCTCGAGACTTTCATCTTCCTTTTGCTACCTTTGTAAAGTTCCTCGAGGCTAAAAGCCAATTTACTCTCAATCGCGCCCACTTTCTTGTCCTTCTGGCTCCCAGTTTCCTCGTTCTTACCGTCTTTCCTATCAACCCGACTAGAATTGAGTGGATAACGACCGTAAAAATCATAGATCTGACGCTTCTTGGGATCGCTGAGAACATCATAGGCCTCAGATATCTGCTTGAATTTAGCCTCAGCGTCCTCTTTCTTGACAGATTGTTGATGATTCTTATCTGGATGCCATTTCATAGCCAATCTCTTGTACGCCTTCTTGAGCTCCTCATCGGTCGCATTACTATTCACCTTGAGGATCCTGTAGTACTCGCCAGCCCCCATTTTCGCCAATTTCTGACAGGATTGTTTGGAAGTATCTGTGAAATTTGGGTTGAAGATGAACAAACTTTGATTCTGATTTAGCCGGAGCCTCTGGGTTAAGTCTGTGAGTGAAGGTAGAGTCCAACACAACGGAGAACAGTTCTGTATATATGAAGGAGGAGAGAGGAAGGAAAGCAAACGCGTGGAAGTAGCAGAAAATTCGCGAAGGCACTTCAGAGAGACAGACTGTTATAAGAGGAGAAGTTTAAGACTTAAGAATGACCATTTAAATTTTAAATATAACAAATTTATTCCAACGATCCATTAGAAGAAAAAAAAAAAAAAGGTATGAGAAAGCATATATGACATTTTTACCGCAAAAAGTTCATTATATTCTTTACCATGGTTTCAAATTAATCAACGAAATGAATAAAATCAAATATTTTAAAAGTCTAAATTATATAAAATTCTAGAATAACCTCTTTAACATTTGATATTTTATTTATAATAATTTTTCTTAACATTTGGTATTTATAAAGACAACTTTCATATTATTAATGAGGTTCATTATTTATTTATAATTTATAAATGGCTTAAAATTTATGAAAAATTGTGAAAAAAATTCCCCATTAGAAATTTAATAGGTGAGAAGAACCTGAGCACTAGTAATGTGTAGTTACAAAATTCGCAAAATGCTAGTACCCTATATGTATAAAAATTTATCATGTCCTCCCACAAATTAAATTGCTAATGAGAGGCCTTTTTCCAATTTTCCCTAAGATTTAAAATATTTATCTGCATAGAACTAAAAAAATAAAAGGTTGAATATAGTTTTAATATAACTTTTGGTCCTTGAGGTTTGACTCGATTTTGGTTTTGGTTCCTTAAATTTGAAATCGGTGGTTTTGGTTCTTCAAGTTTAGGGATCAAAACTATCGATTTCAAACTTAATGGACTAAAAGTAAAATCGGGTCAAACTTCAAGGACTAAAACCACTGATTTTAAATTTGAGGGACAAAAACAAAAATGATGTCAAACTTTAAGGATCAAAAATTATATTTACACTTGAATGAATATAAAAATGAAGTTTGAGGAATATAAAATTGATAGCTTAAAATATCTGCATAGACCTAAGAATTTATAAGGGTTAATAGGTTATTTGTAACTAGTTTAAGTTAGGAAAAGTTTTTATGTAATTTAGCCTAATAATTTAATTTTAATATTACTTTTAAGAATTATTTCTAACAAACAAATATGTCAAAGCTCATTTCAATTTTTGTAACAAAAAAATGGAAAAAAAAACTAACAATCAAGATTGGAAATCCTAGTTGATTCGTATTAAAATTTAGAAGAAAAAAATTCATGGGATGGTTAGCCAAATTTGTAATGACATTATGGTATTTAAAATTGAGAAGAGTATTGATTAATCAAGTAAATATACAGACTAATTTAGGTGAACTGTAGAGGAAAGTGGGGATTAGGGAGCGAGATATGTGGGTGACTGAGTTGTAAAGTTATGATGGGTGAGATTAATATACAGAATGAGAACGTGCGTTGAGTTGGAGGAGTGATCATGTGGCCAAATGCCATTAGCTACGGGCTATACCTGCAAGAAACACAATTTGTCATTTTCTTCTTCTGCTTTATTTTACACGCTATATACCCTTTTTCCTTGACTTCACCCATAATACAAGCATTTTTTGAAAATCGCACCTATGCACTTCAACTATTATTTTTGGATTAGTTTTTGGAAAATAATTTTTACGATTTACGAGATAAGTATGTAAGAGAAGTTTTATCTCGATTTATGGAAAAGAGTTTTTGAAACCATGATTTGGGGTTTATCCAAAGTCCAAACACACACTTAGAATGTGCTTCAATTAGCTTTTGGAGAATAGCTTCCGGAGAAAAAGTGAAGAATAACTTTTAGAAAATAGATTTTGAGCAGAATAGATCATGAGAAAAAAATGATTTTAATAAAAGGGCGAAGGTGCAAAAATACCCATCTACATATGTCACATGTGCGTCTGTCACCATTTACATTCCTTGGATGCAAAAATAGTTTTTGGATATTGTAATTAAAATAGTTTTTTTCATGGCTAAATTACTAAAAAGAATATTAACTTTTGTGATGATTACATATAAAAGATAAGATTATATTTTATTTATTATTTAACATTAAATTTTATAATAAATACCTAAAATGAAATAAATTACTAAAATAAATTTCTTAGATACTACATAATAAAATTTAGGCTAAAGTATACATTTGGTCCTTTATGTTTGCATCAACAATCATTTTAGTCCCTTAAGTTTAAAAAGTCTACTTTTAGTCCTTAAAATTTAACACTGTTAGTTTTATCTAACGGAAAATGCCGAGTCATCAAGTCACATCATTTAAGTCCTAATTAGCTGCCACATCATCTCAAGTTGTTTTTAACAAATTCATACTTTAATTATAATATTATTATTATCATAAAAAACTCTCAATTTTTAATTAATTTTTTCACATATGCATTCCCTTCACCATGCTGTCATACCCTTCTCGACATGAAACCCTAATCCTAGGGCCAACACCTTCTTCTCCATGAATCTTGAAACAGCCATTGAAGATTGAATTAGGCACAAATTAAAGATTTGCACAAACTTTTCCTAAATCTGCAGGAGGCAATAAAGATCAAAAGAAGGAGAAAACATGGACAGCCTCAAAACATTAGCCTCCCTTCAGAACCTATTTGAGCAAGACAAGGTTGTCTTTCCTGACAATAATGGCTTCTTCACGTCTTCTCCCATTTCAGGAAACAAAGAAATCCTCTCTCTCATCTTCGCCTGCAACTTGGACTTCGACTTCACTAACCCCTCAAAACCACATCACAGCAAGACTTCAAGTGTCTTTATCTCACACGCCTCCTCACCATCACCAAGGCCTCAAAGAAGCCCCTCCATGAGACATTCCTTCCCCCTCTTCTTTCCATGGTGTCTTTGAATCTTTTCCATCCACTTCCCAATTCTTATGCCCCCAAGAACGTGACGTTCTTAATAATCATATAGGTCACTCATCCATGGCCTTCTAAGACTCATCATTATCACAAAACTTGACGTTCTTAAAAATCATCTAGATCACTCAGTAATTATCATAAAAAAAAAAACCCTAATTCAATCTTCAATGGCTTTCTAAAGATTCATGAGGAAGAGGGCGTTGGTGGCAAGATTAGGGTTTTATGCAGGGAAGAGGGTGTGGCAACATGATGAAGGGCCGAAAGGAGAGCAGATGTGAAAAAAGTAATTAAAAATTGAGAGTTTTTTATTATTAAAATATATTTTTTTTAAAAAAATTTGGGATGATGTGGCAGCTAATTATGATTTAAATAATGTGACTTGATGACTTGGCACTTTCTGTCAGATAAAACTAACGGTGTTAAGTTTCAAATATTAAAAGTGCACTTTTTAAACTTAAGGGACTAAAATGATTATCAATACAAACATAAAGGACTAAATGTATACTTTAGCCTAAAATTTAACAGTCCAAATATCATTAAACTTATTCTTGAAACTATAATACTTTTAATTTTAATGAAATTAAAATGTAAATTGAAATTAATTTTCAATTACCAATTTTAACAAACTGGAAACGTCTAATATTCTGTAAATTAGAATTTATTTATTTATTATTGTAGTTATGAAATTTAGGAATTTAAATTTATTTGTAATATTAAATCTGATGAAATTCTAAAAAAAAACAAAGAAAACGAGATGCTAATAATAATCCAATGTGAGTATACTCAAATTTCAAATCACATGTCTTAAAAGCTTAAATAATTTTTTTGAAGTCCATGAATTATATTTTTTTATCCTTTGAAACCACTGTTACACCCGTGGCCCCCAGATGGCCCTCTTTTTTTGCTTGTATGTACCAAAAATTATCCATATGTTATATTGATGCTTTAATTTTTTTTAATAATTTAAAGATTAAATAGCACTTCTTTAATGTTAAGAATTTGGTAAAAAATAAAAATTTGCTAATAACAAATATGAGTATTTTTTAAGAAAATATTTGATCTAAAAAATAATAAATTTAAAGAAAAATATTTTATCTAGTATAAAGTGCTTTTTCGGAAAGTGTTTTTTAATAAGTGGTTTTCGAAAAAGCCAAATGCAAAACAGCTCTATTAATTCTAGTTGAAAATTCAAGTGCCTGTTTGGATTAGCAGTGGAGAAGTGATTTTTTTTTCATCTGACTTTTGGAAAAGTAAGGTAGGATTAAAAGTGAAAATGTAAATGTGATTTGTGTTTGGATTAGCGGTGACAGAAGTGACTTTTTTTTCTAACCTTGAACCTGTTTGGATTAGAATTTGAAAAGCTCATTTAGATGTAAAATAACTGAAAAGGGCATGGATGATATTGAATACTACATATATATATATATATATATTATTTGTATATATTGAGATACTTAAAGTGAAAAAACATAAATAAAATTTGATTAAAAAAACTTCAATTATTATTAAAAAAAGAAGAAAAATACACTAAAATACTTAATTTAAAATGGATAAAATTATATTTAAATTAGAATGCATATTTAAGTCATATTTAAATATCAAAAAAATATTTTTTTATTAAAAAATTAAAATAGAATAATTTTCTGTCTTTAATTAATTGCCATTTGTTTACTGGAAATACTCCCAATGACCAAGAAGTTAAAAACAACATTCAAAGCCAAAATCAAGGTATCCTTCATGCCTCACCAGGAAGTCCTTTGTGCTAACTGTGATGCTCATCGTGGCCACGTATTCGATGATGGTCCTCCACCAATGGGAAAGCGTTTCTTTATCAACAGGTAAATTTTAACTTTTATATTGCTCAAATGTTCTCATCTTTGTCTTGAAGAATTGATGTTTGATGTGGAAATTCTTGCAGTGCTGCCCTCAAACTCAAACATCAACAATAGACAAGCAAGAGGCCTATCAAAGTCAAAGAATACTGGGAAGCTTGCAGATGATCAGAGCATCATATATTTTGTGTTTTTGCAGATGATCCGAATGTTCTGTTCCTGTTGTGATAAAACAGAGTAACCACAAATTAGAGCTCGAGTTGCATGCCAACGACAGGTAAGGAAATAAATGCCCTGGCAACGGTCTACTGTCCTCTGCAATGAATTGAAGCTACCGTGATGAAGAGAGAAGTCAGAAGCAAGAAAAATAGGCTTCAACTAGAAGCCACGTTAGGCTTAAAAGCTTAGTGGAAGGCAACGCTTTCCCAAACGGTGCCAAACTAGCCACTGCGCTTTTTTAATAAGTGGTTTTCGAAAAAGCCAAATGCAAAACAGCTCTATTAATTCTAGTTGAACATTCAAGAAGGTTAATGGTCGTCGACGATGAGCCTTCAACACAAAACAATTATTGTTCACAATAGTTAGTCTCGTTTTACGTCTTTTAACATGATGAAAGTAACCATCACACCTCTTTTAAGACCCTCTACTTTCCATGAGCAATAACATTATCCAATATCAGGTGCAAATATTGATATTGTTATGTGCCTAAAAAGGTCAAAAAGTCATGACACACTCTGGTCTTAGCCATTGGTTTTGACACTCCCGCTTATATTACTTTTATATATGGGCCGCCAAAGGAAAATGAGAGATTATTATGTTGGCAAGAGGTTCGACGAATTGCTACTGGTCTTAACCGCTTTTGGTTATGTATGGGTGATTTTAATGATATTATGTCTCTTGATGAGAAGTTGGGTGGCAATCCATGTGCTATGAGGAAAATATTTAATTTCCAGTCCTTTGTAGCAGATTGTGAATTAATGGATCTCGGGTTCAATGGTTATAAATTTACATGGTGTAATAAACGAACGGATCAGGAGACAATCCGGGAACGAATTGATCGAGCTCTGGGGAATATCCAGTTACGGGAAGAATTCCCAAATCTTCAAGTATTCAATATTGATCCAATCGGATCTGATCATCATCTTCTACTTGTTAAATGCTGCTTTACCCAACCGAGGAAGAGCAACAATTTCAAATTTGAAGCTATTTGGGCATCTCATGACAATTTTTTGAATATTGTCAAAAATGGGTGGACTAATACCTCTGTAAGTGACATCTCTCCTCTTAACTCTTTTTTAATACGACTTAATTCATACAGAAAAGAGTTGGTTACATGGAGTAGGTGCGAATACCCAAATGGAAAAGTTATAATTGCGAAATTGAAAACTGAATTAGCAGCTTGCACCCAGGATGTTCTATCATCTAGTAACTCCTAAAAAATTGCTGAACTCACTGAATTACTTGATCAAGCATTGCAACGTGAGGAGCAATATTGGTGGCAATGATCAATGGTAGATTGGCTAAAAGCAGGTGACAAGAATTCCAAATTTTTTCATCTGTCCACTATCAAGCGGAGACGATTCAACAACATATTGCGTATTAAAGATGACTCAGGGCAATGGCTTACTGAGAAAGTGGATATTGCATCTAATATCACTCTATTTTTCCAGAAGCTATTCCTTTCTAGTGGGGAAAGATCTACGAAAACTGCCCTAAGCTATGTGGATGAAAGAATTAATGAACAAATGAACAGAGATTTGATGATGCCTATTACAAGGGAGGAAATCAAAGAAGCAGCTTTCAGTCTTGGAGGTACTAAAGCACCTGGCTCTGATGGCTTTTCAGGTAAATTTTATCATTCTGCATGGAAGGAGATAGGAGATACAGTTTGCTCTTTGGTATTGAATTTTTTTGCTGGGCATGCTCTCATTCATGATATAAATGATACCAACATCACTTTGATCCCTAAAGTTGATAAACCTGATCACATCTCCTAGTTTAGACCGATTGGGCTTTGTAATTTCTCTTATAAGATTATCTCCAAGATCATTGCAAATCGCATGAGACCCCTTCTAGATGTTTGTGTCTCCCCAAATCAGAGTGCTTTTGTCCCTGGTCGATCTATCCACGATAATATCATCATAGCTCATGAAGTGTATCATTATTTACGAAGGAAAAAGACAAGCTGCAAATATGAGTTTGCTCTAAATATGGACATGAGTAAAGCTTATGACAGAGTTGAGTAAGATTTTTTGGAACTTGTCTTATTGAGAATGGGTTTCTGTGTTGATTGGGTCACTCTTATAATGTGCTGTGTCAGCTCAATTAAACTGAACTTATGCCTTTCAGGTGAGAAGGTTGGCTCTATTACTCCAGGTAGAGGACTCCGCCAAGGGGACCCTCTTTCCCCTTATCTCTTTATTCTGGTTGCAGAAGTTTTGAGCAATATGATAACTAAAAATTTGCAGTCTCGAGAACTTCGTGGGATCAAATTGAGTAATGCCTGCCCAGAATTGACACATAGTTTCTTTGCAGATGATGCTCTGTTGTTTATGAATGCTAGTGATAGAAACTATCTCAAACTTGCACAAATCCTGAATTGTTATTGTAATGCTTCGGGACAGGTTGCCAATATTGACAAATCATGTGTTTTCTTCTCTGCAAACACTCCAACAGAGATTAAAACAAGAGTGGGTGAACTTCTGGGCATACAAGCAGCTGGAGATCCTGGCAAATATTTGGGCATTCCGAGTATATGGGGAAAAACTAAACATTAAGCTCTTTCTTATATCCGGAATAGGGTCTGTTACAAAGTTCAGGGGTGGTATAAATCCACTCTCTTATATGCTGGTCAAGAAGTCATGATTAAATCAGTGATCAATGTCATTCCTATCTACCCCATGAATTGTTTCAAATTCCCTCTAAAGACATGTAGAGAGTTGAATACTATTATCTCAAATTTCTGGTGGGATAGTAGTGCAACAGGAGGTAAAACTCACTGGAAAGCCTGGGAGCAGCTCATTAGGAGTAAATCTGAGGGAGGAATGGGCTTCAGAGATTTTGTAATTATGAATAATGCTTTGCTCGCAAAGACAGCATGGAATCTCATGCATAATCCGGATGCCTTGTGGGTTCAGGTTCTCAAAAGCATCTACTTCCCAAGAAGCGAGTTTATTGAGGCCAAGAAAGGATCCAGAGCTTCATGGTGCTGGTCCAGTATTCTAGAAGGAAGAGAATTTTTAAAGAATGATTTATTTTGGGATCTTGGTAAAGGAACTTCAATCCGAATATGGGGTGATAATTGGGTGCCAAGTATTGCCTTCCCAGAGAAGCCTGCAAATTCAGAAAATTTTATTGTGAACCATGGAAAGGTTAGGGATTTGATAAGAAATGGTGTTTGGGATCTTGCTCGAGTACGTGAGTTGCTACCTGAAAATGTACTTCATGCTATTTTTCAAATTCCAATCTCTGCTAATGATATTGAGGATAAGCTTTTTTGGAAGGTAGCTCCTAATGGTCAATACTCAGTCAAACTTGGGTACAAGCAGGGAAAGATATGTAGTGACATAGCAGTTCAAAAAGCTAGCTCTTCATGTATGGTTTCCACTACTGATTGGAAATCTTTATGGAAGTTAAAAACCATTCCCTGAATACAACAATTTCTTTGGCGAATCTTAAGTAATGAAGCACTCTTCCATCGAAAGAGATCTCTAACTCCACTTTGCTCGATATGTTATCAGGAGAATGAATCCATTGAGCATCTCTTTTTCAGGTGTAGTTGGACCCGTTGTGTTTGGTTTGGCTGTTGTCTCTGTGTAAAGTTAGATATGTGCAGCACTACAAATTTTACGTCCTGGTGGTAAAGGATTAATTATGCTAACGTGGCCTTAAGGATGTGGATATTACACTGATTTGCTGGTTATTATGGTTGATCTGGAAGCAAAGAAATGATAAGATCTTTAATGGGGCTCAACCAAATCCTTCATTGGTGATTGAATTAGCTACTAGAAGGAATAATGAATGTTTTTCTGTTAATGGGGAATCCTCTAATGTTACTACAATGCCTAATTCAGAAAATGCGAGTTGGTGTCCACCCTCTCCAGGTTTTATCAAGATAAATTGTGATTGTGCATATCAGGAATTTTTAGGCCAATCGTCGTTGGGGATTGTTTGTCGTGATGATAAGGGCAGTTTCTTATGGGGATTTATGGATAAAATTAAATCAATATCTGCTTTTATGACCGAGACACTTGCGCTAAAAAGAGCTCTCATGTTAGTTGTTGATTTGGGAAATGATAAGGTCGTGTTTGAAACTGATTCCAAACTTCTGCAATCTTGTGTCGAAATGCAATTGCCGGATCTTTATGACTGGAAAAGTAGGGGTATCGTGCATGATATCATTAATCTCATTTCATCCGAAGTTGGGTTCTCCGTTTCTTTTACTCATAGACTTGGAAATGCTGCAGCTGATTTACTAGCAGTAGAGGCTTTTAAGGGAGTGTGCCCGATAGGGTGGGTTTCAAAACTGTCACTCTCTTTGTCTTTAATTCTAACCTCGGATGTTCATGAAGTGCAATGGTCTCCTGCAGAGAACGTGATGCTAATAGCTAGATCGGGAGTTGGCTAAAGCACTATGAATTGATTCGTGTTTACGTTGCTTTGTTTTTGCTTTATGTTAATGTTGTTGTGGTTTTGCTTTGTGTTCATATTGTTTTGGAATTGCTTTGTATTTTTTCCTTATCTATGAGAAATGCGCATTTGTCCAAAAAAAAAAACATCTCCCCTGCTCTTCCTCGGCAACATAAAACCTCGAGCAAGAATATGATACCACTCCATTATAACATTGCTTTTTTTTGAAAAAAACATTTTTTGAAAAAAACTCTTGTAGGAGAAGCACTTTTCGAAAAAAGCTCGAGAACGGCTTTTTTGATAAGTGCCTTTTTAAAAAGTACTTGTGATAGATTAAACGATACTCGCCACTTTATTTAGGTGCCTAAAAAGGCCAGAAAGAGCAATAACTTAAAAACCTCTCACATGTTTTTCCTCCGCGGCATAAAAGATCTAAATAAGATTCTACTACTTTTCTTTTTTAAAAAGCACCGATAGGAGAAACACTTTCTGGAATAAGCACTTCTTGACTAAAAACTTTGAACAAGACTCCGGAGAAGTGCTTTTTTCAAAAAGTTCTTCTGCAATAAATTATTTTTCAAAAAGTGCGTGCGTGTTTAAATTGTATTAAATGAAAAATATTTACTAATTCAAATTTGCTGCAATTGATTAAACTATAAGCTTTAATCAGTCCAAATCACACAAGTCGATACAAAACTCGTCTTATATACTTACTATAACATCCATGTTTTGAAAGCATATAGATGACATAAATGTAGTAATATCTTTAAAAAGGAGACTAGTAATCTTTTGTAAATAGTGGAAGTCCCAATTTCAAGCAGAGTGTGGAGCTGCACTTGAGTGGTTTTTCAAAAATCATTTTCAGATTTGGTCTAATATTATTTTATAATTTATTTTAAGCCATCCGTTTTAGGTTCATTTATTCATATTAGAGTTTTTACTATAAGTTCTCTGCTGAAACCCAAACTACTATGTTTAATTAACGACCCTAGGTGGACGGCTGTCCACTACTGGTTCGAATGTCGTTGTGTGTTTGTTTATATACAGGGGCTTACATACATGTCAATACAAGACTGACCACACTTAAATACAAATTAAGTACAATCTCCAAAATAGATAACCAAAATAAAATTAAATTATAAGTCCTTTGTTTCATTCGCCCGTGTTTACCTTCTTGCCTGAGGAACTACTTGCTCGAGCTAAAAATTTGTTTTGGAAAAATAGGGTGAGATTCAATGAATCTCAGTATTAATAAATATCACTCATATAAAATGCATATATATAGTGCCATGTCAACCCAAGTTACAGTACAATCATCATATTCAACATTCAGAGATAAATTCACAATATGCAGAAAGCATAAAGTTACCAATTCAAGGACAACCGTCCCTTGCCACAGCGCTGAGAAATTCTACTGGGCCTTAGCCCTTCTCATTTGAATGTTTTAAATTCACAGTGATATAAACATACATATAACATATCACATAGTATGGTAGGGATAAGTTACTACCTGACAATTTTTCCAAAGCTTGATCTTGATTGACGTGCTTTGGATGTCTCTTTGCGCTTCTATAAGTGGTTTGGTATTCCGGTGGCACTCCGACAGACGGACAATAACGGTAATTTGGGATCGAAATCAGCTCTAGTAGTCAAGAGAACTCACTATTCACTCTTCCTTCTCTCTTCTTGTGTTCTTGAATTTATGAAATCAGATTTCTCTTTCTCTTAGATGGCTGAACGAAATTGACAGTTAAAGGCCAAGGAATGGTTGAGAGTAATCTTGAAAAATGATCTCATTTTAGCTTGCTAAGTGTCAGAAGTTTAAGGCTTAAGAGTGTCACGTGTCATGCAACCATTGGTCTTCCATTTTCTCTTTCTTTGATGGGGCATAAATGGTCAGGGGGAGGGGGAGGTCTGACAATTCCCCCGGACTCCTGGGTTTAGTGCTCGACTCATAAAGTAAGAGACCCGGCCGGAGACTAGTGAATTCCCTGGACTTAGCCGTTAGATGGCGTACTCCGGCACGAAAGGCTTAAAGTGGGTGTAATGATGAGGGACACATGTCGCCTCCTCATTTGGCTAACACAAAAACATGTTTTTACTTTGTAATGATTTCGAGACACTTATCATTTCCTTATTTGGCCAGTACGAAAGATGTGTCATCATAAGTTATAATGGGCTATCATTACATACTTTAATGAAGATTTTTTTAATAAAGTTGCTTTATCGGTGCATTACCCCAGAATTCTACTTGGGACCCACTTAGGACCATGACATGCATATCGATGCACGCCACACAATGCCCGAATTCCTCTGATCTCTCAAATGGCGCCCTTATACCCTGCCGCCACTGACGAATTTTGCTCCAACTTCTTACACTTGTATTTTTACAGTCCTAACTTCTCGATTTCCGTGAATGATACAATGGACATCTTGAAATTTCGAAAGTAACTCTACTTTTAATTTGTAAATACTAGTATTTATTTTATTCCACTATTTTCATATTTACATGTTTTCAGTATTATAAAATTTGGTATATTATATTTACCTCATAAACCGTAAATCATATTAGAAAAATAACTTCTACCGTAAATCCAAACGAATGAGTAGTTTTTTTTAAACACCGCCATATATATTAATTGGACACAGTATTACTTAATCTGCGATGAGGAGGCGGTGAAAGTGCACTCTAAACGACTTGGGCTGGTCATTGTTTCATTATTTTGTGCTGTTTTTTTTTTTTTGGAAAGACTCTTGTACATATTCCAGAAAATTAAAGAACACATTATACATATTTAGAAGTTGACAATCATATACCCCATTTTAGAAATAAACTTATACGAAACATTAGTACTTGATATTATTCTTTTTTTTTTCACCCACAGTACTTGATATTATTCATATTTTTGTAAACGGTCTACATTGATCTTTTCTATTGAAACCAGAAAAACTCCCTGTTTAAAATTTTTCTTTCAGAAAAAGTAACAAAGTATTTGCAGCAAATTTTATATTATATATATATATATATATTTATATATTAAATATTGATATTGATTGATGAATATTAACAATTATACATGTTAAGTAGTTTTATTTTCCCGCTTTAAATACTTCAATATGTAAATGTGAATGTAAATGCAAAAATAATGTCATGCAAATTTTTCAGGATATTTTTTGCACCAGTCTGAGTTAGGGTTTCTTTTTCTGCTTGGCCACAGCCGCACGCGCACTCTCTCCCACTCTCCTCGTCTGAGCTGCATTCCGTCTGTTCTCCATCTACCTGCAGCTCGAGCGGCAAATTCACCTCATCGGCTTTCGGTTTTAAGGGTTACTTTCCGGTTTCTAGTCGGTTAAACCGTCGTCGCAGGCGTACTTGTTCACGGTGACCATTGATCCTCTTTCTCTTGTTATTTTTTGTTTTTGGCCAACTATTTTTCGGTTGTTATTATTCATTGTCATCGCCAAGAAGGATTGGAGCTCCTGTATCTTTTAGGTTTCATATCTATTTCTCTGTCTTCTGCTAAGAATATCCTAATGGTCTTTCTTTGGCTATATGGGCGTACAGGGTGAATAATTAGTATCACTTAGTTACGGGCAATTTAAATTAGCTGGGCTTCTGGAGGATATTATCTTTCCTCAATCATTGGGAGTCACCCGCATGGTTGCCATCAGCTAATTGATGGGCGTGTTTGCTTAATTCGTTGCTAGGGTATTGCATGCTTTGAAATGAATCAAGCTGCGAGGGGAAGCAAACACTATATGTTTAGGTTGGGATCCTTGATTGTCTGAAGAGAAATGATTGTCAAATATACTTGGTTAACTTTCCATTTCATTCCTTTAGAGGAGTAAGCCAAAAGTTTCCTGCAAAGTTTACCTACCCCATCTTTGGGGTGAGCTGGATTTGGCCTTGGAGTGGCGAATTTCTCTCTCTATATTTGCCTAGTGTGCGCTGTCCCGAATGATGTGCTTTTCAATTTTTATAAAATGGCTGCTTAAATGATGTCATATTTGTTTTTCATTTCATCTACTTCTTTGTTATGGTTTAGTAATTTTTATCAGAATGATGCTACTAGTTCAATGAATTAGGGCAAAAATTGTTGCTATATTTTCAAATGCAGATAGGACTTATTTGCCAAATACATATGTGTGGATCAATGAGCAATAGGTTTCGATTTTGCTATTAGTAGATTCTGTTTCATGGTCAGAATATTGTTCTACATCGTTTTGATGTATATCATTTTCATTCTCCTGCTTTATGTGGTTCCCCCTGCCCAGCTCTTGGGGCTTTTTTCCTTTAAGAAAGATGATTCATCCTCTATCCAGTAATATGCTTCCATGCGTGAAGTATATAGTTGACAAAATTATTTAAATAAGAAAGGTATTGGAGGTGAAAACTCAGAATAACATAAATTTTGAACTTTCGGCATTGTGTGTACTGTAATAGTGAAATAAGACATATTTCAGGCATGATAGGTTCCAACCAGCAAATAGATTATATGAGTTGTGCAAGAGAGAGCTATTAAAAATTGGTTCTGGTAGAGTTTTGCTGGTTGGGTGAGTGATGGCTATGGACATAAAGGATGCGGAAGATGAATCAAAAGGGCATTAATATCATTGGCCCCGGGGGGGGGGGGGGGAGATGTTTGTATACCGAGTTTAATTTATGAACCATTTTTATCTGTGATTTAGTTATTCAGTAAATGCTTTTGATGATAGGAAACTACCTTACTGGATACTGATTATCATAGCGATTCTATCAAGTTTGAACAATTAACTTGCTCCACAATAAGATACTAAGCTATAAGTTGTTAGAAACTGAGTGCAAATGACTTGTATGGAATATTGGTATAATGATTTTTGGATGTCTGGTTTAATCTTCTACGGTTGTACCTGAAGTTTCTGCATAGCATTTTTTATAAAATTTTATTTTTTGTTACATGTTCATATGTAGGTTCTCATGCAGTTCCCTTGTCATGTGATCTTTGGTATGCAGATAGATAGCCAACCTAGTGAAGTCATATATTGATTTCATTACCCAGTTAAGGCAGCCAAAATGTCACGGAAGGGTTTAATGGAACAGGACCTAAGTAAACTGGATGTGACAAAGTTGCATCCACTCTCTCCTGAAGTCATCTCTCGTCAGGCTACCATCAATATTGGTAATATTTTATTCAATTTTCTGTGGTTCATTTACATCAGAATTGCCATAACCATCAGTGATCTGAGAGAAATAACTAGGAAACTTACTTTAGTTGTTCATGCAAGGAAAATTTAGAAAAAATAACAAATTCAATGCCACCTATGAAGTGGTAGTTTTTTTTTCTGTTCGTTTTTTCCTCAAGCTGGTGAACAATATTGTTCTATGTTCTGGCAGGTACCATAGGCCATGTGGCACATGGCAAGTCAACAGTCGTGAAAGCAATATCAGGTGTCCAGGTATCCCTCCCTCCCTCCCTCCCTCCACCACATGTTTTTGTTAACATCTACCATGATAGAGTTTGTCAGTCCGTAATGGTTCTGGCATGTGGTAAAGTTATTTTTTACATGGTAAATTTCATTGCATTTGATACTTGTTTGCTTCGAGTCTTAGGGGAATAGGAATAGGTATCATGGTATCAGATTATATTATTTGTATATGTTCCCTGGGCTTGAAATATTTAATTCTAAATTCTATGCCCCTGGGTTCCCCTTGTGTATGCAGACTGTTCGTTTTAAAAATGAGTTGGAGCGTAATATTACAATCAAGCTTGGTTATGCAAATGCAAAGATCTATAAGTGTGAAGATGAAAGGTGTCCTAGGCCTATGTGCTACAAGTGGGTATCTTTGCAAAAACCATTGTAATTGCTGGTGATTCTGGGCTTCCATAATGTAGTTAAATTGCTTCTGCAGGGCATACGGAAGTGGAAAAGAAGACAATCCTATGTGTGATGTGCCAGGGTTTGAAAACTGCAGGATGAAATTGCTGAGACATGTTTCTTTTGTGGATTGCCCAGTAAGTCATTTCCTTTTAGGCCTGATATGATAGCTGCCAAATGTGACATATGGATTCATTTCCCTATTTCTGCCAAGTTGTTTTGTATAGCTGTTTCCTTTTTACATCTATTTGATATTAGTATTTATTTTTCCAATTCCTTTAGGGTCATGATATTCTCATGGCTACAATGCTTAATGGAGCAGCTATCATGGATGGAGCATTGCTACTCATAGCAGCTAACGAGAGCTGCCCTCAACCACAAACCTCTGAGCATCTAGCTGCTATAGAGATTATGCGTCTACAACATATAATAATTCTTCAAAATAAGGTTGACTTGATCCAGGAAAATGTGGCTATTAATCAGCACGAAGCAATTCAGAAGTTTATACAAGTAAGCTTTTAATGAAGTTGATTATACTGTATGAGTGAGTTAAATACAGTAACTTACGTCTGCCAATTTTGTTGTCTTCCAGGGAACAGTTGCTGATGGTGCACCTGTAGTGCCTATTTCAGCCCAGTTGAAGTATAATATTGATGTTGTGTGTGAATATATTGTTAAGAAGATCCCAATTCCTGAAAGGAACTTTGTCTCTCCACCCAATATGATTGTAATTCGGTCCTTTGATGTCAATAAGCCTGGGTTTGAGGTTGATGATATAAAAGGAGGTGTAGCTGGTGGAAGCATTCTCAGGGTAAGTCTCTTTGGTATATAATATGCTTGATGTTGTACTTTTTCTAATCCTATTCTGTCTGCATTTTGTTATACTTCTCAATTATTTTTTGGGAATAGTTTGTCTTTCTCAAATGCTTATTGTATCCTAGTTTTCACTGAGGGTTTGATTCTATTTGACCTAAATGCTGTGAAAAAGGATGTTTACAGTATGAATGGACTTATTGTTGTCCATTTGTAAAGGTCAGGGTGTGCTTTACGTGCTAAATATATGGATAGTTTGTAAATGAGTGATACGGTGTTACTTATTTATTCACTTCTCTCTTTTTGTAGCAAAACTCTTTTCTTTACATGGAATCTTCAAGATACTATTAAGAGATATGTAATGATTTAATACCAAGCATTAATAATGAAATGTTCTTTTTGTTTATCTTCATACCAACCCAAGTTTGTGATGGTAATTTATCATGATATATGAGGTCTTTGACAGAGGATTTGTGGGCAGATTCTGAAGCCAGGTTTATTGACATTGTTTTTGTCAAATGCAATCTGATTATGTGTTCATTGTAGGGTGTTTTGAAAGTAAACCAGTTCATTGAAGTTCGACCTGGAATAGTCGTTAAAGATGAGAGTGGGAATATCAGATGCACTCCTATATACTCGAGAATAGTTTCATTGTTTGCTGAGCAAAATGAGCTTCAGTTTGCTGTGCCGGGAGGTTTGATTGGTGTTGGCACAACAATGGATCCCACTTTGACCCGTGCTGACAGATTAGTGGGGCAAGTTCTTGGTGAAGTTGGATCACTGCCTGAGGTCTACGTTGAACTTGAGGTGGGTGGTGTCAACAACTTGTTCGTAGGCAATGCAGGCATTGAATTTTGGGTTGTCAATCTATTTTCTTATCTTCTGAAATTATGAGTGGGTAGATGGAATATTTTTGCTTATTATAAATTTTTTCATTGAGATATCTATCACATTTGCTTGCAAATCTGGTATGGGATAAGGTGGTTGGGATATGGATTGCATTCAGAACATTTATTTAGCACAACTTCCATGTCTGTAAAAGTAGGGAAAAAATCCCCTCTTGCCTTGTCTTTCATTTCATGTATGACAAGTTTTATCTTTTCACTTTTATATGCAGAAAATCCTTGTTTGGAACTGAGTTTTATTCGTTTTGGTCATGCAGGTAAACTTTTTCTTGCTTCGACGCTTGCTTGGTGTCCGGACAAAAGGAACCGAAAGACAGGGAAAGGTATCGAAGTTGGCTAAAGCAGAGATCCTTATGTTGAACATAGGATCCATGTCAACAGGGGCCAGAGTTCTCGCTGTAAAGAATGATTTGGCGAAGTTGCAACTCACTTCCCCTGTGTGCACCAGCAAGGGGGAGAAGATTGCTCTGAGTCGTCGTGTGGAGAAGCATTGGCGTCTGATTGGCTGGGGCCAAATCCAAGCTGGAACCACCTTTGATGTCCCACCCGCACCTGTTCTGAATTAATCTGAGTGGCTAGAGAGTAGAGACAGCAAGGAAAACAGTGAGAAACAGTTTGATATAAATTAAGATTCTATAGATGTGGGAAGGCAGACAATTGTTGGGAACCATTTTTCTGAGGTGGAGAAGAAAACTTTTGTGCTGAGTATTTTCTTCTCCTTTTTCTGATGTATTCTTTTTTCCTACTCCCTTTTGCCTATTGATGAATTTGTATCTTCTGCCGGTTAAGTTTATAGACTGGGAGTATTTCAACAGAGGTTTGTTTTTTCCCCACAGGGACCCCTGGCTAATAATCAGTTTATTGCTTCAATTGGTGTCTATGCTGTGTGCTGCTGGTTCAGTGTTATATACTACTCAGCCTAAGGTTCTTGAATTTTTGTAGTCAAATATATACTCCCAATGGTCCTTAATATGGGATAAGCATATAAGCTGGGAGTTCATATTGGCTTTAAATAAAAGAATAATTATTTTATAATTTGAAAAAGATATGTTATATTAATTAATTTAAATAAATTAGATAAATATGTTTTATATTAAAGATCTGAGGAGTAATTTACAAGTTCCTGCTGTGGAGAATTGGACAAAAAGGTTTCATCATATCTTAAAGGGTAAAGATGTATTTAGCATCTTGATCTATTTTTAAGGTGCAATCAGTACTCTAAGGTATTTAAGGGTTCAATCAGTATTCTAATGTATTTTCGGAGGTGTAATTAACACCCTAATGTATTAAAAATAGAGTAATTATAATACTTCACTAATAGAATACTAACTTTATTTGCTGATACTCTTTTCTTTCTTTTTTCATCGATCTTCAACATGTTTATCCCTTCTTTTGGTATTTAAGGGTGCAATTTTGCTGGTATTTTATTAGTGAAAGGATGTAATTATTCTATTTTTAATACATTAGGGTACTGATTGCACCTTCAAAAATAGTTTAGGGTGCTGATTGTATCCTTAAATACTTTAAGGTGCTGATTGCACTTCTAAAAATAGATGGAGGTGCTAGATGCACATTTATCTTATCTTAAAGTACACAAAGGACCAAGATAAAAAAGTTTCGGTCAAACTAAGAAACTAGCTTAACCTGATATGGAATTCGTGTCCTCGTTGGCAAGTGGAATGTAATCCCGGCTTGTCCCTTTTCAACAAGAGCGTGAAGTTCTTATTTCCATGAAACTACACGGTATAGGCTAAGAAATTTGTTCTCCGTCGTATATTTCCTTTATTATATACACATACAGACACACACACACACATAAAAGTCGCCTCACTCCAACTCACATGCTTCGCTGCATCTCCCTTCTTTTTTCCACAGATGATTTTATCATCTTATTTTTCATAAATCAGACTATGCAATTAAATAATCATCAACAAGAACAATAAATCTTATCTCGGTAGACAGGATTGACTACATAAATAGCATAACGTCATTATACTTTATTAACAACTAAATCTTTATATAAATCGCTAATTAAAAGGTTTCACCTAATAACTTCATCTTCTTTTTTATCTTCCTTTATTATTTTTCAGAGGACACCATACTCCTTGATCTACCCTATTTACTGACCCATCTAAGGACCTCCTTTGATCATATATGAAATGATGCAATTGAATAATAAACTATAAAAATTACAATTCTTATGAATTTTAATTTAGGTTAAATCATACATTTCATCTTTTAAGTTTGCATGAAGTTTCATTTTAGTCCTTAACTTTATAATGTCCTTTCAGCCCTTTTTTGCAACACCGTTAACTCTCACCAATGGACAATACTAACTCATAGAATTTAATGTTGATTCAGCAATTAAATACGGAAAATGCATACTTAAATTTTGATTGTTTAATATAATATTTTTTATATTTTAAAATTATTTTTTTAGCAAATTATATTTTAACATAGATACATACATACATATTAACCAACAGTAGAAAGTGATCAAGTAAATAGGGAGATTCTTGTCTTGATTTTTCCAAGTCTCATTCATTCTGTCTTCAAAATTAAAACCAAAGAAAAGCTGTTAGATGTTTTGATAGAAGCTGCTATTTTTGGGCAATAAGTGTTTATAAATCGTGATTTACAGTATACGAGGTAAGTATGTGAGAGGAGTTTTATCTCGGCTTGCGTAATAAGCATTTATATTCAAAAAAATAAGTGTTCCCAAACATACACATTCTGCCTGGGATTGCACCATTCAACACGTAATTAACTTACATTTTGTGTACGTAATAATGACGAATCTGGGAACATTATTGTGTATGTAATGATGACAATACGTGAGATTTGAGGAGGTTAGAATCAGAAGTAGTGGAGGAAATTGCAAAGGATGTGTTGGGGAAAATGAATAGGGCGTATGTGGGGGATATTGATGAAAAGATCGTAAAGTACAAGAAGAGTATTACTAATAAGTAATAACTACTTTACCGTTCTACATTTGCATATTAATTTATATTTCCTTAATAATCTCAATCATCCTTTAAAAGGATTCTTTATATTCGTTACGAATTTTTTTTTTTTTGCCGGATATTCATTACTAATTGACCATTAGTGCAAGATATTTAATTTTTTTTTCTTTAAAAGAAACAAGGTCTTACAAGATAATTTCAGAATTTCAAGATCATCAAGCATATTTAACAGATTTGGATCCTCTCATAATCCTTTTTCTCATTTTCTTCTCAGAATCCCATCTCCACTATTAGATTTTAAAAAAATAGATGAGTCAAATTTAATATTTTATAAAACTATTATTTTAAATATAAATAAATAAACTTAAACTTTTAAAACATGATCTACACAATTTACAACTGTAATATAAACAAAATTAATTTATAAAACACTATAATCATAGTTTTAGAAAATATTAAGTAAGAACCATTCATTTTTTCATCTAATAGTGGAAATGAGATTCTAAAAAGAAAAAAAGAGAAAAAGGATTATGAGGATATTTGCTCCCTCACACTGATTCTTAAACACAATTCTTTCAAGAAAAATTCATTGCTTTAATGGGCGCCATTTATTTTTGGTTCTGGCTATGGTTACAACCAAGGAACGAAAAACTGGATCGGGCAATGAACCGGTCACAGCACAAGTTCAAGAGTTAATGGGTCAACCGGGGTCTAACCGGTAGTTGAACCGATAGTTGAATCGGTCATATTAAAATATTATAATTTATTAGTGGAAATATATATTAATATATTTTTAAACTTCTATAGATAAAAATGAAGATTTTTAGAAAAAAATACTTAAAATCTATTAATATGAGTTATAATGCCTATATTTATGTAATGATATCTCCTTTTCTATAATTATTATATCTTTTTAAATTTTTTTCATTATCTTCTTCATTTTTTTAGATTTGTTCTTTCTTTATCTATTTTTCTCTTCATTTTGGTCTTCAGCTTCCAATTTTTCCCTAAAAAAACAAAAAACAATTATAAAAAAAAATAAAAAAATGAAACCGGTCCAACCGGTTGAACCACCGGTTTTAACCGGTTTCAGACCGGTTTTCCGGTTTAACCATCAAACCAGACCGGACCACTGCCCGGTTCTCAGTTCAACCGGTCGAACCGACTACTCCGGTCCGATTTTTCATACTGTGGTTACAACCTCGCTGAGGCACAGTCATCAATCTAGTCAAAGTTTCTATCCTATTTATCTATTTTTTAAGAATTCAAACACATTAAATTAACTTTTTTTGTTTTAGAATTTTAGTTTTATTCTATTTTAATTTTTAATTCCGCTATAAAACAAACTTAAGTTTAAATTTACTTATGTGAATCCATGATAAAAGGTTGGTTATCTAAGGACTTCATATAGTATATATCAATGAATTTCTACTTAAGTAATGTCTTCTATTTGACTTTGGCTAGAAAAGCTTTTTTTAAAAACTGGATCAAACAAAGACAATCCAAAGTTATTACTATGCCTTGTGTGGTAGATATGCTACTATAGAAAAGGCTTTTTATGATAGTTATTATCTATCATATACTACGATTTTGAATTGTAATATATGCGGGTGTTATATATGCTCCATGCAGACATATAACGGCTCCGAACCATAATGTATTTAGAGCATACATAATGATTCTTTATTAATAATCATAATGTATTGGCTCTATTTTTTATTATATATATATATATATATAAATATAAATATATATTTTTTAATATTTGTTTTTATTTAGTTTTACTGGTTAATATTTATTATAGGCACAACATAATCATTGATAATAATATTAAATAAAAAAATATATTTATTATATTCAAAATTCAATACATCATGCAATTTAAGAAAAATTAATCACTTAAACACTCTCACAATAGAACCTATTTCATAATTTTCTGAATTTTAAAAGAAAATTTATTAAGAAAAAAATTCTATAATATTCTCCAATACCTTTGTTGTAAATTGTCCATAGGTCACGTATACTTCCAGAGTTCCCGTCATATAACCTTTAACTGCAAAAAGATAATATAAATAGGAAAATAAGAATATATATAGTAAAAATAAGCAAATATAAAAAATTGAGCAAATATCAGAATATAAATATGAAAATCAGAATATATATAGTAAAAGTTGGCAAATATAAGAACTTCAACAAATCTCGAACCTGATTTGGTTGCTAAAGTTTAGGAACATGTGATACACAAAATTAAAGAATTAACTAACATTCAAATAGATCGTGATTTAACTACTAAAAATTATGAGAAACATTTGTTATTGATTTTTAGTCCATATAATCTAGTGTAATCAGAATTATTTTCATTGCAATAAAACAATAATAAAAAATTCAGTATTTTATCTCATTGTCTTTTTTGTGCCCTCTACATTTTTCCAACGGCTATAATAAAAAAATTAGATATCGTTTTTTATTTGTGATTCTTCTTCTTAGATAATCCCGACCGGCGACCTTGAGCTTCAACTAGCGATTGAGCTCTTGTTATATAAAAAAAATAAAATAAAACTAAAAACATTAATTGGAAAAAAAAAAAGAAAGCTTACACGAAGAAGAATGATGAGAGGAAGAAGCTACAAAGTGAAGAACTATGGTAGTGGTGGAGGATGAGACCCGTAGCGGTAGAACAAAACCCATGAAAAAAGAAGTATGTAACCCAAGGGAAACTCCAAAAATGTTTGAGAATGAGTTGGGAGAGTTGCGTCAAATACAATTTTTTTTTCAGAATCCAGCCTTTTTATATACATTTAACATTTTTTAGAATCCCACATTTTAATATTAAAGAATACATAATAGTTCTTTATTAAGTATTAAAGAATAAAAAACGGTACTTTGTGAACAACAGTCAAGTATTGTTATTGTTAAATACTTATGTATTTGATATTTTTCAAAATTTTGCATTCTTATATATGAAAATTATAATTTTTTATTGTTAAGTATTTTTAATGAATAAATAACGGTTCTTTAAAAAGAATCGTCAAGTATTGTCAAATAAAATTGTTTAGAATCTCGTCTCCTTATACTTGATATTTTCCAAAATCCCGCATTTTCATATATGACGGTTATCATTTTTAACCGTTAAGTATTCTCAAAGAATAAATAACAGTTCTTTATGAAGAACTGTCAAGTATTATTAAATAAATTTTTTTCAGAATCCCGCTTTCTTACATATAACGGTTATTATTTTTAACCATTAAGTATTTAAAAATCATACTTTATGATTACTTGTTATAACCATTATATTTTTGTTTTCCATGATATAAGGTTAGAAGACAAATTGTTTGAAAGTATTACATGATGTTTGTTTCGTAAAAACCGTAATTTTTAACAGTAAATATATGATGATTAATAATTGTAACCGTTATATTTTTGTTTTCACGAATTTCGCTTCTCAATACATAACGGTACGCATATTTAACCGTTATATTTTAATGTTATATATTCTTGTGCGATCTCCACCTTAGCATACATAGCAATTATTTGTTGTAATTGTTATTTATTAAGTGTTATATATGCGCGATTATGCAGTAGTGATAATTAATTTGTAGAAATTAGTTAAATTGGTTATTGGCAAAAAATGTGTATTTATTTTTCTAAAAGATCCATTTTAATCATTTTCATTCAAAGCTACTGTGGTAAAGAAAATCCCTTTAATATATATAATCAACTTAAAGAATTTAGAAAAATATTATAAATTTTGGAGATAAAGATAAATTGAGATATTATATTTAAGATTTAATAAAACTAACTTCTGATCTCTACTCACTCTTACATTTATGACATGAAAAAGTATCAAACAGGGCCAACAACCCCGTAAATTTTGTTTCATGTAACATATATATGAATTTTATCTGATGGAAAACCTTTTTAAATGCTAATTTTGCTCCTAAAAGTTTCATTTTTGTCCTTACAATATATTTCTACCCCATTGATATCTTCAATTAGTGAAGCCACATACCATATAATTAATATATATATATATATATATATGTATGTATATCCATCTATCTATTTATCTATCATACGCAATACCATATAATTATAAAAAAAATCACGAGATGGGATAAATACAAATCTGACAAGTTGATGGTGGATCGTAGAATCGAAAATTTCCAGATGCCGAATGAGATAGAAAGGAGTACCTTCCCAATGTGCTCATCAATTTTTGTTTTTGTTTTTGGAATTGAACCTTCAAAATTCTTAGAAAAAAAATAAGAAAATTCTACTTGAATTTCAAAATCATAAATCAGTAATTTCCTACTTTAATGAGTTGTTAACTATTATACTCTTACAGTTAATAACTATACTCTTATAGATAACAAGCATGATTTAAGATTTTAAAGTTCAAATAATATTTTCTTGTCTTTTTCCCAAATTCTTAATTCTTACAATTGTTCCAAATCCGATTCCGTTGTATTCCAACGTCTATAGTTCGTCGGTTTCTAATTGACCACAACATAAAACAAAACCAAACAAGGAAGAATAATCCTTTCTCCGTTGTCTTCGATTACATTACGGTTCAACTGCGGAGTTATCGAATTTAATGAACAAGTATTGAAAGCGATAGCGTGCACTTGTTCAATAATGGTTCGATCATCAAACTTCGGACATAAGCAGCTTTGTATATACCCTTTGATTAAGATCAACGTAACATCGTCTATTATTAATAGAAATATATATGTTATATTCATAAATAAATAAAAATAAAAATCAACACAAATTTAGTAATCTATAAAATGTCTAGTGCATTTCTACATAAAGCAACAAAAACATTTCTAGATAGATCTGTGGGGGCATGCAACTGTTATGCCTATCAGAGAAAAGAAGATTCTATATATATATATATATATAGGAATAGTTTGGGCATGATCCCTATTATGAATGATACGGCGAGGGAGCATATTCTGCATAATTAAAAAATTGGCGCTTTGAGAATATGATGTACAGAAACAAGAAAGAAGAACTTCTTTATTTGTATCATGGGATAATTTCAGGGCGAAGTTGTGTTTACTTTGTTTTATTAATTGGTTTACGTACGTATCCTTTTGCTTCTATTTTTGTTTTTATTTGTATTCATGCCAGGTTCGTACAATACACATGGCACACATGAATGATAGATGAACACTCGTGTTACCTATCCTTGTAATATATTCTCATAAAAAAAAAGCTCTTCTGAAGGAACAAAAAGTCCCAGTGTAATTTCACCGTCCAAAACCTGCCGTGTTTCTTTGGTTACATCAAATATTGTGTTCCAATCTGGACTAGGACTGAGTCTAGACTCATAATCTATATATATATATATATATATATATATTAGCCTGATTGCCTCTCAAAGTCCAATCTGTTAATTAAATAAAACCAAAAAGAATGGACAACTATATATTGCTAATTACAAGAATAAAAAAAATATGATAGTGATAACCACAAAAAAAAAAAAAAAAAGAGACTAACAATATTGTTGAGAGATTTTCCACAATATCAATAAGAGCTAAACTCTCTACTTGAAAAATGATGTGCATTTTCAAATTTGACTAAGGGCAAACATTGTCCTTAAAGGGGGTTTAAAAAAAAACTCATTTTCCCGCTTCATTTGGAACAGTACATTATTGTGTCTCGATCTCTTTAAAACAAGTGGGTCCTTTGAGATAATCCACAAGCTTATCCACCTCCTATATATTAGCTCGCTAACCCATGATTTCCTCGCTACACTATTTTCAATTACCAACCGAAGAAAAATCAGCAGATAGGGAGATTGATGGCCAGCCTCTCTTGTCTTGATTTTTCCAAGTTTATTACCACCTCTCCACTTGCGGAGTCAATGCTATGTATGTCTGTTCATCCCCAAACCTCGTATAGTGAGAGCTTTGTGCATTGGGCTACCTACTTAAGATTAGAGAACTAAACTCCATTTGCGGAGATTAGGCTATGTATATCTATTTCTTTCTAAACCCCACCTGATAGGAGCTTTGGGCACTAGATTGTCTATTTAAGACTTGAGAAGTGAACTCCATTTGCGGGGATAAGGCTATGTACATCTATCACTCACAAAAGATTATGTACATCTATCCCTTCCGAAATCTCACCCAGTAGAAACCTTGTGCACTGAGCCGTTTATTTAAAACTAGAGAATTAAAAATAGTTCTTCACTTATGGGGAAAAACCTACGAATATGCATCCCTTCTCAAATCTCATGTGGGTGCTTTGTGCACTGGGCTGCTCATTTAAGGCCCCAGATGCTGTGAGAACGAGTGCGATAATGGAGATGCAAATTTCCTGCGGAAAGACGCACAGGTGTTCAGACATTGAAAAAAAACTGTGGAATTCAAGTTCAACAAACAATAACTGAACACTGTTTTTTTTTTTTTCAAGGCCAAGAGAAAACATGATTGTTGCAAATCAAAGGTCCGTAGATCTTTGTAATGTCTGATATTGGTACCCTTTGATTTATTGTGAACTCGAACTGTTGTCCCATATATGTCCTATTAATCCTGTGTTTTGCATGGTGTAGAAAAGTAAGAGCCTGAACAAGCATTTATGAATTTATGCAAATAAGATATAAAAAGGAAGATGATTATTATGCATTATTATATCTGGTATTAAATTATTTGATATAGGTAAAAATGTTGAGATATGCCATTTTACTAATCATTTTGTTACTCGTCACGAGTTAAAGAGGATATCAATTACTCCCTCCGATCCTAATTATAAGACAAAGTTAACTTTTTTGGAGAAATTAAGGAAGTCAGTTAAATTACTTTAGAACTTTTATATTTTTAGTATTCTTATATTATATATCAGTTTATTAGTTAAATTAATTAGTTTAGAGAAAAAAATAAAAATAAAAATATTTTAAAGTAATTTAACTGGCTTCCTTAATTTTTCCAAAAAAGTCAACTTTGTCTTATAATTAGGACCGGAGGGAGTACTTATTATTGATGTTATGTTATTTTTGTGTTTCATAAGCTTTTTATTACTTATAGTGACCATCTAACAAAATTACTATTAATCTTCCGTGACGACTTTGTTCTATTATTTGTCTTAGTATCTGTTGCAACTCATATATCGCAATATTTCTTGTATTATTTTTTTTTCAGATGCAAAGGTTTTTCATATCTTCTAACAAGTATACTTCTCAGGATTCAAACTTGTGTTCTTCTTTTTATAGGGGGTGAGGCCCCTTACAATCTCTACGGACAGTTTGTTGGTCTTGTATTATTTTCTTAAATATAATAGTGATCGTAATCATAATCTGAGGATTGGAATACCCTCTAGTTCATTTAGATATAGGCTATTTTGACCTGTTCACTCCCATCTTCCCATCGTATTCCCTCCCACGTCAGGGCCAATATTTTAGCCGAAATCTTTCTATTTGCCACTTATAGTTTTCATGTAATCGATGCTGAGCAAACTCATTTAGAGAATTACCCTTTGTTTGACTTAACGATAATGGGCAGAAAATTTTAATGTGTTGGATTTTATTTTATTTTTTAAAATAGCAGAAATGAAGTTAAAAGTTTTGAATTAATTTTTCTTGCCTTTTTTCCCTAAGTCCTCTTGTATAAATTTTTTTAATGGAACTCATTAAAATTTTTTCTTTCTTCTTCTTCCTTTTATTATTCCCCTTAAATCATCAGACAAACCAAATAGAGAATTACAAAAAATAGAGAAAGATACCGCGAGAATGGCATTTGGCATTTTGTAAAAAAAAAATATTGATATCTTGAACGCATCTATTTACTATTTATTAACTTTATCAATAAGGAACAAAATGTGTCAGTGATTCTTTTCAAGGTATGCACAAGCATAATTCTCCGAAGGATATAATCCTTATACACAAATATATTTTTTGGTACCACGGTATCATAATATCTCGCCTTGTTTTATGGTTGTATTTTTTTTAGGGTCTGAATTTCTGATCGAGTTTCATAGCATTGTCGTCTACATATGGAACGCAAACAGAGAATTATGATTATGATAACAGTCTTGCGGACGTAAGATTCAACTAACTTAAGAAGAAGAAGAGTTTCTTAACAAAGAATTAATTGTCGTCTGATCGAGTTCTTTTTCCTCGCCACTTATCTGGGGTTATTGTACTAACACGATGGGGTAATTAAAATTCACAACCCTTAAAAGTGTTCATTGTCGCTGATATCAAATTTTCCAAACCATTGTTCTTGGTTACGTCGAAGAGCGCGATTTTCACGATGTAAGGTTGATATCTACAAGCATGCCATACTGTACGTATATTGGATTTTATCGACAAATAAACCGCCGTCTCACGTTCCAATTCTCTCCGTTTTATTGCCATCTCTTCCGGCCGGCATTTCTTGATCTATAAAAGCTTGAATCAATGTCTCGATTGATCCGGTTTCAAAAACTTAATTGCGAAAAGCTATTCAAGTTTCTGAAATACCAAACATGTTGTCATCGTCTTTATCATTCAATTTTCCTGTCTTTTTAAAACGTATCCTTAAACCTAAAACAAAACAAACTAACGATGTGTTCATCAGTTTCAGCGGTGACACCCGTTCTGATTTCACCAGCCATCTGGAAGCATCTTTTTGCCGTCACGGAATCGAAGCCTTCTCCGACCACCAGATGGAGAGAGGGGCCGACACTTTTCCTACGCTTTTACGGGAAATAAAGCGGTCCAAGATTTCAGTGGTCGTTTTTTCAAAAGGCTACGCAGCATCAGATTGGTGTTTGGATGAGCTAGTGAATATAATGGAACGTAAGAGAAAAGGAAAGCAAATTGTGATGCCCATTTTCCATGGGGTGAAGCCCAAAGAGGTGAGAGAGCAATCGGGGATCTATGCAGATGCTTTTGTAGAACATGAACAATCTTACCGGCGTCGGAGAGTGCAACAGTGGCGGAGCGCCATGAAAGAAGCGGCAAATGTCTCTGGGTGGGATAGCTCTTCTTACGGGTATTACGGGAAGCTAAGAGGATACTTTCGGAATCTATTTTCCCTTTTTCTTCTCAGAACCGTCCCCGCTCTTTAATTAAAAAAATAAATAATTCAGATTTAATAGTTTTTAAAAATATTATTATAGTATTTTATAATTTAATTTTTTTAAATTTTATTTATTTTGAAATTATGAATTTTGTAGTTCAGATTTTAACAGTTTAAATTTATTTAGTTATGTTTATAGTTTTATAAAATATGAAATCTGAACTATTTTATTTTTTTAATTTGATGTTGAAGATGAGATTCTAAAAGGAAAATGAGATAAAGGATTATGAGAGAACCAAAACCTTACTGTTATCCATGTTTCAAATCATAAAAGAACTGATCCAGCCCTTGAATAATAAATCATTTCATGCATGTATCTGAAAAGTAATAGAATCTAGCTGTTGTTTGTACAGGAGGGAGTCTCAGCTTGTTGAGGATATAGCAATTGACGTGAAGAAGAAACTAGAATCAATTGGCCAAACGTGACCGGAGAGGGATGAGCCAGATTAACACTATTACAAAAGAGGCTGTAAATAACGATCGGCGTCTTCAAAATTAGTTTTTTAATCAATAAAGTAAGCATGCGAGATGAGTCTAGCTAATGCTTGAAACACTCCGCCTGCGGAGTATGGTTGCAAGACCGAAACTCGAAGGAATTGACGGCTTGAATAAACATATTTATGATAAGTAACTCCAAACAAGCGCTAATAACTCTGATCGCAGGATTACACGTGATTCATGGGATATTTGTTAATAATTCAAGACTAGATAGACGTTTATTTGGTCCATCAAGACTAGATGTATAAATTTTTATATCATTGTGTGTACATGTAGGGGTTGTGTTTCTCCATTTTCCTTTATCTCATTTTCTTATCATAATCTCATATCCACCATTAGATTGAAAAAAATAAATGATTTTGATTCAATATTTTATAAAATTATTACTATAAACATAAATAAATAAATTTAAATTCTTAAAATCCAATCTATACATCTTATAATTGTAATATTAAAAAAAATTAATTTATAAAATATTATTATAATAATTTTATAAAATATTAAATCTAAATCATCTATTTTATCATTCAAGGGTGGAAATACGATTATGAGAAGAAAATGAAAAAAAAAGGGGAGAGTATGCTCTTCCATATGTGTAGTTTGTACCGCTATCTATATGAGGTTTGTTTTGGGTGTATGTCTTAATTGTATCTAAGAAATTTTGTTTCTATGATATGATATAACCACTGCACCCAAAAGAAATTGATTAATCAGTAAACGCAAAAAGTTTCAAGACGTGGTATGAATTTAACTTATCTTTCATAATTTCCATTGCTCATGGCCCATGTAGACTCTCCCCTCTTTTTGGGAGCTTGAGTGAAATTAAAACAATGTTTTTTTTCCTTTGGTTAGGTACATGTATTTTTTTATTTTATTTTGAGGCAATCATGTACGAAACAATAAAGATTTGAACGTTAGTCTGCTATGTTATAAGGGACTAGCTCATTCTACTAATGAATACATTTCTATGCATATTCACATCTAATAAAGATGAAATTATATGGTAGGATGGATGCTTATGAATACATTTCTATGCATATTCACTTATAATTATATTACAGGGATTTAAATTGTTTTATCCTAAATTAGCAGCCGGACATTATTAGTTTAAACTTACTTATTTAGTATCACTCATATTTTATCGTATTGTCCCAAAAATTAGAAACCATACCTATATGACGATGAACCATAGCAACAGTCAAGGAGCCTCTCTAATTTCTTTTAGACTTATTTTCTTTTAGACTTCTTATAGGAAATAATAATGTATTAATCATTCCATTGTAATTAATTATGAATATAAATATTAATAAAATATTTTTTCTTGCATGTCTTCTTTTAGTATCTTTAATTTTTTAAAAACTTAGAACGGATTAAATCTTTAAATATATCATGGAATAACAATGATATAATATTAAATATTTATCTATAAATTAAATGAAATTGAGAGCTTACATCCAACTAGCTCTGAAACTCTCACATAGAGTCTTACATCCATACATCACAGTTATTATATAAAACCCATCATGTATTATAAAAGTTCATGGCTCTTATTTATAAACTGCTATTTATGTACTAAATACATAATGGTTGTCTACATGAGATCATTATTCATTTGCTTATTAAAAGTCATGGTTCTTACCAAAAAACTGTTATGTGCTACTAAATAAATAACGATTGTTAAAATGAGACCGTTGTATATTGTGCAAGTATTACTATATATTATGACGGTTATTTATGTGTGCTCATTAATTATTATCACATCAATGCGTATATTATGACCTCACTAAGCCTCAAACCATAATGAGATTAGAACTGTCATAATGGGTTCAGAATAAATAATGGTTTGGAACCATTATGTATTTGCAACGAACATTATAGCACCCACATATATAACAGTTTGAAACCATAATTTATGGTTGATAGTAACCGTCATACATTGCGAATTATGTAGTAGTGTACACACAATATCATATATTGTCTCTTTTATTGTTTAATATAAGAGCTAACTAATTAGTTAAGTTAGTTTATTATAAAAATATGAGTTTGATTCCCTAAGCACCTCTTTTAATTATTTGCGTAGAAAACTACTCGCTGAAAAACCCTCTTAATATATATAATGAATAGGAAGAGTTTAGGAAAAAAAAAATTATACATTTAAGAGACAGAGTGAATTTGACATCTTATACTCAAAACCAAATTAAAGTAAATTTTTGTATTAAGTCTCACATTTAGCATGGAAGGGAGTAATTAGAAAAGAAAAATCACGAAAGAGGATATATATAAATTTGATAAATTTTATTTTTTTGGTCTTTATAATTTTGACTCGATTATAATTCAGTCCCTATATTTTAATTCGATGCAATTCAATCCCTCTAGTTTTAACTAGGTTATAACTCAATCCCTCAATTTTAACTCATTGTAACTTAGTTTTAATAATTTTAACCATTTTATAATTTAGTCCTTATGTTTTAGAATAAAAGCCAGGGACTGAATTATAAAATGTTTAAAGTATAGGAACTGAGTTGTAGCGAGTCAAAGTTGAAGGATTGAGTTACAATCGAGTTAAAACTATAGGGATTAAGTTGCACCTGAGTTAGAACTTAGTTAAAATTATAGGGACTAAAAGAATAATTTTCCCTTTAATTTTTCATCATCTTCTCCGATTCCGGCCGTCTTGTACCAACGTCCATATATAGTTCATCATCTTCATCACCATCTTATCCCTTCATATATTGACGACAAATATATTCATTTTCTCCGTTGGCTTTCGACTACTTTATAGGCTTCACCTTCCGAGTTTTCAAACCCAATGAATACGTGTTGAGAGCAAGAGAGTGGGATCAACAACCTTGTACCATGGTGTGGTGGAGATACTACTAAATTAAATTATGTTCAAGCATTGTTAAGCATTAAAAAAATAGCTCTTCCAATTTTTTTTTTTTTTGCACTGACAATGACTCGGCCGTCAGACTTCACAATTAAACAACTATTGGCCCTTCCATTAAGACTAACTCCTTCATTGGTAGAAATGTGTTTATATACATACACACTATACAGAATTTGATCTTAAGTAATTTGTAAACAATCAACAAAACTGTTGTACTTTATAAAATCTCGAGTGCATTTTTACATGAACAAAAAACATTTCTTAGAGATCTGTTGGGGCATGCAACTGTTATTTCCGATCAGAGAATAGAAGTTATGAGTGGGCATATTCTGCATAATAATTACAAAAAAATTGGTGATTTGAGAATATTCAGAAACAAGAACAAAGCGCTTATTATCTTTTGCAACATGCATGTTACATTTTATAATGGGCTAGAGCTAAGTTGTACTTAATTTGATTTCATCATTGGTTTATGTATCCTCATTTGCTTTTATTTGTGTTTATGCCAAGTCATTCGTACAATACCAATATATGCTATGCACTAGGAGTTTACACATGAATAAAACTATTATTTTAATTGTGAAACACATTGGTTGGAATATTCAGAAGGGAAATCGCCATTACCAGCTGAAGCCCAGGTTGATCAGAGGTTTGCACCTACTCCGAAATAATTTCTGAATCAAAGCCAGATATAATTGACTAAGAAAGGCAAATCATATAGCTTCAAATACCCCTGACAAGCTCTCTCATCTTCAACTACTTGCCATCCTTGCTTTAGTTATCACATGCAGAAAAGATATTCTTAAAAAAAAAAGACTACGAAGATGTAAAAATCATCACTAACATATTAGCTATTAAATGTTTACAGTGCGCACCATTCCTTTTGTCAACATCACCAAGTTGTTTGGGAGACATAAGGTTTTAATCAAGTAAATGATACCTTCCTTGAAATTAAAATGTATCTATCTTGTTAAGTGAGCTAGTGCCACTAGGCTTACATGCTCATATCCTTTGTAGCCCAATCACATGTGAATAGATACAAACTTGGGGTAATGAGTAAGATCAGGATCCCAAGTAATCTCTGTTTCTAATATCATATATGTTTCCAGATGGATTTAATTCAAATCAATGCAAAGTATGCATGAAAGTCAACTGGTGAGCTAAGAATTTAATGATTTGGTTCACTTCTAATTTGACCGGTGAAGGGGAGATATAAGCAAGGTTTAATATTATGTAAATCTCATCTCAAACTAAAGCAAAGATTAACAAGAGAAATTGTTAGGTCAGCTTGGTTTATTATTCTGATTTTCAATATGATATATCAACCTCAACAAGCCCCAACACTTACCCTTTATGCTATCAAATTCTTTTATCAGCCTTGCTGTTGGTCTGTCTAGAAACTCTCTTTCAGCGACATTAAATACAAAAACACCATTTAAGTCCTGCAAATTTTTCTTCTCCCTCTGCAAAAAGCAAAAAATAAAAACTAATGAGTTGGAAGGGGAAAAGGCTTACATAATTGAAACTTGACTTGCTACCAAACAGAAGTGTAAAGCCATGCACGAATCCTAATTTTGTCATCCAGAATAGTGAACCACAATCTTAAGAGTATTTGTGATGGGTTGATTTGAAGGTTCTTAATGATATATCACGAAGCATTAAAGGAAAAGAGAGTACAGTAGAGTTCAAACAGTCCATGACATCTAAATATACTCCCATTATAATAAGCCTGCTCCAATTACATTTTGAAAGGGTTCAAGACAAGAAACTCAGCATAGTTTCAATTGAATTTTATCTCTTTAGAGAGCTCTACTAACTCTGAAATTCACTTCTTTATAAGTGTTAGAGAACAAGAAAGCCCTATACTCTCTTTATATAATAAAGAAAAACATTGAAATGTATGATCAAAACTATAATAAATGTTGTGCTCCTAGTTTAAAACCAAGCTTGAAAAAAAGACGTACTAGTTCTAATTATTTTCTGCAAGTAACAATATAAGACAATTGAAGTGTTAGGCTTGAGATATGGTCAATAAAAGACGTACCAGTCCTAATTATCAGTTCAAGTAACAAAACCAAAATGGTCTCACTATAGCATTCTGCTATTATCTTTAAAATGTTCATTCCAGGTGACCAAAACCTTGTAAACCACATCAAATATATAAAGGAAAATTCTTCCACTAAACCATATTAAATTCAAAAGCCCCATCCTGTTGATTTATTTTAGAAAGCACCATATAAGCATGAACATTGCTAGTAAGTAAGGCATTCTAAATTATCTCACCGGATTTTGGGAGTAGAAAAATTCCTAGGATTCCGACCTTCTTCACTACTTGCTCAAGAACAACCACAGATGGTAGACAACGGTGGATGCCGTTCGAAGGAGTGTGGAATGCAAGAACAACCTGATGATGCGTGGAATAAATTAAAATCTAGATGCAAAGCCAGACTGAGCAAATCATTCTCACCGGATTTTAGGAGTAGAAAAATCCCTAGGATTCCGACCTTCTTCACTACTTGCCCGAGAACAACCACAGATGGCAGACAACGGTGGACGGCGTCCGAAGGAGTGTGGAATGCTTGTTTGACGAAGATTGGATCTGCTACTCACTGTACTCACACACCAAGTTGCTTTGCCTTTTCTCCTTCCTCCCTCCCGTCTAAAATGGTCTTGTCAAACTAAGGGCCTTTTTGTCTTTTTAAGTTCAATTTTAATGATAGTTAGGTATCCCATGTGTATTGGTGGCAAAGAGTAACTAATTTACTTATTTAGTATTTCCCAGCGATTTTCCCTAGTTTTTTTGTTGTTATTAGTATTATTAAATAATATTGTTCCCTTTTTCTATTGATTGATAGGATGCTTCCGTTTTCGGAAATTGAAGAGAAGAGTTCAATTGGCCCAACCTGAAGCCGAAAAAGAGGAAGTACAGTTTTTGATATAAAAAGGAAGTAGAGGGCAGCCGCAAGAAAAAGAAAACTTCGTCTCCTTCAATCATAAGAAGAGAGTGAGAAGAGTTCGAGTTTTATTATTATTCTTCTTCATGGGAGGATGAGAGTTCTTCATGGGAGGATGAGAGGACTGCAGGGAAGAAAAGAGACCAGAATAGCTAACAAGAGACCAGAGTAGCTGTTGGAACTTGAAGATGAGATTTTGAATTAATGCTTTGTTCCTTTTTCTCTTTTCCTTTTTCCTTGAGATTTTGGATTTTTTTAGTTATATTTAGTTAGTTTGTTTTACAACCTAGAGTAGCTACGAACTTATAGGTGGATTAGACTTTGTTTTCATTGTTGAGTTAAAATTGATGTTAATTTTGGTTACTTAATATTGTTTAGCTTTATCTATTTAGTGAGTGACCATCATTGAATATGAATTTGAATATTAGAATTTATCTTGACAAAAAGAATTTTAATTAGGCTATGAAATTAAGTAATATGGGATTAGAGTACGATTTAATTTGCGATTAGAATAGACATATACCTAATGACCCCATATAATTGTTGAAGAGTGTGTTCGAGTTATCTTGCCTCTTAAGTAATTATGTTAAACATAACAATTTAAACTTACGAGAGGGTTGTAAGTAAATCGACATGCATTTATAACTATTTATACTCGAGATTAATAAAATTGACATTAATGCTAATTAAATTAGTGAAAACAAGGTTTATAAAGTTAAAAGGGATTAGTGATGACTCTGGGTTACTCTTTTGATTATTGTGGTAATTAGTTTGTTTTATTTTGATTTTAATTTCTTTTTATTTATTTGAATTCAATTTGAGTCGCTCAACTTCAACAAAAGTGTAAAATCATTACTCAACCATTTTATTAGAACCAAGTCCTTGGGGAAACGATACTTCTTCATTACTTTATTACTTGATACAACCTATACACTTGTGGAGTCTTAGACTATAATTTTTTCCCTATCAAGTTTTTGGGATGTCATTCCCAAGGCTAGTTTAAAATATGAAACTGAAGTTGAAGTAATAATTAAAAGACTAATCAAATGAAATTAAATAACTTATAAACATATTAAAATAGAAGTAAATAAAGTAAAAGATAAGCATAAAATATAATAAAATTGAAGAATAAAAATATATTTTGTTCCCCAAGAAAAGTCTTCCCTCGGTACTCGGTGCCAACTCCAAGAACTGTATATATCCTTCTGACCTAAACATTTTCATTTAGTTATGAGAGAGATCCAGTTGACAAAGACACTTTTCACACAAAACAACTCGTTAATGGCATCAATGAATAGCTCATCCTCAAGTGGCAGCGGTACTCCTCCACCTCCAGAAATGAATGAAGTTTCTAGTTATTATGGCTGGGATTGTTCCAGCAACAGGTAATTATAACCAACTTTGCCATACAACTTTTCAACCGGTTTGGATTAACAAAGGCAAAAGGAGACTTCTTATCTCAATTGACTTTTATAAATTGAAGTTGAGTTAAAATTTAATTAGTGTAATATGATTTATATTTGGATAAGTTTTTTTTTTATAAAAAAAAATTTCAGTTTGATATAAATTGTTTAGATGATATATTAAAAAGTCACTTTCAAAAATTTAAATATGAAAAAAAGCCAAAAGCTTAAAAGCTAAAAATTAGAAAAAGTTGCTTTAACTTTAACTTGGTTTCACAGAAAAAAATGCTCATTTGTTTCTGGGTCATTATCCAAAATACTCTTCTGATATTTAATGTAAGGTCTAATTAACTAATTTAAGTAGATTAAAGACATTAGCTAAAGTAGTTAATATGATGATACGGACTATATTTTTTTTTAAAACGCCCTAATTATCTTTCTTAATTCCCCCTCTCGTACCTTTGACTATTATTGAAAAAATATCAATAAGGTTAATTTAGAAAAAAATGTGAAATAAGTTTTATATTTAACATTAATATCAACTCCTTCGTATAGGCCTTAAGGACAAGAGGGAGTATCATTTTTCCCCCATCCAACTGACCTTTTATTGGTCCAAATTGACTTTTGTGTGTATTGTGTGTAAAATTGGATGGGCAGGATGGAATCAGAACTGGTAGAGGAAATAGTGAAGGATGTGTTGGAAAAATTGAATAGAGTATATGTGGGGGACTTATATCAGCAGATAGCAAAGTATGAACAACTTGCACAGCTTAGCTTCAACAAGAGTATGCACGTAAAATAGGAGGTATTGGTAACTATAAAAAGGTTGAGATCACAAAGCAAGGTATCATTCTGCTTCAAATGGAGAGAAATCTTCGCATGCTTCGTCTCACTCCTGACATGGTTTCTCACATTGAACAATCAGCTCCTCGCAATAGTAATAATTTTCGTTTTTTATAGGTCCTTTCATTAACAAGTTTCATACAGTATTGGATGCATCTTAACCCTTAATTATAAATTAAATTTAGTTGACTTAAAAGAAAATTGAGACTTCAATATCGAAGTATTATTTTGTCTGATTCCTTATGAAATGATATTTTTACTTATTATTTTATTATCTAGCATGATGAGTACACTTGTGGTTAGAACGGACAAAAAAATTGAATTATTAAAATAAAAAGTAATTTCATTATAAAATCTACTCATATTTTTTCTATTTTGTATTTTTGCATTAAAAATAATAAAAGCACTAGATCAATTTATATTCTTTTTTTAAATTTTAATCTTTTGATATTTGAGATGAAGAAACGTACTCCCTCCGGTTCTATTTATAAGCAACTTTTCTCTTGGTTGAGCAAAACAAACTGGTAGTTAAAAGTAATAAGTGTGTAAAAAAATGTCATGTTTTTTTTCTATATATGCCCATATTTATGAAAAGAGTATAGGAGAGAGAATAGATAAAAAGTATGAGAGAGAACGGATATAAGATATGAGAGAGAATGAGTATTTAATAAGGGTAAATTATGAACAAGAAGCTTACATTTTCAAACAAAAAGTGAAAGTTGATGATAAAAGGGATCAGACCTATGAGAGAGAAAGTTACTTATAAATAGATAAGAGGGAGTACTAGATAAGTTATATTAAAGGTCTGCGTACATGTGAGGTTGTTGTTTTCTTGGAGACGTACAAGACCCGTTTTCAAAGTCATTAAAGAATTGAATTACAACAAAATGAAATTAAATATGAAACATAAGTTAGAGGAATAATTAAAATAATAATCAACCGTGAGTACAGCTTCTGCGTAGTTTCTGTTGTAATTACCTTGAAAGCTGTACGGTTAGCAGTGGCCACAACTCTGTTGATTAATAACCTCTTAAATTAAAGCTTGATTATAATATAGATCAAAGAAAGCTCAGCAGATCAAGCTTATTTCACTGTTCTCTCTCTTTCTCCCTCTGTTTTTTCATTCATCAGAAAAATTTTTTCAGGTGTAAGCAGCCTTGGAGATCGAAGACTTTCACGCAAAACAACTTGTTATAGCATCAATGAGTCGCTTATCCTCAAGTGGTAGTGAAGGCACGTGTGTACTAGCATGTCTGTGTATAGAGTATTTGCCTTCAATCAATGAAAGATGAGGAATTCATTCTCCTTTCAATATTTTACAGGTAGTGGTACTGATCCTGCAGAGAAGCACGAGGTGTTCATCAGCTTCAGAGGATATGACACTCGCATAACCTTCACAAGTCATCTCTACGCAGCTTTCACCGGGCACGGCATCAGAGCCTACATCGACCACAATCTCGAGAGAGGAGACGAAATATCAGCCACTCTTCTTGGGGCTATCGAGGATGCTCAGCTTTCTGTCATTGTTTTCTCCGAGAACTACGCAGATTCCGGTGGTGTTTGGATGAGCTTGTGAAGTTAGTAGAGTGTTCAAAAAAGAAAAAGCAAATAATAGTTCCAGTTTTCTATGAGGTAGATCCAAGATCTGTACGTGAGCAGACGGGAAGTTATGCAGAAGCATTTGCAATACATGAACAGAATTTTAAGGATAACAAGGACAAGGACCAATTATGGAGGCATGCTTTGACTGAAGCTTCTACTTATTCAGGCTTGAATAGCAGCATCTACCGGTAATGTTACCACTACAAAAAAGCATGGAAGTACCGACAAAAATTTTTCTGTTGGTAATTACTAGCAGAATTTCTGTTAGTAAATTTACTGATGGAACCACCCACGGAAAAATTTCCATTGGTAAATTTTATTGGTGATCCGTAATAAATTCTGTAGCTAATTTTGTTGGTAAAATTATCGACATAAAATTCCGCCGGTAATTTGTGAAAGAATTGAAATTCCGTCTATAATAAGCTGTAGTTTTTTTATAGTGTACGAGTTGGATGCCCCCTATATGGGTGTGTATAAAATTGTGCATTCATTATTCATATACATTTACATATAAAGAGAAAATGGAATCCTAGATTCAATTGGAAATATTGTGTAATATATGCAGGCGGAACATGAAATGGTGGAGGAAATAGCCAAAATGGTGTTGAAGAAACTTGATGGTGCGTATGCGGGAGACCTGGATTTGCAGATTGAGAAGTTAGAGCAACTGGCTCAGCTTCAAGAAGAGTTTTCCAAAGAAGTAAATACTTTGGAGAATGAAAAAAACCATAAAGCAAACCGCGCAACGCATCAAACGGCTCAAAATGGAGAAGAAGTTCAGGATGCTTCGCCTCTCACCCCACCTGCTTTCCCATATGGAAATTTCACAATCCACTAATTCTTATTTCTAGTCTCATCTTGTGAGCAATATTGATGGGCTTTTGTTTATGTATAATTTCCTTTTGTTTATTATGATAGGGGGATATGGCCATGTATATGAACTCTATTACACTAATTTTGTTATTAGGTTGATCGTGTGTTTGGATTTGCCATATAACTCACAAGTTAAAAGCCGTGTATATGCAAAAAAGGTTTTCTTGGGGAAGGAAAAACCTACTTTAGTGATCTATACGCCTTAGGGAGGATTAGTCTCTAGTTATTGGCTGGGGGATACAGCTTGGATTTCACCAAAAATAGCTAGTTTTGCATAGGAATATGTGAACAAATTAATTTAATTATAAGGGTTAATCTCATTACTAGTCTTCCTTCCATTTTGTTTTTTTTTTGACTTGACCTTCTATTTTGGTTTTGTTCCTTATAGTTTTGCATAAGAACATCTGAACAAATTAATTTAATTATAAAGCGTTAATACCATTATTAGTTCTTACAGTTTCCTTCCATTTTAGTTTTAGTCCCCATACTTTCAAGTCATAGTTTTTAGTCTCTTGCGTTTATTATGTACATCTAAAATGTTGGTTCTTGTATTTTCATAAGGACCTAATTAAGTGAAATTAAATAACTTATAAAGATATTAATATGAAAAAATCCTAATTAAATCAAACTGAAATATTTAAATCTAAATTATGGCTTGTATTTTTAATAAATTTCTAATCAGGTGAAGATGTGTAATTAGATATATATTTTTGAATGTTGTTAAAAGATGAGAGAGCTCTTTTTCAGTTGAATAGGAAAATTGAAGATATATGTATAAATTAGATATTTTTGAATGTTTTTAAAAGATGAGAGTGCTCTTTTGCAGTTGAATAGGAAAATTGAAGATATATGTACACCTTGTTTTGGTTTTGATTATTTCATTTGAATTTAATTGAATTTTTTTTTGCTTACTTTATTGGCCTGTTTTATGCTTTGCTTTTATAAAACAAACAAATAGTTATGGTAAAATTAGAACAATGGACTAAGAAAAAAAATATTTGTTGGAGAAATTAAAAATTATAATTATTTAGATGGACCAAAAAATATGAACATTAAATTACCACTAAAAAGCAATTGAGAAAAGAAAAATGAAGAATGGAACAAGAACATAGTCGGAAAGAGAGGGCAGGGAGGGGGAGAGTCCAAGAACCAGAGTGTCGTTGTGTTCCGTCAACACTCGTCTCGAAGTTTTAGCTCTTAATTTACCTTTTTATTATATACTTTCTTTTATTTTTCCAGTAGGTTTTCGGGGTGTACCTAAGCAAGTGAGTACACTTGGAATTTCTCCTCAATCTTTTTTATTATATTTATAGGTTACATTATTAAATTTTTCATATGAATGTATATAATTTTACCTTTTATTTATTATTGTGTTAATTTTATTCTCATAAGTAAATAAGATAAAGTTGAAAAGTTATTAAATTTTAAGACAAAATTAAAAAAATGTAAGGGTATTTCTTGATATGTGTAAAACATGTTAAAATTAAAATGACTTATAAATATAACAAGAGAAATATTAGGATGATTAAGTCCCACATTGAATGATTGAAATATAAATTAAAGATATATAATGTTGTGATCAATCCTATTAAATTTGGCTTAAACTATTTTGACAGAAAACAAACCTAATAAAAATCTATATCTAATTAATTTAAATTCCAAGATGGTACCACCATCCGATCAGTATTCATAAGATGCTGAACATCCATTACTAGGGTTTCCTTGAGTCGATCTTTTGGGGCTCTAATTGATCTGGTATTTTTTTTAATATATATATAAGGACAATATGGCATTTTAACAACATCCAGAAATACTTAATTAGATCTCTAGTTCTAATTAGGAATTAGGATTTCCGCCATTAATATATATATTTTTTTGGGTAAATGAAGTAAAAAAATATAAACATAAAATATAATAAAATTAAAAAATAAAAATATATTTTTCCCAAGAACAATCTTTTTCAATTTAATTAATGTCCCCAAGAAAGTACTCCGACTGAAAAAAATTACTGGGTGTTCTACATATAATACACTTTGACACTTGTATAGTTAAGAAATTATCTTTTTTTCTTTTAGATTATATACCAATTAAAATAATTTTTTTAAAAACATATAAATCAGAACTGGACAGTTCTGATATGATTAATTCTCCTTACCAAACAAAACACTTCGCGCTTAGCAGCGAACAGTTCCTATAGCACTTACGGTTAGCAGTAGTAACAACTCAATTATAACCTCTTGAGCTTGATCATAAATAAGATTAAAGTACTCTCAGCAGATCAATCCTTGATGAGAATTCATTTCGTTGCTCTCTCTCTCTTTCAAAGTTTTTTCATTCATCAGAAAACATTTTAAATTTCCATCTGTAAGCATCGCTGGATCACGAAGACATTGACGCAAAACAACTTGTTATGGAATCAGTGAATAGCTTATCCTCCAGCGGTAGTGGTGTTGCTCCTGCAGAGAAGCACGAAGCGTTCAAAAGTTTCAAAGGAGAAGACACAGGCAAGGGCTTCACAAGCCATCTCAAAGCACAGCTCTCACAAGGAATGGCATCAAAACCTATTACAAAGACCTATGGAACAAACTAGGAAGAGAGGGCGATGATATATCAGCCTCCCGTGTTAAGTCTATTGAGGATGCCAAGCTCTCTCTCATAGTCTTCTCCAAGAACTATGCAAACTCAAAGGGGTGTTTGGATGAGTTTGCAAAGATCCTTGTGTTAGATCTCATGTTTTGATGATAACAAAGAATGGTATGAAAAAGATTTGATTAATAAATAAGTTTGAACAAAGTAATAACAGGGAAAAGCATCACTTGAAATAAGCATTGGAGTAATGAAGAAAGGCCAAGAGAAAAAGCTGAGAAACTTGATCAGAAGCAAATTTTCTAAGGCATTACTCGAGTATGTACTCGAGTAATGAGACAAAACTTGAAGTAACCAGAGACACCTTCGAGTAAACTGCCAACGTTACTCGAGTAAGTGTACTCGAGTAACAGTGTAAATGTTTTCAAGTTGCTCTTGGCCTGCCAATGTTACTCGAGTCACTACTACAAAAAAGGGTTTTAACGTCCCTATTTTGGCACTTTTAACGTCCAAAAACTGGGGGACGTCTATGTAGGGGGCGTAGTATGTTTTAAGAAAAGACGTCCCAAAAAAAATGGGACGTCTAAAGTCAGGACTTTAGACGTCCCAAATTAAGAATTGGGACGTCTAAAGTCCTGACTTTAGACGTCCCAATTCTTAATTTGGGAGGTCTAAAGTCCCGCCGTGGAGGACTTTAGACCTCCCAAATTGAGATTTGGGAGGTCTAAAGTCCTGCATGGGGGACTTTAGACGTCCCAATTCTCAATTTGGGAGGTCTAAAGTCCTCTTTTAGACCTCCCAAATCTCAATTTGGGACGTCTAAAGTCCTCCACAGGGGGACTTTAGACATCCCAATTCTTAATTTGGGACATTAAAAATTTTTATTTTTTTTAAATTATTATTTATATTCTTCATTACCCAGCAAATTAAAATTGCAGAAACAGAATTGAAGATGGATTCATATACCACAAAATATCCCTTACAAAATGATAAAGACATCTAGCATTGCAATCTTTTTACTATATATATATATATGTATAATAACAACAACTCATACAACCTAATATTATATATGTATAACAACAATCAGAAAGTGTCAAAATGTTTGTCACTAACAACTATAAACTAATTGTTGTTCATTTCATCAAACTAAATATACATATGTATTTCCCTCTATTTCCAAGCTCCAAACGTATAAAACAAAAACATTATTAGTATTGCATAACTACTAACAACTAGTTTATGATTCTGGGAAAAAAAACAATCAAGGGAAAAACACTCCAATAACTAGAATCATGTAAATAAATTGAAAGCATTATAATAATTTCACATTGCAAGTTTAACTTAATTCTTCATGTAAATTTATATTTAAAAAAAAAATAAACCTGATGAAAGTAGGGGAGAGGGCACCAACGGTATCTATGTGCTTCCAAGGTGGAGAGAAGACGTTGGAGGAGTTGTTTATGCACAGTGGAGAGGAGAGGTACGCCGAAGGCTGAAAGCAATGATGAAAGTGGGAGGTCTACGTCGGAGGGGGGAAAAAAGGTGGAGGAGGCGTTCGCCGGAGGGTGAGAGCAAAGAAGGTGCTATGAGAATGGAAGGAGGTGAAGGAAAAGGGAATGAAGAAAAGGAAGAGAGGAAGACGAAGTGTAATAAAGAAAAGAAAATAATGAAAAAGCATACCCATGGTGTAGATAGAGAAGACGAAGTCACGGGAATGAAAGAAAAAAGGGAAGAGAAGTCATGGGGGATGGGAAAGGAGGGATGGGTTTCTGACATGGGAATGAAGAAAAGGGAAGAAAAGTCTTACGCATGTCAGAATTTCTGACATGACTTTAGGAGTCCCAAATTTTTTTGGGACTCCTAGAGTCTTGACTTTAGGCATCCCAAATGCCATTTGGGACTCCTAAAGTCTTGATTTTAGGCGTCCCAAATGCCATTTGGGACGCCTAAAGTCAATACTTTAGGCGTCCCAAATCCCATTTGAGACGCCTAAAGTAAGTTAAATTTTTTTAATTTATTTTTTTCGCGCCAGTGGAAATCTTTAGGCGTCCCAAATAAAATTTGGGACGTCTAAACTCTACTTTAGGCGTCCCAAATTCAAATTTGGGATGTCTAAATGTTTCTCTACGTACACATAATTACAAAAATGCCACCGCCTTCCTTTTTAACCACCCAATTTTAAAATTGGGACGTCCATTAGGGTGGTTATATCATAATTCTGTAGTAGTGAGTAGGTACTCGAGTAACCAGGTAACTCACTGACAGTTGCTCTCGGCCTGCCAACATTACTCGAGTAGGTACTCGAGTAACCATGTAAAAGTTTTCAACTTCCTCTCGGCCTGCCAATGATACTCGAGTATGTACTCGAGTTACTCTGTTTCAGAAAATGTGTTGCTCTCGGCATTTTGTACCCTGCTAATGTTACTCGAGTAGCTACTCGAGTAACTCACTGTGGTAAGCAAAAACCTGAAGGTAGTACTCGAATAACTTAATCTATTCTTATGCAGGTATTTAATGATTCATTTTAAGAGGAATACTCGAGTATGCAGTGTTATGATTGAAGGAAAACCTCAAGTCATTACCCGAGTAAGTTATGCACAAAAAGTAAGTATACTCGAGTATGTACTCGAGTAACAAGGTAATCAAACTTGAAGTGCTCTCGGCCTTGAAATTCTGCCAACATTACTGGAGTAAAGCATCGAGTAACCAAAAGTTTATTTAAGGTTTACTCGAGTAACCTATGAATAAAAGAGTTCATTACTCGAGTAGGTACCCGAGTAAACATGCATCTCCAAAGATTTGATATTTTGTTTATTCCATGCACTACCCGAGTAATCTTGTTCTTGTGTGTTGACTTGCAGTTCATCAAAGTTTTCCCGATGATACTCGAGTATGTACTCGAGTAAACTTAAATGAATACTCGAGTAACTACTCGAGTATGCAAGTCCAGAAACTTATAAATCATTCCAACGTTCATTGATTTGTTTCCTATATGATTAACCTTTTATTGTATTAGTATTCTGAGCATATCCACAGATAAACAATGAAGAGATCTTACCAAATATGGAAAGTCAAATGCAACGTTCAAATGTCACCGACCGCCACCTACCACAAACGGATGTTTTTCAAATACTGGAAAAGTCAATAGTGGCTGCGCACGCTCCAACGGACATGAAGAAAAACGTTCCAACAATCATTACCAACATATCTATATATATGGGAACATCCAAACAGAGTAAGATAACAAGAACACACACACGAACGTATCATCAAGTTCACTACTCTGTTTTACATTATATTTGTAATTCTATGTCTCAGTGATTCTTATTGACTCTGTAAGAGAGATATTTCATTCAAACTCAATATTTGTTATTGAGGTAACTTAAGGTTGTGGAACCTTGAGTTGGGATTGGATTACAACTTGTAAGGGGGAGCGAGTGTCCAGGTGAGGGAACTTGCTTGTACTGTGGTGCCAAGAACCCACTGAATCTTGGAAGTTATAGTGAAACTCTTAGAGAAGCTCTGAGGACTGGACGTAGGTCAAAGTGGTTATGGCCGAACCAGTATAACTCCCGGTGTACACTTCGGTGATATTTCTCCTTACTCTCTATTGCTTTGTATTCACCGTCAAGTTTTTATATTTGCAACGAAATTTTAGTATCACCCAATTCACCCCCTCTTGGGTGAAAAGCTTGCTCTAACATTTGGTATCAGAGAGTAGGTCTTCTTGTAAGGTATAACAACCTAAGAAGGATCCAATGGCAAGCATGGGTGAAGGAATTCTTCCCGACGGAGCATCCATCACTAGACCTCCCGGTTTCAATGGAGAACACTTTTCTTTCTGGAAAGCTAAATTTAGAGTATTCGTGATGGCTACCGAATATGGGCTATGGGATGTAATTGAGAGTGAAAACTATCAACCTACAAAGATTGTAGATTTTCAGAAAATTCCAAAGACGCCAGCGAAATATGATGAGAATGACAAGAAACTTATCACTCTCAACAGCAAGGCAATTCTGATGTTACAAAGTGCCTTGAGTCAAAGTGAATATTTCAGAATTTGCACACTTCCAACAGCTAAGGAAATGTGGGAAGCTCTGGAAATAGCTCATGAAGGAACTTCGGGAATAAAGGAGAATCGAGTCAACACCTTGGTTACTGAATTCGATCTACTTCGGATGAAATCAGGTGAATCAATATCTGAATTCGAACTTAGATATACTCATCTTGTTAACCAACTTGCAGCACTTGGGAAAGTTTATGATCAGCATACTCAAGTACGAAAGATTTTGAATATTCTTTCTAAAGAGTGGGAGGCCAAAGTCACGGCGATAGAAGAAGCAAAAGGAGAATCAATGAGATCAGTTGCTTCTCTATTTGGAAGTCTTTCTGAATATGAAAGCAAACTAAAGTTCAAACGGGAACTAGACGACATTGGTGACAAGAAAAAGAAAGGTCTAGCACTAAAAGCAAAAGAAGAGAATCAAGATGAGAATGAGGAATTTGATGACGACGAAATGGGACTAATCATAAAACGATTCAGAAAGATCTACAAGAAAGGTCAAGGATTCAAACACTTTCAGAAAGGAGGAAATAGCAGCAAAGATCATATCATTTGCTATGAATGTGGAAAACCAGGACATATCAAGTCAGAATGTCCAGAACTGAACCAAAAGAGCAAAGAAAAGAGAAAAGGCAAATTCTTCAATAAAAAGAAGGCCTTTGTATCTGCTATATGGGGTGATAGTTCCTCTGACGAAGAAAGTGATGAAGAAGAAGTAGCAAATATATGTCTTATTACTCAAGAAGAAACAGAAGAAGAGGTAAATGATTCTGAACCTACTATGATGAATTACTGTCTAAATATAATGCTTTACATTCTGAATTCATCAAAGTAGTTAAAGATTTGGTTGTTTTCAAAAAGAAAAACAAAGCTCTTGAAATTGAGCTTAAAGGACATTCAGAAAAGGATTGTGAAAATTGTTCTTCTTTGAAAAAGAAAAACATTGATCTCACAAAGACTCTTGAAAAATTTACACAAGGAAGTAAGATGCTAAATATTATTTTAAAAGCTCAACGATTTGTAAATGACCGATCTGGAATTGGATATGATCCAAAATCAGATAGAAGGAAAAGTAGAAAGAAAGCAGGAGGTAAGTCTTATTTGAATTATTTCCAGCATTCTGTGCATACATCAAATCCTTTTGCATTTTGTAACTACTGTAATAGAAAAGGACATTATACTTCTTCATGTATTCATAAGAAGAAAGGAATAATAGGAACCTACAAATGGGTACCTAAAGGCTCATATGTTCAGAAAATTATTTGTACTAACCCAAAAGGACCTAAAAAGATGTGGGTACCTAAGACTTAGTTATTTGATTGTAGGTATGTCTCAAAGCATCCAAAAATAGCAAGTGGTACATAGATAGTGGATGCTCTAGACATATGATCGGAGATTTCAAAAGTTTTACCACATTGCAACCTAAGGAAGGAGGAAAGGTAAAATTTGGAGGAAATCAATCCGGAAGGATAGCAAGAATTGGTGAAATAAAAAATGACAAAGGAATACAAGTCAAAGATGTATATTATGTTGAAGGCTTGTGTCACAATTTGCTGAGCGTAAGTCAAAGTGCAGATAAAGACAACTGGGTAATATTTGACTCAGAAGAATGTTTAATTATCAACAAGAATGACTTACAGCTTGATAAGAAGAATATCAAGGCTAAGCTCAGAGCAAAAAAGGAAGGTAACTGCTATACTCTAGATATTAGTAGAAATGAATCTGAAAACTGTTTTGTAAGTAATGATGATGAAATTTGGCTATGGCATAATAGATTGGCTCATGTCAATATGCATCAATTAGGCAAACTACTCAAAAAGGATTTAGTTCTTGGATTACCCAAAGTATCTTTCAAAAATGACTTAATTTGTGACGCATGTCAAAAGGGTAAACAAACTAAATCATCCTTCAAATTGAAAAACGAGATTTCAACAAATAGACCACTACAATTATTGCATATGGATTTAGTTGGCCCAGCAAGAGTAAAGAGTCTTGGAGGCAACTTATATTCATTGGTCATTGTTGATGATTTCTCCAGATTTACATGGGTTATTTTTCTATCATCAAAAGATGAAACCTTTGAAGAATTTATTGTTTTTGCCAAGAAAGTGCAAAATGATAAAGGTATGATCATTACAGGTATTAGGACCGATCATGGTGGAGAATTTGAAAATCAAGCTTTTGAAGAATATTGTGATACTAATGGCATTGATCACAATTTCTCTGCTCCAATGACGCCTCAACAAAATGGAGTTATGGAACGCAAGAATAGAGTGCTCACTGAAATGGCTAGAGCAATGTTGAATGAAAAAAACGTGTCTCAAGTGTTTTGGGCTGATGCTATGAGTACAACATGCTACATTTCAAATAGAGCATATATCAGAACAAAACTTGGAAAGACACCATACGAGCTATACAAAGGAAGAAAGTCAAACATTGCTCATCTACACATCTTTGGTTGTAAGTGTTTCATTCATAATAATGGTAAAGATAACTTAGGAAAATTTGATTCTAAAACTGATGAAGGAATTTTCCTAGGATATTCTAACCGAAGTAAAGCATATAGAGTTTTCAATAAAAGAACATGTGTTGTTGAAGAATCAATTCATATTGTATTTGATGAATTTGAATCCTCTGACAAAACTATTGATGAAGAACAGGAAGTTGTTTTAAATCAAGAAAATGGTCAATCTATTTCTAAGTCTCTTATTCCAGAAGTTGATGAAACTAAGGAAGAAGAGAAATCTCTAGGTCAACCTAAAGCTTGGAAATATAATAGAAGTCATCCCTTAGATCAAGTCATAGGAGATATGAATTAAGGGATCAAAACTAGAAATAAAATCTTCAATGAAGTAAGTTTTTCTGCATTCATTTCTAAGATTGAACCTTCTAACATTGATGAAGCCCTGTCAGATAATGATTGGGTTATAGCAATGCAAGAAGAACTAAATCAATTTGAGAGAAATCAAGTTTGGGATTTGGTACCCCGACCCAAGGATCATCCGATCATTGGAACTAAATGGGTATTCAAGAACAAACTCGATGAATCTACAATTATTGTCAGAAACAAGGCAAGGTTGGTGGCCAAAGGCTATAATCAGGAAGAAGGGATTGATTATGAGGAAATGTATGCTCCAGTGGCTAGATTGGAAGCTATACGTGTACTCTTAGCCTTTGCATGCATCAAAGGATTCAAACTCTATCAAATGGATGTAAAGAATGCATTTCTAAATGGTTACATCATGGAAGAAGTGTATGTAGAACAACCTCCAGGTTTTGAGGATGTTACTAAACCTGACCATGTTTTCAAACTCAAAAAGGCTTTATATGGTTTAAAACAAGCTCCTAGAGCATGGTATGAAAGGCTCAGTAAGTTTCTTATTGATCAAGGTTTTGTACGGGGAAAAGTTGACACAACACTCTTTATAAAACGAAAACACAATGATATTTTAATTGTTTAAATATATGTTGATGAAATTGTTTTCGGTGCTACTAATGAATCTCTGTGTAAGGAATTTTCTGAGATAATGTAGGGAGAATTTAAGATGTCAATGATGGGAGAATTGAATTTCTTTCTTGGTTTGCAAATCAAACAAAGAAAGAATGGAATCTTCACATCTCAAACAAAGTACTTAAAAGAGTTATTGAAGAAGTATGGAATGGATGAAGCAAATGGCACGGACATGCCTATGAGCTCAACAATGTTGCTTGATGCTGATGTCAAAGGGAAAGACTACAACATCACAAAATATAGAGGAATGATTGGATCATTACTCTATCTCACGGCAAGCAGACCAGACATCCAATTTAGTGTTGGCATATGTGCAAGATATCAATCGGCACCAAAGGAATCACATGCTGAAACGGTCAAACGAATCTTTAGATACCTTGCTGACACACTTGAATTAGGTCTGTGGTACCCCAAAGGAAGAAGTGAATACCTAGTTGCATATTCAGATTCTGATAATGGAGGATACAAAACAGATAGAAAGAGTACCAGCGGACAAGGACAATTTCTTGGAGGATCTCTTGTATCATGGTTTAGCAAGAAACAAAATACAGTGTCTCTTTTGTCAACGGAAGCCGAATATGTTGCAGTCTCAAGTTGTTGTGCACAAGTGATATGGTTAAAACAACAACTACAAGATCTTGGTATTTATCTCAAGGAAATACCAATCTATTGTGACAATACCAGTACGATAAGCTTGGTAAAGAATCCAGTTCAACACTCTAGAACCAAGCATATCGATGTCAAACATCACTTCATCAGAGATCATGTTCAAAAGAAAGATGTGAAAGTGATATTTATTCCTACTCATCTTCAACTAGCTGATATCTTCACAAAACCCCTTGCAAAAGATCAATTTCTATACATTAGAAGAGAATTGGGAATGGTAAATCCCAATGAGTTGTAAGTTATTTCAGTTTCTCATAATATTAGATGAAGTCATTTGATAATGTTTTGATGATTATTAATTTAAGCATCGGAGTGTATAGAAAATTGTTTTGCAGGAAGGGAGAAATTCTATTTTGAGAAACAAAAACAGAGGTTATCAGAGGATATCTTTACTGGAGTACCAACTTGAAGTTATGACTAGCAGAGAAGCATTACCCGAGGAACAACTTAAAGTAAAGAAGCACTTTACTCGAGTATGTACTCGAGTAATGGTCTTCAAAACTGGAAGTAATGGATCAAGTTACTTGGAATTTAAATCTAACGGTTCAGTTACAAAGAAATGAAGAGTCAGAAGTTGAAAAGACAGGTTACCCGAGGCGAGCCTCGAGTAAACTTGAAGCTTACTCGAATAAGGACTCGAGTAACTGCAAGTCCAGATTTCCAAATTGATGAAAAATGACTCAAATTTGCTCAAAATTGGTTGCAAATGATCGAGGGAACATACATGGATAATTACAATATTATTCATGCCAGGTACGCAATTTAAATGAATTATTTTAAAATTTTCTGTATGATCACTCGAGTAAGGACTCAAGTAAACATGAAGTTTACTCGAGTAAGGCCTCGAGTAATGTCGGGTTTTAGGTCTTTATCTGTCGGAAACTCGGTCATTTCCACAAAATCTCCTCGAGTAAATCACTATACTCTCTTACAAAAACTTTTCACAATCAATTCCTTGCTTCATTTCCATCAAAACCCAACAGATTTCATCACCAAAAACCTCCTATTTTGCTCAGATTCTCAGTGCCCTAACTCGAGACTGTGACTCTATTTCTCTGAGTTTTCCAGATTTCTGTGTTTCAGAATGGTGAGAACTAAAAATCTTACTCCCACAGATTCCTCTGAATCCCAACAACATCCTGATCCTCTTTCTTCTCCTCCCACAAAGAGAAGAAAACTAACCCCGAGATCAAAAGCCAAAATTCAACCTCAACCGAAATCGAAACTGAAACCAAAAGGGGTTGTGATTAAAGAGCCCATTGTTACAAGGGCTTAATCCAAAAAGAGCACCTCAACTGGGAGAGGAAAAAGTGCTAAGTCTCCCTCTCCTACACCCTCAGATTCCTCTACTCCCTCCTTTACACCTAAACCTTCTAAAAAGCCCAAGTATGACAAGAATGTGGCTAAGGCAATGGCAAGCATCCTAGATCAAATGGAGAAGGGGCAATCTTCCAAGAAATCCAAATTGTCAGAAGAGGAGATCACCAACCCTCCAAAGGGGTTCAATGTCAACAAGTTGGTGGAGTCTCCAAAGTATCTATCTCAGTTTTCCAGAAGGAAGGTGTACAAGACACATTATGTGGACCTCAAGTTACTTCAGGAGGTATTGAAGCATGACCTTAGTTCCTATTTAGACCCATTTATGCCTTGGCTTTCGATTAGATTACCTTATTGCACTAAAGTGATCACACACTTTTACTGTAATCTTGAGATCCTAGATGAGCCAAACAGAACCTCAGCTGAGGAAGAGATGACCACCATAGTGAGAGGCCAAAAGATCCTCATATCACCCTCTAGGATAAACATGTGGTTAGGGATAGAGAACCCCCAGATGATATTTACTCCCAACTTGAACCAAACCAAATATTTTCTGTCCTTAAACCCGGTGAATTAGTTGGCCCTTTAAATTTCAAACCGAGTGATATGTGTGATCATCACAGGGTTCTATGGTACATCTACTCTAGATCCCTTGTGAACAAGGCCAACAACTATACCCACTTCTCTGATAGGGACTTTAGGTGGTTTGCTTCACTACTCCTGAAGGAACAGAAGGACTTGGGGGAGTATATCTTTTCTGAGATGAAAAGATACAGAGTGGATGGGAAGGCTACCACACCAATGCCATATCCTCAGATAGTATCACTTATTCTGAAGGAGAATAAGATATGGTATTTGGATAGCAAGGAGCCTATTGAGAGGATGACTCCGGTTGGGAGAAATCAGATTGGGAAGCTCAATATTGACATCCCTCTCAAAGGCCCTTTGGAGTCTGGGTCAAAGAAGAAGAAGAAGACTGAGGCTGAGACTAGCAAGTTAGACGACACTCAGTCATCGGCTCCAGTTGCTACCACATCATCACCCTCCTTCCTCAATGCCACACTTTAGCATTTCATGGAGAATATGCTCCGAGGATTCCATGTTGATATCGCCAACACAAATGCTGAATTGATAACCAACATGAACTACAAAATGGCAGAGTTGGTTGAGAAAATGGATAGGAGGCACGAGGAGTTGCTAGCTGAGCAACGTGCCCAGGGTGAGATACTGAGATTGATTCTGGTATGACTGGATTCATTGGGTCTTGAACCTTCTGCCGGTCCATCTTCTTCTGTACCACCACCACCTCCAGAGAACCCTACTTCTGATATTCCTCTCTCTGAGCCTGAGCCTTCTATCCCTCCGGTCTCTAGTCCACCTGAGCCACAAGCCAAAGACATTCTATACTCAGTGGATAACCCCGACACCAATGAGACCATTCATATCATTATTGATGATTCACCTCCTAAACCTCAGCTTGAACCCGCTCCTAAACCTATTCCTTCTCCTACTCACACTGAGGAAATATCTCCCTCCTCCTCCTCTGAACATCATACTCCAGAGGTTGAGATTACTCCTGAGGTTGAGACCACTACTATGGTTGTCTTCCAACCTTCTCCTATTCCTCCAAGAGATGATATCCATATCCCTCCAGTGAATCTTCCTGAACCAGAATCCTCTAGTTCTTTTGATTCTTCTAGTTCAGATGGTTCTATGGTTTATCCAGTGAAGCCTATCTCCATGGTCAAGCCTTCCAATCCTCCTCTTGAATGATAAAGACAAAAAGGGGGAGAAGACCTTAAGAGTGATTTTGTGGAAGTGTCTGTGTTTATTTTGGGTATATGGGTGTATATGGGATTTAGGGAGCCTTTTTAACTTATAGCTTTTTCATTTGTAATGAAATATTTAAGTTTAATGCAAGCTATGAATTTATTTCAAGTCCATTTTAACTTTTAAATTATAATACATTGTGGGACTAATGAGCTTGTTGTGTATGCAAGGTGTAAGTAATGACTTCAAAAATACTTTGAATATAAACTTAACAAGGTTTTCAAAATTATCATTGAATTCAAGATGTATCTAGTTGAGAACTTAACTTCAAAGATCTTGTTCAAAATCACCAAGTTTTGTCATCATCAAAAAGGGGGAGAATGTTAGATCTCATGTTTTGATGATAACAAAGAATGGTATGAAAAATATTTGATTAATAAATAAGTTTGAACAAAGTAATAACAGGGAAAAGCATCACTTGAAGTAAGCATTGGAGTAATGAAGAAAGGCCAAGAGAAAAAGCTGAGAAACTTGATCAGAAGCAAATTTTCTAAGGCATTGCTCGAGTATGTACTCGAGTAATGAGACAAAACTTGAAGTAACCAGAGACATCTTCGAGTAAACTGCCAATGTTACTCGAGTAAGTACTCGAGTAATAGTGTAAATGTTTTCAAGTTGCTCTCGGCCTGCCAATGTTACTCGAGTAGGTACTCGAGTAACCAGGTAACTCACTGACAGTTGCTCTCGGCCTGCCAACATTACTCGAGTAGGTACTCGAGTAACCATGTAAAAGTTTTCAAGTTCCTCTCGGCCTGCCAATGATACTCGAGTATGTACTCGAGTTACTCTGTTTCAGAAAATGTGTTGCTCTCGGCATTTTGTACCCTGCTAATGTTACTCGAGTAGCTACTCGAGTAACTTACTGTGGTAAGCAAAAACCTGAAGGTAGTACTCGAATAACTTAATCTATTCTTATGCAGGTATTTAATGATTCATTTTAAGAGGAATACTCGAGTATGCAGTGTTATGATTGAAGGAAAACCTCAAGTCATTACCCGAGTAAGTTATGCACAAAAAGTAAGTATACTCGAGTATGTACTCGAGTAACAAGGTAATCAAACTTGAAGTGCTCTCGGCCTTGAAATTCTGCCAACATTACTGGAGTAAAGCATCGAGTAACCAAAAGTTTATTTGAGGTTTACTCGAGTAGGTACTCGAGTAACCTATGAATAAAAGAGTTCATTACTCGAGTAGGTACTCGAGTAAACATTCATCTCCAAAGATTTGATATTTTGTTTATTCCATGCACTACCCGAGTAATCTTGTTCTTGTGTGTTGACTTGCAGTTTATCAAAGTTTTCCCGATGATACTCGAGTATGTACTCGAGTAAACTTAAATGAATACTCGAGTAACTGCTCGAGTATACAAGTCCAGAAACTTATAAATCATTCCAACGTTTATTGATTTGTTTCCTATATGATTAACCTTTTATTGTATTAGTATTCTGAGCATATCCACAGATAAACAATGAAGAGATCTTACCAAATATGGAAAGTCAAATGCAACGTTCAAATGTCACCGACCACCACCCACCACAAACGGATGTTTTTCAAATACTGGAAAAGTCAATAGTGGCTGCGCACGCTCCAACGGACATGAAGAAAAACGTTCCAACAATCATTACCAACATATATATATATATGGGAACATCGAAACAGAGTAAGATAACAAGAACACACACACGAACGTATCATCAAGTTCACTACTCTGTTTTACATTATATTTGTAATTCTATGTCTCAGTGATTCTTATTGACTCTGTAAGAGAGATATTTCATTCAAACTCAATATTTGTTATTGAGGTAACTTAAGGTTGTGGAACCTTGAGTTGGGATTGGATTACAACTTGTAAGGGGGAGCGAGTGTCCAGGTGAGGGAACTTGCTTGTACTGTGGTGCCAAGAACCCACTGAATCTTGGAAGTTATAGTGAAACTCTCAGAGAAGCTCTGAGGACTGGACATAGGTCAAAGTGGTTGTGGCCGAACCAGTATAACTCCCGGTGTATATTTCGGTGATATTTCTCCTTACTCTCTATTGCTTTGTATTCACCGTCAAGTTTTTATATTTGCAACGAAATTTTAGTATCACCCAATTCACCCCCCTCTTGGGTGAAACGCTTGCTCTAACACCTTGAATGTAAGAAAAAGCAAGACTACATGGTAGTTCCTGTTTTCTATGACGTAGATCCTAGCACTGTGCGTAAGCAGACGGGAAATTATGCAGAAGCATTCGCAATACATGAGCGGAATTTTAAGGATAACATGTGTTATGAGTCCCACATTGGGAAGCCTCACAAGTATAATGTAGATTATAAATCAAGGAGCTCTCCCTCCTAATAGGCTAATCTTTTGGGATAAGCTCTTCCTTTGAGCTTGTGATCATCACATTGGTGTCTTCATTGAGATCTCGATGTTTATAGAAAGGGTTACCCATTGGTCATTCTGACCTGCACGTACAAGAGGCTGAGTAAAGTGCCGTGCTCGTGGTGTGGAGCCGCTGGGAACATCGCCATTTAAAGGGGATGACTATGTTATGAGTCCCACATCATGAAACCTTATAAGTGTAGTGTGGTTTATAAGTCAAGGGGTTCTCTCTCCTAATAGGCTAGTTTTTTTGGACGAGCTCTTCTTTTGAATTTGTGATCATCACCATATGAAGAAGGTCCAAATATGGAGGGAAGCTTTGATAGAAGCTGCGCGTTATTCCGGCTGGGATTGCACCATCAACGTCAGGTATAATGTTATGAGTTGTTGAAACAGAATAGGGAGAATGAAACAGAGCAGAGCAGCCAATGTTGACATAAAGCATATGACTGAAATGATGCAAGGCATGATGATTATGCAGAGGGAGTAGGTGGGAGGAGAGTTGGTGAAGATGCCATTGTTGACTATTACAGTATTTTAATGCATGAATTAGTATTATAAATAGGTTCTAAACTTCATTGTAAATCATCCACAATTTGAATAAATACATTTGAGATAGGTTCTTATACCATTTTGGTACCAGAGCTGAGTTCCAGAGTGCCAGAGAGCGAAAGAGTGAGGAGTGGGTGAGAAACAAAAAACGTGAGAAAAAGGGGGTGCTGGATTTTCACTCTCGGAGTGTTTTTTGAAGAAACTGACCGCACCATCGTGTTCAGAAGGCCGAAAAACTTAGGAATAGCCTCAGTCACCGTAGTGAAACACCTCCACGCGCCTCCACGGACGTCGCCAGAAATTCACCGGAAAAGTCGCCGAAATTTCAGACAGTCGCCGGATTTCAGAGGTTGAAGATGATGACGTCATCATCCACGTCATCCTGATCTGCTGCGTCAGCGACAGGTCAGCCACTGGTTGACTGCCACGTGTCATAACCGCCACGTCATCAATCCCAGTCAGCTCAACTTTCTGAAATTACATTTTGGCCCCAAATTTCTGTCAAAATTACATTTCGGACCCCAAAACTTTCTGAAATTATATTTTGGCCCCAAAATTCTACCAAAATTACATTTCGGATCCCAAAACTTTCTGAAATTACATTTTGACCCCAGATTTTTGCCAAAATTACATTGTTGCCCCTAATTACCCAAATTTCCTATTTTACCCCTGACTTTTCCATAGACACAAATCCTTCCCTTACCCTTCTACCTTGTACCTAATAACTGCGTACTTAAAGTCATAACCTGTCAGACAAACTACAAAATGCCTCCAAGATGCAAAAATAGACATGAGATTGAGATGGAGGAAATGAGACGCCAGATTCAAGAACTAGAAGCCACTATAGCAGAACAGCAAGCTTTGCTCGAAACTTGTAGAGACCCCTCAGAAGATTATTTGAATAGCCACAGTTCGTCATCCTCTGACTACCGTCATTGTCCTCGCCAACAACCATTCCGCTTCAATGACATTAAGGTAGACATTCCTGAATTCGAGGGAAGACTCCAACCAGACGAATTCATTGACTGGCTACAAACAGTTGAACGAGTCTTTGAGTACAAAGAGATTCCAGATGAGCAGAAAGTTAAAATTGTTGCCATCAAATTGAAGAAACATGCCTCCATATGGTGGGAGAATCTCAAAAGAAGGCGTGAAAGAGAGGGAAAGAGCAAGATACGAATATGGGACAAGATGCGACGCGAGCTCTCACGTAAGTTTCTTCCAGAAAATTATTATCAAGATAATTTCCTTCAGTTACATAATCTCCGCCAAAAGGCTATGTCTATAGAGGAATATACCAGGGAGTTTGAGAAACTTATGATGAAATGTGATATACAAGAAAGGGAGGAGCAAACAATAGCTCGTTATATCGCACTACAAAAAAAACTTGATTTAGTAGCGGTTAAAAATAGGTATTCGTAGCGGTTCTAACCGCTACAAACTATGTTAGTAGCGGTTAGAAAAACCGCTACTAAATCGTACGTTGCAAGCGGTTTTGTAGTGGTTCTATAAAACCGCTACTCAATCAAAAATAACCGCTACAAACTTTGTAGCGGTTAATAGTAACCGCTACAAAATCAAGAGATATTTGTAGCGGTTATATAACCGCTACAAATATAAAAAATTTTATTTACAGCTTTAAAAAGAATTTTTTTTTGTAGCGGTTAAAAAACCGCTACAAATATATAAAAATAAAAATTTGTTAAAAATGACTTTTTTTATTTGTAGCGGTTAAGAAACCGCTACCAAATTTGAATTTCATGAAATTAGTAGCGGTTCTTAGAACCGCTACTAATTTCATGAAATTCAAATTTACCGCCAAAAAATTTAAATTTACCTTTAAAAAGGCGCGTTATTTAGTAGCGGTTTAATAACCGCTACAAATATTTAAATTTTTTTTTAAATATATACGTTGATTTTTTTCTTTTTTTTCAATATTATATTAAATAGTTTAATTTGTTATTATTTTATCTATTTCAATTAGTTTATTATTTAATAGTTTAACTTATTAATAAATTAAAAATAAAAAATGTAATTGAATATAATTAGTATAAAATTATATTAATAATATTATTAACGATAGTTAGGTAATAAGGAATTATTATGTTTTATAATATAATGTAATTGTATATGAAAAATAGATGAAAATGAGATAGAGTTAAGATATATCTAGAAAAAAAGATGTTTAGAATAAATTTTATAGAAAGGAAAGAAGTATTCTAAAAGAAATTGAAAATTTTGTTACCATATTTGATCGTATTATTCAGCTCCTCTATTCATACGAAAGAAGTTGTAAATGAGAGGAAATGAAAGAAGGGTAAGGTGAAAAGAAATTGGGGAGTGTTTGAAATGAGTTGTGATAAGAGTATTTATAGGGATTTACGTATTATTTGTAGCGGTTAATGTAGCGGTTACTAATTAGTAGCGGTTCTTTATATTTTTGTAGCGGTTTAATTATTTGTAGCGGTTTAATTATTTGTAGCGGTTAATGTAGCGGTTAATGTAGCGGTTATTTATTTTTTTGTAGCGGTTTAATAACCGCTACAAATATTATATTAATTTTTTTTAAAATTTTTTTTTTACATTTTATTTTAACACAAATTTTTTGCATTTTTTGTAAAGAAAAATTTTTTACACTTGAATTCTACAAATATTATTTTAATTTTTTTTTACATTTTATTTTAACACAAATTTTTTGCATTTTTTTTAAAGACAAATTTTTTACAATTGAATTTGATCACTCATCGTCGCCATCCCTACAGAAATTTTGTAGAAAAATTATTGTTATTGATGTATTATTAAATTTAAAAAATTTAATTGAAATGACGTGGACTTAAAAAAACTCACCGCAGTAGAGGTAAATTGTCATCGCCTTCAGGGAAGTAGTTTTCAAAATCAGCTGGCTGAAATGGCTCACTCTCGTAGGCGATGTTATCGCCTTCACCCATGTCGTAAAGGTCTCTTGGCTTTAAATGAACGACCATGTGCCAATCCCTATGCCGCTCGTCCTCGACATAATAAACCTGATGTGCCTCTGAAGCTAGAATATACGGCTCATCATCTTGAGAAATACCAGTATGAATCGGGCGTGAGAAATTGACTGATGTGATCCCTAGGTCGTCAGTTGTCAGTCCCCGAGAAGTCGTGGTATTTGCCCACAAACACTTGAACAGCGTCACGGTGAAACGGCCTTGATAATTAAGCTCGACCACATCAAGAAGCTTGCCATAGTAAGGGACGCCTCCGAACTGCATGTTTGCGTCATTGCTGCTCGCATAACTCCTTGTCCCAAATGTGCCATAAACACCCGAATTCTGTGTTTGCAATCCCTGATCCCGTGAAACCGTGCAAAACTTAAAACCATTGACATTGTATGCTGTAAACCGTTTTGTATGATCAAGAGGGCCGATTGCGAGAGCTCTGAAATCCGGTGAGTGTGGGTTGTGGTCATTTAGTATTCTGCGAGCAAACCAGCCCGGGAATTCTCTGTGGATCCTCCTATCAACTTCCGAGGATGTCTGTGTACGGATCCTGAGCTGACGCTTGACATGACTTCTGAATTCCCTGCAATTAATAATGGAAAGGCGTTAGTAAAATGAAAGTGAGAAATGTTACGAAAGATATAGATCGAATAACATACATGTGAGTGTACAATTCTTACCGTATGAAAGGCTCAACTTGAGTGCAATTAATCAAGACATGTCTATGTGCTTGGAACTTCTCAGTTGCCGTTAGTTTGAAGTTCTCAATTGCTCCAACTGGTTTACCAACACGAGGGATAAATTCTCCTGATGTCGGCGCAGGTTCAGGACAATCGTCAACACGAGGCGGGCGGTTGAAAGCCGTCTCAAGATCATCAAAGTACCTGGAGGAAAAATATATCACCTCATCCCCTATATAGCCTTCAGCTATAGAACCTTCTGGCCACGCCTTATTCCTCACGTAAGATTTTAATTTCCCAAGGAACCTACGAAGTACATAAGAGAAAATTGATATAAAATGATGAAAAGGACGACGAGCAAACATTAAAATACGGACAATAAATGAAAGCACATATTTAAAATGAGTACCTCTCAATCGGATACATCCAACGATATTGTACTGGTCCAGCGAGCTTTGTTTCATGAACGAGGTGGACTGTGAGGTGAACCATCACAGTAAAAAAGGACGGAGGAAAGATCATCTCCAAGTGACAAAGCGTAAGAATGATTTTCGACTGCAGCTGATCGAGCTCCTCAACGATCAAAACCTTAGAACACAACTTCCGAAAGAAAGAACAAAGTTCCACCAAAACGATGGAAACATCGGGAGGAAGTGTATTCTTTATAGCCAGAGGGAGTAACTGCTGCATAAGAACATGTGAGTCGTGACTCTTCAGGCCAGCAACCTTTCGAGCATGCAAGTCGACACATCGAGAAATGTTGCTTGAATACCCATCAGGAACTTTTAATTTCTTCAACGTCGCGAGGAACACATCCTTGTTCGGTTTTGTGAGGGTAAACTTTGCCGGTGTAAATCTGTCATTCTCATCTGGCCAAGCGTCTTCACGAACTCCCATGTCGCGTAAATCTTTCCTAGCTTGAAGGTGATCTTTTGTCTTGCCGGGTTCGTTAAGCAGCGTATACAGCACATTGTCGCAAACATTCTTTTCAATGTGCATTGCATCAAGACTGTGGCGAAGTAAATTAGATCTCCAATACGGAAGCGTGAAGAAGATACTTATCTTCTTCCACTGCTGAGGCGCCGAAGTCCTGCGCGTCTTTTGGCGAGTTTGTGCTGAACCGTCGCTTTTTCCAAACTCGAAGTTAACATGCTCAAGCTGCTATAAGATATCTGTACCGGACAAAGTCTGAGGTGGTCCTCTTTTCTCTGGTTTCCCATTGAAGCGATTCCGTTGCAATCTGAACTTATGCGTTCCATCGAGAAACCTCCGATGCCCCATAAAGCACCACTTTCGGCTGTGGGGAAGGCGCAATGCGTCAGAGTCAAAATTGCAAGCCGGACACGCCGACCCAGTGTGCACGTTCCAACCAGATAATGTGCCAAGGCCAGGAAAGTCACTGATCGTCCACATCAAGGCTGCACGCATGTTGAACAAAGTCTTGCTGTGAGCGTCGTACGTCTCCAAGCCGACATTCCACAGGTCAAGCAATTCCGCAAAAAGCGGTTGCAGATACACATCGATGTCATTGCCCGGTGCCTTTTTGCCTGGAATGATCATAGACATAATGAAAGAGCTTTGTTTCATACACATCCAGGGGGTAAGTTGTAGGGAACTAAGACTACCGGCCAAATGCTGTAACTTGTGCTAAGATTCCCGAAAGGATTGAAACCGTCGGTCGCCAACGCAAGCCGGACATTTCTGGGGTCAGTCGCAAAATCTGGAAAGTCGTTGTCAAACGTTTTCCAAACAGCTGCATCCCGCGGATGTCTTAATTTACCGTCTTCATTTTTATCAACGACATGCCACCTCATGTGCTCCGCAGTTTTAGACGACATAAATAATCTTTGTAGACGAGGTTTCAAAGGGAAATACCTGAGAATCTTTGCAGGTTTCTTCTTCTGCTTTTTCCCCTTCCGAATTGTCTTGTACCTCGATGTGTGACATCTCTTGCACGTCTCCCTGCTGCAATCGTCTCCCCAATACAGCATACAATCATTTAGGCACGCATCAATCTTTTGATAATTCAACCCCAACCTGTTGATGATCTTCTTGGCCTCGTAGAAGGTTGTGGGAATCCCGGCGTCGGGGAATGCATCTTGTAATAAGTCGAGCAACATGGACATTCCCTTATCCGTGATCCCACACAAGCGCTTGATATGATACAATTTTATCAAGAAAGATAATTTAGAATATTTGCGACAACCTTGATATAAAGGACGATCTGCCTCATCCATCAAGCTGAAAAAATCCCGAGCTGCTTCATTCCCCATAAAAGCCGGCTCAGAGCCGTGCACTTCTTCGTTGAAGTTGTCGCCTTGAAATCCAAACGCATCACGCACAGCATCATTCACAGGATCATCTTCATCTACTTGAACGCCTACTTGAGAACTTCGAGGAAGAGCATCGTCATATCTAATGCCAGCCTTCTCACCATGAACTGCCCAGAACGTATAGTCGTCAGGGAAAGGCTTCACAAGCAAATGTTCCATCACAACATTTCGTGCATGCCACTTCTTGAACTTGCATTTCCGACACGGACAGACGATCTTGCCATTACAGCTGGCGTGAGTGAATGCGAAATCTAAGAAACTGTTTAATCCGTACAAATATTCAGGAGAATTGCGCGGCAACCTTATCCATGATTTATCCATAGCTACAAGTGAGAGAGAAGAAAGTATAGAGAAGAAGATGAGTGAGAAGATAATGACGAATGCCTAGAACCTTATATTCTGAAAATCCAACGTTTATAATTTTGTAGCGGTTATTAAACCGCTACACAAACCGCTACAGAAATTCCAACGTTTATAATTTAGTAGCGGTTATATATATATAAAACCGCTACTACTATTCAAGCCGTTAATTGGTGGAAAATTTAAAATGTATTTGTTGAGTATTAGTAGCGGTTTTATATCGATAACCGCTACTAACGTTCAACGTATTAGTAGCGGTTATATATATAAAACCGCTACTAATATTAAAGCCGTTGGACATTAAATATAAAAATAATTTTCTAATTTGTAGCGGTTATACATAAGATAACCGCTACAAATGTGCACAAAAGCGGCAAATTTCAAAATTCAAATGATTTGAGTGTTTGTAGCGGTTATTAGTGTGTAACCGCTACAAACATATATATTTGTAGCGGTTTCTCAAGGGAAACCGCTACAAATATATAAGTAAATTTGTAGCGGTTATGAGTTTAAAACCGCTACAAATATACATTTATAAATTATTTATAAATGTATATATAATTTATTTTTTTTTCAAATATATTTAAAAAAATAAATTATATATATATTTAATTTATAAAATTATTATATATTTGTAGCGGTTATGTACTAATAACCGCTACAAATATATACATTTGTAGCGGTTTTAGGTTAAAACCGCTACAAATATATATATAATTTTTTTTTAAATTTAGATTTAAATCATTTATAAATTATTTCAATGCGATATAATAATATAAATATAATTATATAAAACACAATAAGAAAATTCTGAAATAAAATCTCAAATATTTACAAATGTTTAAAAGAAAAGAAAATGTCCTAAACTAAGGAGCTGGGGGCTGATCCTCTGGTGCTCCCTCAGATGCCGCTGGATCGGGCCGTTGCGCAGACTGAACCGCACCATCGTCATCAGCAGGAGGAGGAGCAGTAGGAGGAGTAGTAGTACTCGGGACGACGTAGCGAGGGACAGGGGGAACCGCTGGATGCTGCTCGTTCGGGAACAGGCGACTCCATGCTCCCTCGAGCATGTTGTTCGCAATCTCACGCCACTGCGTCTGCTGAGCGTACATCGTATCTGCGTGCACCTGCAGCATCTGCTGCATCTGCTGCTGCTGCTGCGCCATCTGCTGCTGCGTTTGCTCCAAATCTGACCGCAGCTGGTCAATCGACTCGTCCCTCCGACGTCTGACCCCTCTAGATCTGCCAGCCTCAGAGGCGGCGCTCCTGCCGTAGATCATGCTGGGTCTGGCGCCTATCCCCATCCCCCGCACTCGTCCGGGGTGCTCAGGCTGAGCCAAACCCACCTTCAGAGGAGCCGTCGGGTCCACTGACCCCTGTGACTCCTCAGGCTAGGTCTGTCGCAGCTCAGCCTGCGACAGCTGCATCCGCTCCTGCCATTTTATGAAACAATTAATAATTACCATTTTTCATTATTAACTTAGTTTTATAAAAAATATAATAATAAATTAACTTACAATGGCCGCCTCTGCCTGCTGAGAGGTCGCAGTCCCGTCACGGTGTCTGTGTGTGATGGCGTACAGCTCCGCATAGTCCGTCTGACGGTTCTCCTGCTGTGCTTTCGTCTCCTGAAACAATTACAAAACAATTAGTATTAATTATGAAATAATCAGCTAAAAGTAAGTGAAGCACTTGAAAACTTACCAGCTCGCTGTAGGTCATAGCAAAGGTCTTCGATCCTGCTGTGTGGTGGATCGTCTGCTGGGCCCGGATCGCGGCGTTCCTCCGAGCAAGCTCCTGGAAAAAAAAATTAAATGTATTATAATTTAAAATTAAATACAAAATAAATTGATATTATAATTTAATATTTAACAATTACAAAATTATATATCAAAAATCTAATAAATACATTACCTGCGCCTCAGGGCTCCTCCTGAACTGGACAAAACGCGCCCAGTCGTTCGGCGGCACGCCGTCCGGGACGCTCTCCTGCAACTGCTCCAGAGGCATCGTCCCGTCCCGATCCAAGCTGTGGAAGAGACGGTTCCTCCTGTTCCTCCAGGCGTCGCCCATCTTCACGAGGGCGTACCTCTTCCGGTTGGCCCGGACGGCAAACCGCAGCTGAAAAAAATACATTTAAATATCAATAATTATAAAAACCATAATTTAAAAAAAAATAATTAAATAGAATTAATTAAAAAAATATTAATTAAATAGTTTTAATTACCTGAACCGCCTCCTCCCAAGCCTGATCCTTCGGCCCCTTCGGAATGTGCCTCCACGTCGGGAAGTGAAGGGGGAACCGCATCCAATTCGATCCCAGGTCGCTCAGGAAGCGGTTGAGCAGGTGACCCCCATTGTGGATCGGCTGGTCAGTGCCCTCGTTCCACGGCACTACAACTCGCAGGGACCGGTCCATGCTGTTCAGACCGGTCACATCCAGCCTCCTCGTCGACACGTTCCCCTGCTCATCTGCACAGTTGACCGCACGTTAGATAAATTATAATTCAAAGTTAAAAAGTTAAAAAATTAAAAAATTAAATAATTTACCTTCGACCTGCACCTCAAACCCGGTGGACCGCGAAGACGACCCTCGTGGGTTGTTCTACTCCCGAGCCTCTTCCTCATCAAGGAACTGCTCCATCTCCCTGAACCTACTAATCGAGATCTTGAACTCCTCCTCGTTGAGGAAGTCCTCAACGATAATCTCTGGCACCTCCACCTCAGGCACCTCAGCTGCGGTCGTCGCCTGTGGGATCGTCTGCGGTTCCTGTGGGGGGATGGGCTGAGATGCCTCGGTAGCCCTGCCTGTGCGCTGCCCCCTCCCTCTGCCCCCTGCCCGGCTGCTGCCACCCCGTAAATTCGGTCTGGGGACTTCAGGGGCCCCCTTCCCCTTATCCTGTCCTGAAGCCATATCAACTGTACAAATTAAAAAAAGAAATTAGTCCATTATTATTCAAAAATATAATAAAAATACAAATATAAATAAAAATACGTGTTATATACGTACCTCAAGTGTAAATACTGCGGAATACTGACGAAAAACTCCTATAGACTCGTCTGAACGCTCAAATATCGAATAAACCACTCAGAGGAACTTCAGGAAACAAAATGAGCAAAATGAGAAATGGAGGAGGTGAGGGGTATAAATAGGCCAGATATTAGTAGCGGTTATTCAAAATAACCGCTACTCTAACCGCTACAAATAATTAAATTTGTAGCGGTTCTACAATAACCGCTACAAATATTCACAACGTTTGAAATTCTGTAGCGGTTATTGCCCAGAACCGCTACAAATTTGGAGTCTCTTGAAATTCTGTAGCGGTTTTCAGTAAAAACCGCTACAAAATTCTGACCTTTGGTATTTTGTAGCGGTTTATGAGCATTAACCGCTACAAAATAACTGCTACAAGTTTTGGCGGGAATTTCGCGCCAAATTTGTAGCGGTTTTTTGTAGGAAACCGCTACAAATATTCTTGCCGCTACAAATTTGTAGCGGTTTAGGTAAAAACCGCTACAAATACTATAATTTGTAGCGGTTTAATATAACCGCTACAAGTGCACCGCTACGAAATACCTTTTTTTTTGTAGTGTCGGAGGGTTAAATACAAACATCGCCCATCCAGTACAACTCCAGCAATACTGGACTCTGGATGACGTCATCCGTTTAGCCATCCGTATTGAAAAGCAGATGCCCAGAAGGCCTCCATCCAACCGTCTTCCTCAACCAGAATTCCTTTTGATGGGAATAAGTCACAAATACATCATCCTAGCTCTTCAAATGCGCCTCCACCAAAGGCTACTAGGGAATTCAACTCCAAAGCACCTAAGTGCTTCAAATGTCAAGGATTCGGTCACATCGCTTCTAACTGTCCTAACCGTAGAGTTGTCACTATTATGGAAGGAGAAGCTTCTACAGTATTTGACGAAGAAAGGGAGCCTATGCCAGAAACGGAGCCAATATTTGATGAGGAGCCAATATTTGATGAGGAAATTACTCCTGCAGATCACGGTGAATCACTTGTTATTAGGAGAAGTCTGCATACAGCCACTGTGAAAGAAGAACCTTGGCTACGTCGCAACATTTTTCATACCCGCTGCACAACTCAAGGTAAAGTCTGTGACGTCATTATCAACAACGGAAGCTGTGAAAATGTAGCCTCTAACTACATGGTAGAAAAGCTGCAACTACCAACTCATAACCATCCGTACCCGTACAAACTCCAATGGTTTAACAAAGGAACCACGGTAAAAGTGTCCAAACGATGCCTTGTTACTTTCTCTATTGGTAAAAGGTATCACGATGAAGTTTGGTGTGATGTTGTTCTGATGGATGCTTGTCATCTTCTTCTAAGAAGACCTTGGCAATATGATCGACACGCTCTATACGACGGGTATGCAAACACATATTCCTTCCAGAAGGATGATGTGAAAATTCAATTTGAACCTTTGCCACCAGATAAATAAGTCAAAAATAAAAAATAAGCCCAAGTCATTTTTACTGAAGCATAAAGTTTCAGGTCAATCTCCATTCATTGATGATGATGTTGTTTTTGACTTGAGGACGAGTCCTATCTAACCCTGGGGAAATGAAACAGAATAGGGAGAATGAAATAGAGCAGAGCAGCCAACGTTGACATAAAGCATATGACTGAAATGATGCAAGGCATGACGATTATGCAGAGGGAGTAGGTGGGATGAGAGTTGGTGAAGATGCTATTGTTGACTATTACAGTATTTTAATGCATAAATTAGTATTATAAATAGGTTCTAAACTTCATTGTAAATCATCCACAATTTAAATAAACACATTTGAGATTGGTTCCTATACCAGTTGTATAAAGAGAAAATGGAATATTAGATTTAATTAGAAATATTTTGTAATATATGCAGGACAGAGCGTGAAATCGTGGAGGATATAGGAAAAGATGCGTTGGAGAAACTTGATCGTATGAATGCAGGAGACCTGGATTTCCAGATTAAGGAGTTAGAACTGGCCCAACTTCGACAAGTCATCATTTCACAAGCAATACATAATTCGGAGAATGAAAGAAACAATAAAGCAACCCAGGAGTGCATCAAACGACTCAAAATGGAGAAGAAATTCAGGATGCTTCGTCTCACACCTGACTTGCTTTCCCATCTGGAAATTTCAAAAGCCACCAATACCTATTTCTAGTCTCATCATGCAACCAACATTGATGGACGTTTGTGCATAGTTTCCTTTTAATTTGTTTATCATGATATGGGGATATCCGGATATTGCCCTGTATTATGTTTGAACTCTATTTACACTAATTTTGTTGTCTTTTTGAGTCCCAAAAAAAAAAAATTGTTGTCCTTTTCGTGCGTTTGGATTGGCAATAAGACTCTCAAAGCTAATTAGCATCGGAATATGAACCAATTAAGTTAACCAACTTTGATAGTTTTAAAAATCACTACATACTAATACACAAAATGTGAACACCGCAAGTGTAGTACAAATTAATATATCAATATTTTAATATGCATACAAGGATAAATGCAGTAATTTTTCTTTAAAGACTTAAGAATTCAAAATTCAGTTGATCATTGATATAACACTTTCATCACTCAAGTTAAGGAACACAAATTAAAGATATAACAGACAGATGGAAACATGATTAAATCTTAAATTACAATCAGAGTTTAGTGTTGATTGTAGATATTGAGAGGGTTAGTTAGGAAAATTACTGCCCTAAATATAGGTTCTAGGATTATAACTTATAAGTGTAATTTTATAATTATATATTCGTGGATTTTGGGTATAATGAATTAATTTAATAACACGCACACACTTTTTCGCTCTAAATTGATTTATCAGGATAAATGCAATTAAATTAGAAAAGAGATAGATATAAAAAAGGAGTAAATATGTTCCAGGCCCCACACAGGAGCAATTAAAGAAGAAAATCAGAAAAAGAGGTATTCTCGCTAGAAGAAAAGGAAGCGATGAATGAGTATGTGCGGAAGTTTCAGCGGAGAAGTAAAAGGAAAAAAGAATAGAAAGAAAAAAACAAAAGGGATATTTTGAATTAATAATATTGTGGAACTTTAAGAAGAATCAATAATAATAATAATAATAATTGCATATTTTATAATGAAATAGGTGTAATACCTCTGGTGCTAATTTAATTATTTTATATTATATTAGGCATTGAAAGTGTAATATCGTGAGAGGGTGCCTGACAAGAAAGTATATATATATGGGGAGTGTATTCTTTTGTATCGCATATAGTTCTTGTGATTTCTAATTTATGTACACAAATTTATCCTGAGCTACAAAAAGTTGAGCAATATCATTATCAAATAAGTATCATTAATGGCTGCCTCTCACTACGGAAAAAAAAAAAAAGAAAGAAGATTTTTGACTTAAAGGCTAAAAATCGCCGCTGAAAAAAAGTTGCTGCTGTTACTGAAACTATACTTTTAGCGGTGACAATTACAAATTCCATGTATCTCTCTCCTTCACTTGCCACCACATGTGTTTGTCAGTTGTGCCGAAATGAACCTGTGTTATATTATTACATATTGTTATATATATAATATTATCATACACACACACATAATTAATTAATTAATTAATTAATTAATTAATCAGTTATATATATATATATGATAATTAATTATATATAATATTATTAAAAATAATGATAAATTAAATAAAAATGTAAAAAAGTATTTATATATTTAATTAACCAATTTTTTAATTAAAATTACTTAATAAATAATAATTTAATATTATAAATATTATTTTTTATATAAAATGATACATATAATATTACTAACATATAATTTATTTTTAAATAAAATAAAATAATTACTAATATAATAATATCATAAATATTATTTTAGTAGAAAATTTTAAATATAATATTAATAAATAATAATATAATTGTAATAATTAAGATTAAATAGAATTATTTAGTAATTAATATTATAAATATTATTTTAAAAATAAAATTAATAAATTTTAATGTTTGCCATGGAATTTCCAATGAAAATATTCGGTGGCAAAAAAAAATTGAATTACATTACTTTTCAAAAATTTGAATTATAGTCGTCACTGAAACCATACTTTCCGCGGCGACAATTTAGCCGCCGCTGAAAGTTCCATTTTTAACAACGACTATCAATTAAACTCCAGCCTATCCACTAGTAGCTGGCGCAGAATTATTAATGTCCTTAACTAAATCATTGAAGTTTTTTGAGAACGGGTGATGCCCAGGCGCACAAGACAGAGCATTCTTGGCCGAAAAATCCGCTGCTAACAAATCCGTCTAATCATTGAATCAGTCTTGCCTTCATAAAATTTTGATAACATATCACTTTGGTGCACTATTTACAGGATTATATTGTAAATGTCGTAATTTTTAAATAAAAATAGAAATAGTTTTGTTTAAAAAAATAAATATTAATAATAACTTAAAATTTTATGAAACTAAAAGAAAAAAAGATTTTAAATTATTATTATTATTACTATTATTATTGTTATTGTGTGTGTCAAAAGAAAAAGTTTCATATAACTCAAGATTGGGAATGCCTTGTGTATAATAAATGTGAGCTTGAACTAGTAAAAAGGTTAAGAAGAGGAGTTTTGAACTGTTAAAGATGGTCATTGTAGCTTTAATGTATTTTAACTAGGCGGTTTTAATAATAATATTTAAAAAATCATAAAAAATTAAAATTAACACTGCCCATAAGTTATTAAAGCGTCACTTATTTTGGATAGAATTTAATGATCAAAAGAAACATTAAAAAATATTAGGGAGGGGGGATTTTTTCGAGGGGCAGCAGACAACTCTACTTGAAGTTTCATGGCTTGATTAATAATTTATTAAAAGTTCAGGCTTGAATTTAGATAATGGTATTTCAATCGATTTAATTAGAATTTTTCCTAAAATCTACTCATATCTATTTTTATTTTGCAGGGAATATCATAAGATGTAAAAGAGAAGAAAATAATCATTGTTTTCGTCAAAAAAACTAATTGAAAAATATAGAAGAAGAAGCAAGGCCGAGCAGCAGCTAAAAGATATTATAATATAATATAGAATTAAGGAGTAAAAATACCTATAAGCTTTTTTTAAATATACTTCTATCTCCATAAACTTTTCTTAAATGTGCGTCTGTCTCCATAAACTTTGTATGAGTACAAAACTTTTTTAAATAGAGCAAAACTGCTATATGTGTGTTTGGATTAGTTTTTGGAAAATAGTTTTTACGATTTATGAGGTAAGTATATGAGAAAATTTTTATCTAGATTTACAGAAAAAAGCTTCTGAAACTGTGGTTTTAATGTTACCCAAACACCCACTAAATGAATCAAACGGATGTCACTTTTTTTATTGTGGGTCCCACTATTATCTAATGGAAAAATATTTTAAGGGATTAAAAGTATAAAAAATTATTTTAAGATATTTTATGCTACTTAAAAATTTTTTTTAAGATATTAGATACTTTCAAAAAAAAATCCTTTAAAAAAAAGGTTAAACGGATCATTTTACCGCAAACACTATAGTTTTGAGAAAAGGACAAAGTTGACCGAACTGGGCAGCAGAGAGAAGCCAGCTCTGAGGTCAAGGGGGAAGAAACTGACAAGAAAGAGGAGAGAGAGAGAGAGAGAGAAGTTGACTCAGGTGAGATCAAAGCACAGGACAATAGTGGGAACCCCATAAGAAAAGTAAAGTCGGTTTGGTTCATTTAACTGTTATAGGTTTTACACTCAAGTTTATAATGCTAAACGTATATTAAAAAAAATTATAGGTATTTTTATCAATTAACCCTATATTATAGTATAGTATCTTAAAGTAAGGAAGGAAACAAATACTCCCACGCTACAGGTGATTAATTGAATTGAAGGGGATATAATACAATAATAATATATTGAAATTAAAAAAAAAAAACAAGAAGAAGTCATATAGAACGCGTCAGCACAATGCAATGTATATTATATGCGAGAGGGAGCTGATACGGGCGAAACAAACTGAACGGATTCCGCCGGCCAAAAGAAATACCGAGGAGGGAGCGAAATAGAAGTCTGTCTTGGCGGCAACAGCGAACGCGTTTCCAAACAACAGTGCAACATACCATTGCTCTCTTTGTGACAGAAGCCAGGGAAGAGGGCCTTTTGGGCCTCGCTAGTTTTATCCTCCCTTCGTCTTTCTTTGTTCTTTGTTTTGAACCTGAGAAGCGTTTATCCTTTCCACGTGTTGCACCACAGCTGAAAAAAAAAAAAACTTTAGAATACTAAATATATCACAAAATATTTTAGGATATTGGACTAAAAAACTACTTTATGGTGCTGGATGGACTTTAACCAATTATAGATTATATTTGGTTGACTCAAAAGAAAATTGAGACTTTAATACCTAAATATTATTTTGTATGTGATAAGTATGTCTTATATAATTAAATAGGTGTGAATTTTGGGGTATATTTAGTTAGATTTATAAATATTTTATATCTATTTAATTATCTTTTATATTTTTTCTTTTCTTTAATCAATAATTATGAGATAAAAAAATTTGATATAAAATCTACCCATATCTTACTTTATTTTATGGGAGATATTATGTGATCTAAGAGAGAAGAAAATATCAAAAATAAAATTCACTCAAAAAAAATATCAAAAATAAAAATATAGAAGGAGATGCATGTTGGAGCAACGAATATATATGCATATATAAGAGAAATGGAAGAGCCAATCAACCACGCAACAACATTTAATATATATATATATATATATATATATAAGAAGGGAGACTAGATGGAGGAAGAAATCCAAATCATGTCTCTCTCTCACACACACATACATTAGATATAAAAGAGAATAAAAATGGAATTTGGATTATTCAGCACAAGAGACGTACAGGTAAGAGACATCATTCAATGTGTGTACATGGAAGACTGGCCGAAGGAGAAGGAGGTGTGTTTATTTCGTGGTTGGTTGCGGCAACCGAAGAATTTAGAATCTAAATGAAGGGAGATTAAAGTTTAGAGATGTCGAAGATATACAACATGGATGAAAATTCGGTATTAATATAATTACTAGTTTCTCTTTTCCTTATTGTTTTCCATATATTTTGGATTATTTAGTTTGATTAGGGATTAGTGGATAATAATTTTTACCGCTTTAATATTACATTTGTTGATTTAATTGTGTGCTCAATTATCCGGAACCAAGAACAATCTGATTGGGACTATTTTGACCTTCTAAAAGAGTCTAAGCATAAAGAATTTAGACTAGATTTTCAATTAAATCGTGTAGGCCATATTGAGTGTTCAAACACTGAATAACTTGATTTATTTTTAGGATAAAAATATACCTACAAGGCCTACATAGTGACATTATGCTTGCACTTAATTTAGTATAAATAAGTAATCACCTAAGATGTTAGAAATTAACACAATTGGAATGCATTTTAGACCAAAAGACACTCTTTAGTAATTAAGAGTCCCTAAACTGAAAAATATAACTTTAAATGTGATTAAGGGGAGAAATTAAACACTACAAAGTAACCAAAGTTATAAAAGTCTAAGTCATCAATTAAGATCTAGAATCATCTTTAGCCTTAACTGTAGCTCTTAATTATAGTTAGATATGTTTTTCTTCTTTTTTTAGTTAGTTTTTGTATCTGTGATTCAACTTGTGTTATTTCAAATTAAGTAAAAGTATAAAATCACTACTCAACTATATTGTTAGTAACAAGTCATAGTGAAAATAATATTTTTCTCATCACTTTATTACATGAAACGGTTGGTAAACTTGACGGAGTCTTAAGCTATATTTACTTTTATTGCTAAACTAGTTTATTAGAACTGACCAAAGAATTGAATTATTAGAATAAAAGGTAATGTAATTATAGAATCTACTCATATTTTTTTCTATTATGCATGAAAAATAATAAAACGTACTCGATCAATTTTTTTGGTTAAAATTTTAATTTTGTGATATTTGAGAGGAAGCATCGTACTAGATACTAGATACTAGATAAGTTTTTTTAAAGGTGTGCGCATATGTGGGGTGGGTGATTTCTTGGGGACGTAAAGACCCATTTTCAAAGTCATTAAAGAATTGAACTACAACAAAAATGAAATTAAAATATGAAACTTGAGCTGGAGGAATAAAAGAATAATTAACGGAGACCACAACTTTATCGTATACCCAAGCCATAGACTTGTCGGTCAGTTCTATGTTCTCACTGTTGGGAAGTAGTGTGGCAGCTTCTGCGAAGTTTCTATTGTAATTACCTTGACAACTGTACGGTTAGCCGTGGTAACAACTCTGTTAATTATAACCTCTTAACCTAAAGCTTGATTATATATAAGATCAAAGTAGAAACAGCAGATCAAGCCTTTCTAAGTATTCATTTCATTGTTCTCTCACTTTCTTTCTCCTTCTGTTTTTTCATCCATCAGAAAAAGATTTTCAGGTGCAAGCACCCTCAGAGATCGAAGACTTTCACGCAAAACAACTTGTTATGGCATCAGCGAGTCGCTTATCAAGTGATAGTGCAAGCACACGTGTACCCGCAGGTATATACATGGCTCTAATCATTCAACGAAAGATGAGCAATTCATCATCCTTTTGATATTTTACAGGTAGTAATACTGCTCCTGCAGAGAAGCATGAGGTGTTCATCAGCTTCAGAGGATATGACACTCGCATAACCTTCACAAGCCATCTCTACGCAGCTTTCACCAGGCACGACATCAGAGCCTACATCGACCACAATCTCAAGAGAGGAGAGGAAATATCACCCACTCTTCTTGGGGCTATCGAGGATGCTGAGCTTTCTGTTATTGTTTTCTCCGAGAACTATGCAGATTCCAGGTGGTGTTTGGATGAGCTTGTGAAGATAGTAGAGTATTCAAAAAAGAAAAAGCAAGTAATAGTGCCTGTGTTCTATGAGGTAGATCCAAGCTCTGTACGTGAGCAGACGGGAAGTTATGCAGAAGCATTTGAAATACATGAACAGAATTTTAAGGATAACATGGAGAAGGTCCAATTATGGAGGCATTCTTTGACTGAAGCTTGTACTTATTCAGGCTTGCATAGCAGCAACTACCGGTAATGTTACCACTAACAAAAAGCGAGGAAGTACCAACGAAAATCTTTCTGTTCGTAATTACTAATGGAATTTCTGTCGGTAAATTTACCGACGGAAATACCCACAGAAAAACTCTAACGACAGAATTTTTCCATTCATTGGTGATCCGTAATAAATTCTGTAGCTAATTTGTCGGTAAATTTAACTACCGACGGAATTTGCGAATGAATTGAAACTTCGTCGATGATAAGCTATTTTTTTTATTGTGTACAAGTCGGATTCCCCCTAAATTGTGCATTAATTCATTATTCATATAGATATAATGAGAAAATGGAATCCTAGATTTAATTTGAAATATTGTGTAATGTATGCAGGACGGAACATGAAATGGTGGAGGAAATAGCCAAAATGGTGTTGGAGAAACTTGATCGTGCGTATGTGGGAGACCTGGATTTGCAGATTGAGAAGTTAGAGCAACTGGCTCAGCTTCAAGAAGAGTTTTCCAAAGAAGTAAATAGTTCGGAGAATGAACGAAACCATAAAGCAAACCTCGCACGCATCAAACGGCTCAAAATGGAGAAGTTCAGGATGCTTCGCCTCTCACCTCACTTGCTTTCCCATATGGAAATTTCACAATCCACTAATTCTTATTTCTAGTTTCATCTTGCAAGCAAATGACCAAATATTGATGGGCGTTTGTTCAATGTATAATTTCCTTTTGCCTATTGCAATAATTTTGTTATTACGTGACTGAGTGTGTTTTGGATTGGCAATAAGGCTAACAAATTAAAGCTAGTTTTAATTTGCATGGGAATATCTTAACAAATTAATTTAAGTATTAAAGAGTTAATTTCATTATTTGTCCCAACATACACCTTCCTTACCTTTTGGTTTTGGTACATATAGTTTTAAATCATGATTTGTTATCTCTTAAATTTATTATTTAGTATAATATACGATCCTGCAGCGATAACACTTGCTGCCACATTTCCAAATTTAACACCTTCCAAATTTAACACCCTTAATTTGGACTCTAGTTGTTAAGAAGGCTAGTTAGGACAAATACTCTTTTAAATATGGATTTGTGATAACTTTATATTTTATAATTAAATAGTTGTAGATTTTGTGATATGGTAAATTAAATTTATAACACACACATGTGGACACACAACTCGCTAAATTGAATTTTCAGCATAAAATCAACTTATATCGTTTTCTATTTTACCAGAAAAAAGTTAAAAAGGAAAAAAATAAGAAGAAGAAAGTAATTAAGGAGAAATTCAGACAATAAAAAAAATGACCAAACATAGTGCAACACCACCAAGAAACGGAGAATCACTGTGAATTCCTTATTTAAGGGGGAAAAAAAGTCATATGGTGAATCCCTGCCCATAAAAGGAGGGTTTATTTGAATTAGGATGGGCAAAATTGACTTGTACTTTGTCTAACTTCTAGAGATGTAGTTGGAATAAAAGTTAATTATTGTCATTTAGATAAACTTTTGATTAAAAAAAATCAATTCGATAAAAACTTGATTGATTGATATATTAAAAAATCAGTTTTATAATGTTTAAATCTAAAAAAAAAAAACTAAAAGATAAAAAAGTTACTTCAATTTTAGAGTGAGTTTTGATAAAGTCAGTTATTTCTAAAATCATATAAATACAATTTTTTAATCCAACTAAAGTTTGAAATGCTTTACATATCTAAAAGTCAATTTTGATGGCTGGAACACGCTCTCAAACAAGCTCTAAATGTTATTACCAAAAGATCTCTTCAGCAACATTAAAAAGTAACAAATTCATGCATGATACCGACTTATCAAAGACTTCTTCAGTTTTTTAACTTCACAGTCATTCTCTCTGTGAAGAAAGCCAGCAGGGTTGGCGGAAGTTTCAATGAAAAAAAATAAAAGAATTGTGCGTGCAATAGCAAGTCTCGTTTCAATAAGAAAAAGGGAATCCCAATTTTAACCGTGAATGAACAGTCCGATTAAATAGAGAGGAAGCGTCTAATCTCTTTTTTTACTGGCTAAGATAATTAAAATCATCATCATAAGCCCGAGACATCTAATCTCTATACTTCAACTTTTAAGAAATCGAAGGGACGAGTTTCAGCGGAAGAAGGAAAAGGAAAAAAGGGGAGATTTTTGAAACGGAGGAGGCATCCAATCTGAGTACTGATAATTTCTTTCTGAGATATCTGGAGAGGCATTCGAAATATTATCTTGGAGTCAGACTCCATATGGAGGCTGTTAATCTTATTATTGCGGGCGGGCATGAAACACACACTGATCGCATAATCATTGAAGAAGCTCGGGAGATGCTGAAGCGAGACTGGTTTGTGGATGTCAGACATATCAACAGACAGGCTAATATGGCAGCGGATTTTTTAGCGAAAGAGAGATTGTCCATCATGCCAGGCTTTCACAACATGATATATCAAGCCACAGATGAGCTAGTTCGAATAATGGTTACTGATTAGGGATAACTTTAGTATCTCCTCTTGTTATAACAAAAAAAAAAAGTATTCTTAAAGAAGGCTGGGTCAATTCCCTTTTCCAATTTTAATTTTGTGTTATTTGAGAGGGAAAAAACACTAGATAAGGTTTTTTAAAGGTGTGTTTTTGTGCGGGGCTTTCGTTTTCTTGGAGACGTACAAAACCCGTTTTCAAAGTCTTTTTTTCCCCGGCCGGCGAGGTTTTCAAAGTCATTAAAGTAAAAACATAAACATAAAATATAATAACAAAATATAAAAATATATTTTTCCCAAGAACAATCTTCCGTGGCCGGTGTCAATTCCTAGATCAACCGATTTTTTAAATATAATATAATATTTAATTTAATACTCCCAAGAAAGCCACGCCTACTCCGAAATTACTCAACGGTTTCTTAATATTGTTGCATAAGGGTGTCTTTCTATAAAAAAGGATCAAAGTCAATTGAATAGAACTTATCTTATAGTTATATTCTTTTTTATGTATCTTTGTATTATTAGATGTGGGACTTACATACGGTGGCCAAAAAAATAATGTGGGACTTATATTCTAATAGACTTGTTATCAATTCTCACTTCTCTTGGGTTGAAAAAAAACATCTCACTTCTTACCGTGAGGAAGTAGCGAGACAGCTTCTGCGAAGTTTCTGTTGCAATACTTTGACAGCTATAGTAATATCTCTGTTTTAGCCACTAAACTTGAGAGCTTGATTAGTATAAATAAGATGAAATTATGCTTCGCAGATCAAGCCTCGCTGAGTATTCATTTCTTCGTCCCACTTGGAATTTTTGTCACTGCCCCCCCACCCCAACTAAGTTTTTTGCCCCCATTAATCAGCAGAAAACGTTCTTTGAGCTGTAACCACCCACATGGAGCACGAAGACATTGACGCAAAACAACTTGTTATGGCATCGAAGAATAACTCATCCTCCATAGGTGATGGTACGGCTCCTCCGGAGAAGCCCGATGTGTTCATAGGCTTCAGCGGAGAAGACACTGGCAAGGGCTTCGTAAAGCCATCTCAGCGCTGCTTTGACAAGGAATGAACTGAAATGGAACTTAAGCAGAGGTATAATACCCATCATTAATTATAATAAGGCCATTGAGGATGCCCGGGTCTCTATTGTAGTCATGTCCAGGAAATCTGCAAGCTCAGCGCGGTGTTTGGATGAGCTTGAGAAGATAGTCTCGTGTTCAAAAAAGAACAAGCAAATAGTAGTGCCAGTGTTCTATGACGTAGATCCAAGCACTGTGCGTAAGCAGACGGGAAGGTATGCAGAAGCCTTTGCAAAACATGAACAGGAGTTTAAGGATAACTTGAAGAAGGTCCAATCGTGGAGGAATGCTTTGACCGAAGTTGCTAGTTTTTCCGGCTGGGATTGCACCATCAACGTCAGGTAATGTTACGAGCATATATAAAGAAAAAATGGTGGGATACTAGATTTAATTTGAAATATGTTGTAATGTATATGTGTGTATGTGCAGGACAGAACATGAAATCGTGGAGGAAATAGCAAAAGATGTGGTAGAGAAACTCAATCGTGTGTGTATGGGAGACCTGGATTTCCAGATTGAGAAGTTGGAGAAACTGGCACAACTTCAACAAGAGATTTCACGAGAAATACATAATTCGGAGAATGAAAAAAACTATAAAGCAACCCTGGAACGCATCAAACGACTCAAAATGGAGAAGAAGTTCAGGTTGCTTCGTCTCACACCTGACTTGCTTTCCCATCTGGAAATTTCAAAGGCCACCAATACCTATTTCTAGTCTCATCTTGCAACCAATATTGATGGACGTTTGTGTATAGTTTCCTTTTAATTTGTTTATCATGATATGAGGATATCCGGATATGGCCCTGTATTATGTTTGAACTTTATTACACTAATTTTGTTGTCTTTTCGTGTGTTTGGATTGGCAAGAATCATATCAAATATTAATACAATGATAAATAGTGTACTGTTTCTTTAAAGACTTAGGAATTCAAAACTCAATTGATAATTGATTTAACACTTTCACTCAAGCTGACGAGATAGAGAGATCGAAACATGATTACCGTTGTAACTTTAACGTGCTTTAATTATATATATTTGCCTGATTGCCTCCCATTTTCCAATAAGTTAATTAAATTGAAACTAAAAAACGACAACTATACGCTGCTCTTTCAAGAGTAAAAACTATGAATAACGGCCTCAAAATTATAATCCATGACAGTGATAACAATACGAAAACAAACGCAAACAATGTTGTTTACAGAGAGATTTTCTTTTTCAACCGTATATGATGAAGATCGCTATATTATTTTGTGTGACTCGATCTTTTGCCTATTCATTTGGGATTGGAATTCAAACCAATGGGTCCTTTGAGATAATCCACCAGCTTCTCCACCTCTATGTAAATGTCATTTATGATATATAAGATAAGTATTTAAGAGAAGTTTGGTCTTGACTTATATGAACGTCCTTACGCTAACTCAAATATGCCCTCTCTCGCTCTCTCTTTCTATTTAATCTCTATCTCCTAATTATGTGGCTCCAGACTATTTTCTTATATATTCACCAACAGAAGAAAAATTAGTAAATATGGAGATTATTGATAGCAAGCCTCATGTCTTGACTTATGTATCATCATCAATAGTGTGCAGCCACGTGTATAAAATATTAAAATTCTTCAAACTGGCTGTGTTGAGAAATTAGATTAGATAATTGATCCAATGATGTTAGTTTTATCATGGATGTTACGTTGAATATTATGAATTTAATTGTATATGCCAACGAAGATATTGATCCTATCTTGAGAACATACGTCACAATTTATGAATTTAATTGTATATATATTTCAAATCTTTGTAACATGTTACAATTTTTTGTTTATCACTGGTTTACGTATCCTTTGCTGCTATGTTTTGTTTATATATATATATATATATATATATGTTCATTCATGCCAGATTTGTGCAATGCACATGCCACGCAAGATCACTAAAAGTTTTCCTTTGGTTTACTTTGATCCTAAATATAGGATTTTAATATATTTCCCCCCCTCAAATTAATAATTTTCTCTTCCACTTTTCTTATCAATAGCACACGTTAAAAGAGCTTTCTATAACAGCAATTTCTAAATAAATCATCAATAAAAGTATCTGGGTGTATTTCGCCGTCCAAAACCTACCTCTGTTTCTTTTATTCTTTTCTGGACCCTGACCTTCTTCAACATGGAGCAGGTATTCAAGCAAGCGACTAAGTCCAGACTCGAGAAGATAGAGCGCGTTGCAGGAAATCCAGAGGGACATTTCCTCAAACAGCAGAAGAAAGAGGTTCTGGAACCCAATACGCTGGATCCCGGGGTCTCAAGATGAAGGTAGAAGAAAAGAGTTTCGACGAATTACAGAGCTCAAGAAATTGAACAAAATAGGTGGGAATGTGTGAAGAGAGATTTCCTAATCTTTAACTGCATGGCGGGCCTTCACCATATGGGGAGACGAAGCAGCAGAAGATCAGTCATGGAGTTTCTAAAATTCAGTCATGAAGCAGAACATGATCAACACGAACACCTGCAATAGGGGAATCGTCATTTTTGGGGATAGAGAAGCCGGTGAAAAACTGAGAAATATAAGTATTAATTACACGTGTCAGTTAGTTGTTGCTATTCTTTTATTAAGTGAGTATGAGTCTCTGCTTACACAAGCATTAATTGTAAACACTTCGATGATCATCAATAATAGAACCCGATCTATTTCTCTCTCATTTTATACTCTCTATTTGGCAGTAAAAAAGTAATTAATTGTCACTGATAATAAATTCTCGGAACCATTTTTCTTGTTTACGTCGAGGAGCGCGATCTTGACGGTGTAAGATCGACATGGACAATATCATGCCAGACTGTGAGTTTGGATTTTATCGACAAAATCAACTGCGCATCTTCTACGTACGTTCCAATACTCTCCGTTTTAATGCCATCTGTTCCGGCCGGCATTTTTTATTCTAAAGTTAAATTGCATTCCAAAAATTTGATGTTACGCCGGTAAGTGTACGAAGATAGAATAGTATAATAATGATTTATCTCTCTTAGAGCAACCTCCTGACTTTTGTTTGATCCAAATGCTAGCTGATCTCAGCTAAGTTTCTTGAGTTTTTCTAGTTTTTTCTGTACTTAGTTTCTATGTATCTGGCCTGTAATGGCCTCAAGAGTTTCTTCTCTTGTCACTTCAATCCAAAAAAAAAAAAAAGAATAGTATAATAATAAATAGAGGTCGTCCTATATATATTTAAGATAATTGATAATTAGATATTAAAATTTTTATTTTTATTTAAGTTGAATAAATAAAAAAATAAATGAATTTGAAAATTAATTTAAACAAAAGAAAAAATATGAAATTTAATGTTTTTAAGATTTCAATGGAGAAAAGCAACTTAGAGTGGTTAATTCCTTCTTTAATTTTTAGAGCATGTATTTATCAAAATAAAAGCACTTAATGTTAATTTGTTATTCCTAACTAATTTACTCAAGAGGTACTAATTGTCCAATTTCAGTCTAACGTGATTATATAGGTCTAATAGGTATATTCCTATCCTATTGGCAAATTAGAATTAATTCTAATTCCAAATTATTTAATCTTATGGTTCAATTAAGATATCTCTTTCAAAAAAAAAATTAAGATCCCTCTTTCAAGGCTAATTTAAATTTCTCAATTTCATACTTAATAATGATCAAGCACTAAGTAGATAAAATAAAACAGACTAAGCAAATAAAATTAACATAAATCATAATTAATTAATTTATACATACTCAAATCCTCAAATTAGTTAATAACTACTCTAAGTTCAATAGAATCCTAGCCACACGTGGCTTTTAACACTGTTATTGCAGTAGTATCAAATTCAGAGTTAAAAGCCATAATGAAAATCAAGAGCAACAGAATAACATAGTAGAATGATACAGGGCAATGAAATTAACACACAAAAGCTTCCTCTTCTTCAGCACTGATGATATTTTCTGAACAGTGAAAATGCCTCTCCTCTGATTCTTCCTGTTTGCTGCTCTCTCCAATGTCGCCCAAGAAGAGGACCGTGAAGATCGCCGGAAACTAGTACCGCTTCTCCCCTCCGGTTCAGCTTGCTGGTTGTTTTTCTGGTTCAGCTCTCGTCACTGTCGAGGACCTGGGGAAGAAGAAGATGAATCAGAAGCTAATGGCTCTTCCTCAGGTCCCGCTTTCAATGACGCTCTCTCACTGCTCCCGACGTTCAACGATTGTGAAGATGATGATCCCTCGTACACTGCAGCTGTCCTCTGCTTCTCCAAATCGCTCTCCCAGCTCTCCCCTCTTTTTCCCGCTGATTTTTCAATGTAAATTGCGGCTCCCCTTTTCTTCCATTCCCGTAGGGTTATTCCTTTAGGTCTTCAGCTACAGCTCCCAATCAAAACGATGGCGTTCTGATGCTTCTTTTCTTTTCAAATCAGCAGTCTTCAAATTGATTCTCTCTTCCTGTCATGCCACGTACCTGATGATAAAAGAATAGGAACAAGAAAACTAAAATAGAAGAAGTAATATAATAAATATAAGAGCAACAAAAACAAATTACACACCATCTCTATTTTTTTTACTTTAAACTAGTAATACTATTTATCTAAAACTACCTCTATTTTTATTTTAAAATATAATATCTATAAAGAAATCCCCAAATTATTTATCAATCTATATCTTAATAAAATCTCAACTAAATCCTCAAAATTGTATAGATAACTCTCCATTTTCTCGGCAACGGCGTCAAAAACTTGATGCTACTAAATTTTTAAATAAGCACCGCAAGTGTACGAGCTTTTGGAATAGTATAATAGTAAATCAAGATCATCTCACAGAGATCCAAGATAATAGATAATTAGGCATTAAAATTCTCATTTTCATTTAAATTGAGCAAATCAAAGGAAAAGATTAAAGACAATTTAAACAAATGCAAAAGAGACAAATCTAATGATTTAAAGACTTCAATTGATAAAAACAATCTAGAGTGGCTAATCCCTTCTTTAAGTTTTAGAGCATGCATTTACCCAATTAAAAGTATTTAATGTTAAATTGTTAATATAGAATTTAAATGAATATAAGTATCTTCCAATAATTTATACTCCTCTTTCAAATTAAAATTGTTATTCCTAACTAATTTACTCAAGAGGCAATAAATGTCCAAATTCACTCTAATATGATTATATGGGTCCAATAGGTATATTCCTATCCTATTGACAAATTAGAATAAGTGAGTGTTTGGAAATATCCCAAACCTAGGTTTACGTAAATCGAGACAAAACTCCTCTCACACATTTATCTCGTAAATCGTAAAATTTATCCTCAAAAGCTAATCCAAACACACACTAAATTCTAATCCCATATTACTTAATCTTATGGTCTAATTAAGATTTCTTTCCCAAAGATAATATAAATTATCTAAATTCATATTTAGTGGTGATCAAACACTAAATAGACAAAACAAAACAGATTAAGTAAACAAAAATAACACTAAACATAATTAAATAATTCATACATACTCAAATCCTCAAATTAGCTCAAATCCTCGAATTAATTCATAACTACTTAGCTTCAAAAACAACTAGCCACATGACTTTAATTTCAGTGAACTCAGCAACAATTTCAAAACCATAAAAGAATCAGAGAAGAACCGATCAGATTTCAATGGCAAGAGATTATAACAGATCACTTTGCAGATGTCCTTCCCTTCTTCGCTGTCAAGTTCAAGAGTAAGAAGATGGTGAACATTGATTGCCAATCATCTCTCTCCCTTCGGTTTGTTTTGCTCCAGCTTTCTCTCTCTGATTCAGTTCATATTTCATCGACGTTGGTGTCTCCTTTAGTCCAAAAGACACCTCCGACGAACTCTGTTCTGCCAAGCTCTGGTTCTCATCCGGAATCAAGAATGAAGAAGATGATGAACAGTGGAAAATCGCAGCTCCTCTGGCTCTCGATGCTCGTGTTGTCCGTTCGTTCCTCAGGTCCGATCAAACTCTCTGGTTCTGCTCCACCGTTTGGTTCCGCTCATCCTTCAAGCCCGCTGCTCTCTTTAATTTCCAAAACCAGCGGCTGCCTCCCCCCGTAGCTCTCCCGTAGCTCCTTCTTCAATTAGGTCCTATGATGTCCCATTCTCCGCTCATCCTCCGTTTATGGTTTAATCTCAACTAGCTAAAACTGTTATCCCATGATGTCTCCATTCTGTTTTGTTTAGACTGAAAACAAGCAATTGGCCAACAAGGACATGAACGAGCGTCTTATTGTTAGTTCTAATCATTTTCTAGTAGTCCATGTCTATCAAAGTATTTAACTTTTAGCCTTATTATCTGCTGCAACCCATTGCAATTCTTGTATTATTTCCTCTGTACTGATGATGACGATGATGATCGTAATCTGAGATATATATATCCTCCGCCCTATTTTGGGCCAGATTGCACATATCATTCCCTTGTCATGCTTTTTTGTCCTGTACACTCACACCTTCTCCAGTGAACTGGGCCTTTATTTTGACCCAAGCCCTTCTTTCTTTCTTTCTTTCTTTGGTTTTTTTTTTCCCGAATTAAAGGGATAAATAAGAGTGTGTTTGGATTAGCTTTTAGAGAATAATTTTTAGAAAAAAAGTGATAAAAGTGATTTTAGAAAATAGATTTTAAGTAGAATATATTATGTGAAAAAAATGATTTTGATAAAATGATAGTGTTTGGATAATTTTATCAGAATCACTCTTTTCATGGTCAAATTACCAAAAAGGTCATTAACTAATATGATAAGTGCATATCAAAGATAAAGTTCCATTTCACCCGTTTTTAACATTTAATTACATAATAAATACCAAGATTTAAATAAGTTTGTCTACAAAATTAAAATTATAACATTATTCAATTTTATAATATGATAAAATAGCTCAAATATATATATATATATATATATTAATAAATTGTATAAAAAAAATCATTTTTTAAATAGTAATTAATAAATTGTATATTCAAAATAGTAATTAAAAGTTCTAGATTCCTTTTTTTTTTTTCAAAGGTACAAATATTACCCATCATCTTCATATTAGCCCAGAAGTTAGTAAATTATATATATATATAGAGGAAGAGCTTAAGGGCGAAACAGCAGCATATAAAAGAACTAATGAAGTGTGGGAAGATTGAAGGCAATCATGCCATTAGTTGTTGCCCCAAATCAGTGTAGCTTTGTACAAGGAAGACAGAGTGCAGATAATATAATATTGGCACAGGAGATTATTCACACAATGCGTCAATCAAAGAAGAAGAAAGGTTTCATGGCCATCAAAATTGATCTTGAAAAGGCTTATGATAGAATTAGATGGAAGTTTATTTTTGACTGCCTTAGAGAATTGCAAATCCCTGATTATGTACGCCAAGTTATTGAAATGTGTGTTTCCACCCCCACTATGCAATTACTATGGAATGGGGGGAAGGCAAATGAATTCTGCCCATCAAGAGGCGTGCGACAAGGGGATCCACTATCTCCCTACCTCTTTGTACTAACTATTGAACGACTTGGCCACCTAATTCAAAATGCAGTAGCAGATGAAGATTGGAGACCTTTCCGTTTGAGCAGGAACGATACATCTATATCTCACTTGTTTTTTGCAGATGATCTAATGTTATTTGCGGAGGCAGATATGGAGCAGGCAGGGGTGATAAAGGCAATATTAGATGACTTCTGTGCTATCTCTGGACAGAAAGTTAACAAGTCAAAAACACGTATTTTCTTTTCTCCATCTATAAATCATACCAGAGTACAAGAAATAAGTAATTTCCTGGGATTTAACGCCATACCTGATTTAGGAAAGTATCTTGGAATGCCTATCATCCACAAGCGAGTAACAAAGGACACATATTACTCAGTCTTGGAAAAAATGGATAGGAGACTCTCAAGTTGGAAAGCAAATACTATGTCACTAGCTGCTCGACACACTCTCGTATCATCGGTTGTGGCTAGCATGCCGTCATATGCGATGCAAACCATATCACTACCAAGAGACATATGCAAAAAGATTGATAAGAGAAGTAGGAATTTCCTATGGGGGAGCACCCAGTCAGAGCGGAAGGTACATTTACTGTCTTGGGATTAGGTATGTAGGAACAAGACAGAAGGTGGCTTAGGTCTCCGACACGCTCAACAGCAAAATGATGCTTTTTTGATGAAGCTTGGGTGGCAAATGATTAAAAGACCGGACCTACTTTGGGTAAAAATCATGAAAGAAAAGTATAAATGTGGAAGTAGCATTATACCGACAGTGCAACGTAAGCGAGTCGAATCACGGACATATGCTGGCATTCGGGCCTCTTGGGATAACGTAAAGAAGGGCCTGGCTTGGATAATTGGGGATGGTAATGATACTCTCTTTTGGAAGGACTGTTGGATTCCTCATCTTGGCCCTTTATACCTATTGACTGTCAAGGAAATACCAGGAGAATATATGGAATGGCGAGTGGCAAACTGCATTTCACCATCAGGTTCGTGGTTATGGCAAATGTTCGAGAGCTTCGTACCAGACTACATACGTGGAGCTATCGCCAAGGTGAGAATACATAGGCGCCTACCTCATGATGTACCGATATGGCGTTGGACAACAAACGGATCATTTACAGTTAAATCAGCATATGACCACATCAGCCGACACACATCATTACAACCGAAGAGTATTTGGAAACAACTATGGCGCTTACATGTACCACAGCGTTACCGTGTTTTCATGTGGTTATGTGCTAGTGACAGAATACTTACAAATGTTGCAAGACTACGTCGGGGTCTACATAACTCTGGAATATGCGAGATTTGTGGCACAGAACAGGAGACAACAATACATGCTCTTCGGGATTGTATACGGGTAAAAAATTTGTGGCAGGCTATTTTACCCCTGACGTGGAGATCTAGATTCTTTGCTGATAATAGCTCAATGGACTGGTTACAATGGAACACAAAAGCAACGATGAATATCGACGGGTTCGAATGGCGCCTGTGGTTCTCAATACTCTGTAGAAATATATGGTTGGCACGGAATGCATGGATCTTTAATGCTCGAAGATGGAACCAAATGGAGATAATTGCACGTTCTAGAGCATGCTTATCATGGCGAAATTATGATGTTACAGGACTACGGGGTGCTCTTAAAGTTGTGAACCATTGGCTCCCTCCGCTGGTAGACTTTGTGAAATTTAATACTGATGGCTCCTTCATTGAAGAAAATGGAACGTGTGTATGCGCAGGACTGTTACGAAACCATCTTGGGGAATTCATTCGAGGATTCATGTATAACGTACGGGTTGGTACATGTTTTACGGCTGAAGCTTGGGGAATATTATGGGCTTTGAAGTTGGCATGGGAATGGGGATATAGGTCTATCATTATTGAAAGTGATAATCAGGAGGTATCAGAAAGCATCAAGAAACCAAATCTGATAGTACACCCAGATTATGAAATACTTAGTGAAATTCATATGTTGCTATCCAGGGAATGGAGGGTGGAGTTAACTTGGTGTTCCCGTGAGTCTAACAAGGCGGCAGATGCCATTGCTGCAGATGCTCGATCAATGACAGTTGATTTTTTGATTATTACTGAGCCAGCGAATAGTTTTAGATCTTTCATATGTCAGGACTCTGCTACTTTTCTTTCGGCCTCTGAGGCCTCTTTGTAGTTTTGTTTAATGTAGTTTTCTCTTTCACCATCAAAAAAAACAAGAAAGAAAGAGAAGACTGGGAAACAGAAAAGATGGAAGGAAAGAGATGAGAGAGAAAAGAGAAAATGGAGAAAAAATTATGTTTTTTTTTAAGCCGTGGCTTTGAGTCCAAAACTATGGTTTTAGATCAAAAAGTACTTCTCCTATTTTTTCAAATGTTTGGATGATTTTTCAGCAAACCCTGATTTTAAGTATAAAAATGCTTTTTTTTTTTATTTATCCAAAGAGCTGGCTTGTTTGGTATGAGGGGAGGGGAGGGAAAGTGAGCGGAGGAAAAAATTTTTTGAATTGAATTTAAAAAAATTAGAGAAACGGAGTTAAAAATTTTTCTTACTCTTTTATCTTATATATTCTCTTTATTAAAATTTTATTATCCCACTTCTTCAATCTTTTAAAATTCTACTTATAAAAATTTTCCCTCGCCTCCATTCATCTCCAAATCTCTCATACCAAAGAGACCCTAATTCAGGCTAAATGAGATTGAACTTTCAAGGAAGCCTTTATCTCACTTGACTATGAAACCATTGGTGAGCTTGAGTCTTTTTAATTGAACAAGTCAGCTATTATTAATAAATTAAAGCTTGAAAAAGCTTAACACGGAACTCATAAAAGCACTTAATTTATTGAAATACTGAGATTCTGTCATCGCTTATACGATTCGGTTTTTCTTCGTCGGTAATTCGTATCTTAAAGCCTAAACTAAAGAAACGCATCATGTGTTCATCAGCTTCAGTGGTGAGCTGGTGACAACCGTTATGGCTTCACGAGCCACCTCGTAGCATCTTTTAGTGGCCACGGAATTGCAGCCTTCTTCATTAGACCACCAAATCGAGAGAGGGACCGACACGTTTCCTAGGGTGAAGCCCAGAGAGGTGAGAGAGCAATCGGAGAATTATGCAGCTGCTTTTGTAGAACATGAAGAGTCTTATGTTCGTTGGAGAGGGCCATGACAGAAGCAGCCCATGTCTCTGGCTGGTATATCTCCTCTTACGGGTATTGCTATATATATTTGCATCAATCATTCATCTCCCTCTCTGGGCTTCCACATGTATATATTATATTCTCATCTTTAATATAAGAGTTAATTAAATTTTTTTAAAAAGAATAAAGAAGAAAAATAAGTTACTTTAAAGTATTTATATTTATCATTTTTTGTTAAACTAATTTACCTAATTTATAAATTGATATATAATCTAATAATACATAGCATATGTTATGATTAAGTAACTTATTTAGCTTCATTAATCTCACTAAAAAAATCAACTGACTCTTATATTAAACAACAAAGGAGTATATTTCTAATGGACAACTTCTAGTGATCAATATTTTTCTGTAGTTAACCAAGGCAACATGCTTCTATAACTAAAAATAGTGTTTTAGAATTTTGCATATCACAAACCCAAGATCACAATTCACAAGTGAGATCAAAACGATTGAGATGATCACCACACATATTTTTAGCTTGCCCTTCTTCCATTGTTAACACTGAATATAATATGCTGCTCATACTTAATATAAGATCTACTTTGTAGTTCAATTTTTTTTATTGAAGTAGACCTTGTTAGAATATATATATATATATATATATATATTAGTAGTTATAAGCTAACCAATTTTTTATAAGCTGTAACCAACTGAACATGTATTAGTAAGCCACGTGTATCTCATAAGCTTATTTATATATTGTTGTATCCCTCTCTAACACAGCAATAAAAAATACAATATCATTTTCTCTCAAATACTTTCCGTTCTTTGCCTTTCATTTCTCTCATTTCATTCACATGGTATCTAGAGCCATTGTTCCTTCCATGTCTTCCACTTCGTTTGTGCCTATTGTCTCTTCTTCTAAGTCCAAGAGTGATGTTATTGCTTTTAATCACTCCATTTCCGTCAAACTCGACAACTCCAATTTCTTGATTTGGCGTCAACAAGTTCTCAGTGCTGTTAAAGGATATGCTCTTGAATCCTTCTTGATCTGTCGATTCCTCCACCTGAGCAGCATGAGTACTGCGATGGCCAAGCAATTGGTCTTTCCTCTGCCTTTACCCAGTGGATGCGTCAGGATCAGTTGCTTATGTCTTGGCTCTCTCGTCAATGTCAGATTCGGTGCTTACTCGCACTGTTGGCTGTGAAACCACCGCTCAGATTTGGGAGCGAATTACTATCTTCTTTGCCTCATAAACAAAGGCTAAAGTGAAGCAACTTAAGACAAATTTGAAAAACACAAAGAAGGATTCCTCACCAATAAGTGAGTTATTGCTGAAGATCAAGGCCAATTCCGACACCCTAGCTGCCATTGGCTCGCCGATCTCTATTTCTGACCAGATTGAGTACATCTTTGATGGTCTTCCTGAGGATTATGATCCTTTCATAACCTCGATTTCAACTCGGCTAGAGCCTTATACCGTAGCTGATATTGAAGCACTACTCATGAAACAAGAAGCTCAAATTGAGAAGCATCGTCGCTCGATTCTGTTGACTTCTGTGGCGTCTCTGATCTCGGCAAATGTTGCTCAGACTCGTGCCTCTCCTTTGAATCGTGGTGGTCGTAATCGTGGCCGCCATGGTGGACGTTCGTTTGGCCATCACAACAACACCAATAATTCCACAGCCACTACCAACAACTCTTCTTGTTCAAAGGTTGTATGTCAACTTTGTGGCAAGCCTGGTCACATTGTTGCAAATTGCTGGTACAGGTTTGATGAATCCTTTCATGGTCTCTCTCTTACTGATTCAGCTTCATCTTCTTCTACATTTGCTACTCACTCTGCCCTTGTTGCAACTTCTAATGTCGTTGCTGATCTGTCCTGGTATTTTGATTCGGGAGCAACGAGTCACATGACTCATGATGCTCGTAATCTTGCCGAATCTTCTCCATATACTGGTGCTGAGCAAGTCTATATTGGTGATGGTGCAGGTCTGTATATTAAATCTATTGGTCACTCTGCTATTCATCATGATTCTGCTTCTCTTCAGTTGATGAATGTTTTACATGTGCCGACCATTGTTAAGAATCTTATTTCAGTCTACAAATTCTGTTATGACAATAATGTTTTGGTTGAATTTGATTCTAACCAGTGCCGCGTCAGGGATCTCAAAACTAGCAAGCTTTTATATCAATGCAATGTCAGGAATGGGATGTATCCTGTGCTGGATCTCAAATTTAAGAAATCATCCGAGACACCTGTAGCTTGTTTCTCTACTATTATTTCTAATAAACATTGTAATTCAGTTTCCAATGCTACATCTTGTACTTCTTTTCAACTTTGGTATAACAGACTTGGACATCCGTCCTCTCATATTGTAGCATCTGTTATGCAATGATCTATAATGTCTCTTTCAATAAAGCATCTCTGGAAGATTTTTGCAAATCATGTGTATTAGGCAAATCGCATAAACAACCATTTTCTAGATTGGATACAACTTTCTCTGCTCCTTTTGAAATGGTTTTCTTTGATTTATGGGGCCCTGCCCCTATTCCAACAAGAGATGGTTACCTCTACTATGTTTATTTCACTGATGCCTTTACTCGTCACACATGGATTTATCCTTTAAAGCACAAATCTGACTCATTCCATGTCTTTCAGCAATTTCTGGCTTATGTTAATACGCAGTTCAATGCTTCTATTAAAGTCTTTCAATCAGATTGTGGTGGTGAATATCACAAGTTCACTACCTATCTTGCTGATCGTGGCATTTTACATCATCAGAGTTGTCCACATCTGTGAAGTTGGTCTTACTCTTCTTGCTCAAGCTTCTCTGCCGTTGTCATATTGGTTTGATGCTTTTACTATGGCTGTTTCTCTCATTAATGTTCTGCCATCTACTGTTTTGAAAGGAAAAACACCATTTGAGTCTCTCTTTCACAAGTTGCCTGATTATAGTTGTTTAAGAGTCTTTGGCTGCTCTTGTTTTCCTCTCACTAGGCCTTATAATCTTCATAAATTTGATTATAAGTCTACTGAATGTGTATTTCTTGGTCCTAGTTCAGTACATAAAGGCTTCAAGTGTCTATCATCTTCAGGTAGGATTTATATTGTTCGTGATGTTATTTTTAATGAGACATCTTTTCCCTACCCCACCCTTTTTCCTACTTCTACTAAAGGCCCTCCTATATTGCCTCCTTCATCAACTTCAGCCACACCTCCCTTGTTATCCTCTCTGTCAGTTCCCTTTTCTTGTTCCCCATCCCCCTCTTCACATCCTTCATCCCAGCCTCCTTCTTCAGCTCAACCATTACCTTCACCTCCCTTGTCTCCTCTTCTTTCTTCCACTCCTGTTCAGCCTCCTGCTCCTCTTCCTGTCAAATCAGCCCATCCTATGATCACTCATTCCAAAACTGGCTGTCTCAAACCTAAAGCCTTTATTGTTGCTACTGATGCTGAACCATCTACTCTTGCTGAGGCCCTTAGGTCTCCTCATTGGCGTAAGGCAATGGAAGAAGAGTTTACTGCCTTGCAACGAAATTAGACTTGGCGCCTAGTTCCTCTTCCACCTGGCCGACAAGCTATTGGGTGCAATTGGGTTTTTTGAAAGAAGGTTAACCCTGTTACTTCCACTCATAAGTACAAAGCTCGCTTGGTTGCTAAAGGTTTCCATCAACAAGAGGGCTTTGATTTTCATGAAACTTTCAGCCCTGTCATTCGTCCTATTACCATTCAAACTGTGTTGAGTATTGCTTTATCTCAGAATTGGCATATCCATCAAATTGATGTGAATAATGCTTTCTTAAATGGCTATTTGAAGGAAGAGGTTTATATGTTGCAGCCCCCTGGTTTTGAGAGTCAGGATTAGTCATTGGTATGCAAGTTGGATAAGGCACTTTATGGTCTTAAACAAGCACCTAGGGCCTGGTTTGAAAGGCTGGGTGGTGCTCTAATGAAATATGGTTTTCATTCTAGCCGTTGTGATCCCTCCTTGTTTATTAAATCTACTGCTCATGAATTACTATTTGTTTTAGTCTATGTTGATGATATCATTATCACTGGATCTTCTCAATCTAGTATTCAGCAGCTTATTCTTGATTTAGATCATGAGTTTTCACTCAAAGATCTTGGTCCTCTGAATTATTTTTTGGGGATTGAAGTGAAACGGTTTAAGGATGGTTCTATGCAACTAGTTCAAACTAAATATCTCCAAGATATTTTGTCCAGAGCTGGTATGAAAAATGCTAAGAGCCTCGCTACTCCTATGACAGCAAGGTTAAAGCTTTTTAAGTCTGGTTCACCTCCTATGAATAATCCTCAACTTTATAGATCTATATAGTTGGTGCTCTTTAGTATGCCACAATTACTCGTCCAGAGATTAGCTTTGCTGTTAACAAAGTTTGCCAATTTCTGCAGAATCCTTTACTTGTTCACTGGAAAGCAGTAAAACGTATCTTGCGTTATTTGGCAGGTACTCTCCATCATGGTCTGATCTTGCGCCCCAGCTCTAGTCGCCAAATTACAGCCTACTGTGATGCTGACTGGGCCTCTGACTGTAATGACAGAAGAAGCACCATTGGTTTATGTGTTTATCTTGGTTCTAATCTCATTGCTTGGTCCTCCAAAAAGCAGGTCACAGTTGCAAGGTCAAGCACTGAAGCTGAGTATCGTAGTATGGCTTCGGTTGTTGCTGAAGTTCTTTGGATAAAATCTTTACTTCAAGAATTGCATGTGGTTCCCACTGGTCCTGCTCGTGTTTTCTGTGATAATCTCAGCACAGTTATGCTTACAAGAAATCCTATCTTACATGCCAGGACAAAACACATAGAGCTTGATCTTCATTTTGTACGGGAAAAGGCTATCAAAAAGGAATTTCTGGTGCAACATATCCCAAGTTCTGAACAAGTCACAGATGGCTTGACTAAGGCTCTTTCACTTAGTTCTTTTTCTGAATTTTGTAGATATTTGGGTATTCACAATAGTCTAGGGGGTAGTTCTAATTGAGGGAAGATGTTAGAATATATATATATATATATATATTAGTAGTTATAAGCTAACCAATCTGTTATGAGCTGTAACCAACTGAGCATGTATTAGTAAGCCACGTGTATCTCAGAAGCTTATTTATATATTGTTGTATCCCTCTCTAACACAGCAATAAAAAATACAATATCATTTTCTCTCAGATACTTTCCGTTCTTTGCCTTTCATTTCTCTCGTTTCATTCACAGACCTTATATTAAGAAGAGGACGGAGTATTTCATAACATTGGCTATAAACTCTTGGAAAAAAAAAATTGAAGATCCATGTTATCATTGCTCGTGTAGGGCGAGAGACAGCTTCCGTTTTCCATGCATCGGGTATTTCATGCGTGTATAAGAGACAAACAGAAATATTTCTTTAAGATTAATGGCGCTTTCTTTCTGAGGATTTCAGAAAAATATTTGAATCATTAGGTTTTGACTCTGCTGCTTGGTCAGCTGAAGCAATACCAAAAGAAAATGTCATCTGCAACTAATAAAAGAGAGATCGGGGAGCAAGATGTTATATATATATATATATATATAGGTGCAGTTTGAACAGGGTTTCAGATCAGAAAGAACAGATCGAGGCCTTGAATTAATAAATCATTTCATGCATGATTGTGAAAAGTAATAGATGCTAGGTGTTGTTTGTATAGGACGGAATCTCAGCTTGTTGAGGAGATAGCAATTGATGTGAAGAAAAAAATAGAATCAATTGGGCAGTGTATCTGGAGGAGCCAGATTGCAACACTATAGTACAATCGCACCATTATTTTAACTGGCCTGAGGACAAGCGAGTCACGGGGCATTTGCTAATAATTAACACAAGATACATGTTTTTTCTTTGATCCAGCTGCAAGACTAGATGTTTAACTTTATATCGTTGTGTAGGTATAGTTTTTGCAGCTATCTATCGATCTGAGGTTTGTTTTGGATGTTCAAATTGTATCTAAGCAATAACGGCCATGGATAATTTTGTCCCTTTGGTTATACTTCTTCCTTTGGATGTTCAAAATTAGACTTGATGAGCCGATATGAAAAGTTTTACATGTATAGAGTTAGTTTTAATAATACTACTATACATGGAATGATTCATGGATTTGAAATTTAAAATTTTGAGCTAAGATGTTGTGTGATATTCTACTTATCTTTGATCATCTTTAATTTCCATTGCTCAGAGCCCTTTTTTTGACCTTGTCTCATATCCCATTTCAAACTATTCACTTTCTTTAAGGGAGCTAGTTCGAAAATGGTGCTGTTGGAAACTTGTAGCTGTATATGTTGTTTGAAGCCCAAAAAATTGGGTTGCCCCTAGTTTAGACAAGAATTCGGTGCATATAGTTTGAAGAATTGAAGCCCAAAATTAGGCTGGCCATAGTTCGGCTTTAGCGGGGACATCATGTTTGCAGGATAGCTTGTTTGCGTAGTTAATGTAATAGATGATGACTCCCATTTTAAATAAGATTTGAGAAATATTTAGAGTATATATATGTGGGAGTCATCACAGTAAAATTAAATGGATTTATTTAAAATTTCCATAACTCTTTATTTGCATTCATAATTTTTATTTTTTTATATACAAAGGCGAAATCAAACTCCAGCCTATCCACTAGTAGCTGGCGCAGAATTATTAATGTCCTTAACTAAATCATTGAAGTTTTGTGAGAACGGGTGATGCCCAGGCGCACAAGACAGAGCATTCTTGGCCAAAAAATCCGCTGCTAACAAATCCGTCTAATCATTGAATCATTCTTGCCTTCATAAAATTTTGACAAAATATCACTTTGGTACACTATTTACAGGATTATATTGTAAATGTCGTAATTTTTAAATAAAAATAGAAATAGTTTTGTTTAAAAAAATAAATATTAATAATAACTTAAACTTTTATGAAACTAAAAGAAAAGAAAGATTTTAAATTATTATTATTATTGTTATTGTGTGTCTCAAAAGAAGAAGTTTCATACAACTTAAGATTAGGAATACCTTATGTATAATAAATATGAGTTTGATCAAGTAAAAAAGTTAAGAAGAAGAGTTTTGAACTGTTAAAGATGGTCATTGTAGCTTTAATGTATTTTAACTAGGCGGTTTTAATAATAATATTTAAAAAAATCATAAAAAATTAAAATTAACACTGCCCATAACATATTAAAATATCATTCATTTGGATAGAATTTAATGATGAAAATAAACATTAAAAAATATTAGGGAGGGGGAATTTTTTGAGGAGCAGCACTCAAGGGGTAGCAGACACCTCTACCTTAAGTCTCATGGCTTGATTAATAATTTGTTAAAAGTTTAGGCTTGAATTTAGATATTGGTATTTCAATCGATTTAATTGGAATTTTCCCTAAAATCTACTCATATCCTTTTTTATTTTGCAGGGAATATCATAAGATCTAAAAGAGAAGAAAATAATCATTGTTTTCGTCCAAAAAAACTAATTGAAAAACATAGAAGAAGAAGCAAGGCCGAGACACAGATAAAAGATATTATAATATAATATAGAATTAAGGGGTAAAAATACCTATAGATTTTTTTAAAATATACATCTGTCTCCATAAACTTTTCTTAAATGTACGTTCGTCTCCATAAACTTTGTATGAGTACAAAACCTTTTTAAATAGAGCAAAAATGCTACATCAATTAAGTGTGTGTTTAGATTAGCTTTTGAAGAATAATTTTTATAATTTATGAAGTAAGCATGTGAGAAGAGTTTTATCTCGATTTACGGAAAATAGCTTTTGAAACCGTAGTTTTGGCGTTACCCAAACACCCACTAAATGAATCAAACCGACGTCACTTTTTTTTATTGTGGGTCCCACTATTATCCAATGGAAAAATATTTTAAGAGATTAAAAACGTAAAAAATCATTTTGAGAAAATGACACAGTTGACCGAACTGGGCAGCAGAGAGAAGCCAGCTCTGAGGTCACGAGGGAAGAAAGAGACAAGAAAGAGAAGAGAGAGAGAGAGAGAGAGAGGAGGGTGAAAGGGCGACAGAGAGTTGACTCAGGTGAGATCAAAGCACTGGACAATAGTGGGACCCCCGTAAGAAAAGTAAAGTCGGTTTGGTACATTTAATTGTTATAGGTTTTACGCTCAAGTTCATAATGCTAAACGTATATTAAAAAACAATTATAGGTATTTTTATCTCTTAACCCTATATTATATTATATTATAGTATCTTAAAGTAAGGAAGGAAACAAATACTCCCACGCTACAGGTGATTAATTGAATTGAAGGAGATATAATACAATAATAATATATTGAAATTAAAAAAAATCAAGAAGTCATATGGAACGCGTCAGCACGATGCAATGTATATTATATGCGAGAGGGAGCTGATACGGGCGAAACAAACTGAACAGATTCTCCTAGGGAGCGAAATAGAAGTCTGTCTTGGCGGCAATAGCGAACGCGTTTCCGAACAACAGTGTAACATACCATTGCTCTCTTCTTGTGACAGCAGCCAGGTAAGAGGACCTTTTGGGCCTCGCCACTTTTATCCTCAAGCATGAGGTGTTCGTTTGATTCATTTAATTGATGTAGCATTTTGGGCCTCGCTAGTTTTATCCTCAATTATTCAAGGTGTGTACACGGAAGCCTGACCGAAGGAGAAGGGGGTGTGTTTATTTCGTGGTTGGTTGCGGCAACTGATGAGTTTAGAATCCAAATGAAGGGATATTAAGGTTCAGAGATGTACAGCATGGATAAAAATTTGGTATTAATATAATTATTAGTTTCTCTTTTTCTTATTGTCTTCCACATATTTTGGATTATTTAGTTTGATTAGAGATTAGTGGATAATAATACCGCTTTAATATTACATTTATTGATTTAATTGTGTGTTGCATTATCCGAAATCGAGAAAAATCTGATTGGGACTATTTTGGCCTTCTAAAAGAGTCTAAGCATAAAGAATTTAGACCAGACTTTCAATTAAATCTTGTAGGGCATATTGAGTGTTCAAACATTGAATAACTTGATTCATTTTTAGGATAAAAATATAACTATAAGACCTACATAGTGACATTATGCTTGCACTTAATTTTGTCTAAATAAGTATCACCTAAGATGTTAGGGATTAACATAATTGAAATGCATTTTAGACCAAAATACTCTCTTTAGTAATTAAGAGTTCCTAAACTAACAAATATAACTTTAAATCACTACAAAAAAATGATATTTTGTAGCGGTGAAATTGTAGCGGTTATAATTCACCGCTACAAATAGTTAAATTTGTAGCGGTTATAAACTAAACCATTACAAACTTGTAGCAGCTACGCGCCAAATGACGCAATAGATTGGCAATGTTTTTTGTAGTGGTTTACAAATTTGGCGCGAATTTCCCACAAAAAATTGTAGCGGTTACATAATAAAAGCCGCTACAAAGTTCCTGCCACTTGGCTCGACCAAGACGCACCAATAGTGTGGTGGTTATTTGTAGTTGTTTCACCAATTGAACCTCTACAAAATTCCAATCATTGCCTATTTGTAACGGTTATAAAGATATAACCGCTACAGAATTTCAAAGGTCTTGAAAATTTTAGGGGTTTTGTACAATAACCGCTACAGAACTTTAAAGGTCTTGTAATTTGTAGCGGTTATTATAGAACCACTATAAAGGTTTGCCGCCTTAGTTTATTTTGTAACGGTTGATGTAGCGGTTATTTAAAAAACCCCTACAAATTCCGCCAGTATATAAAGCCGCCCCCCTTCCATTTTCCCGTTTGGTCATTTTATTTCTTGAAGTTTTTTTGAGTGTTTTCTTTTAGATTTGAGCGTTTAGACGTCTGTGGAAGAGTTTTTGCTGCAGCATTTCTCGTTATTTGTACTTGAGGTACGAACAATACATATTTTATTTGTATATTTATTTTTATTATATTTTGACATAATAATGTGACTAAAATGTTTTTTTTGAATTTTTGTAGTTGATATGGCTTCAAAACAAGATAGGGGCAGGAGCCTAAGGTTCCCATACCGATTTTACGAGGTAGCAGTAGTAGAGCAGGGGGCAGAGGGATGGGGCAGCGTGGAGGGAGGGCGATCGCGGCATTTCAGCCCATCCCCCCACAGCAGCCACAGTAGTCGACCCTACCACAGCCATTACAGATGATCCCATAGGAGATGACGGCACTAAACATGCCTGATTTGGGGAAAAGAGATATCAGCGTCGATTACTATGAGATGAATGAGGACTTCAAGATTCCGATTGGGATCATAGAGATGGAGTAGTTCCTCGATGAGAAGGAGGCGCACGAGCAGAACAACTTACGAGGGTCATCTTCGTGATCTACTGGGTTTAATGTGCAGGTCCAAGGTAAATAAAATTTTTTATTTAATAAATTATTTATTTAAATTCAAAATGTTAAATTTGAATTACAATTTATCTAGCGTGCGGTAAATTGTGCAGATGAGCAGGAGAACGTGTCCACGAGGAGGCTGGACATGGCTGGTCTGAACAACATGGACTGGACACTATGAGTTGTAGTGTCGTGATATGAGGGCACGGATCAGCCCATCGACAATGGGGGTCACCTGTTCAATCGCTTCCTGAACGACCTGGGCTCGAATTGGATGCGGTTCCCCCTTCACTTCAGGACGTGGAGGCATGTTCCGAAGGGGCCGAAGGACCTAACGTGGGAGGAGGTGGTGCAAGTAATTAATAGTATTTAATTAATATTTTTTGTAATTAATTCTATTTAATTAATATTTTTTAATAGGATATTTATAATTATTCATATTTAAATAATTTTTTTACAGATGCGGTTTGCCGACAGGGCTAACCGGAAGAGGTACACACTGATGAAGATGGGTGACGGCTGGAGGAACAGGAGGAATCGTCTCTTACACAGTGTGGATAAGGATGGGATGATGTCTTTGGAGCAGCTGATCGAGAGTGTCCCAGACAGCGTCCCGCCAAACGACTGAGCGAGTTTCATCCAGTTCAGGAGGAGCGCTGAGGGGCAAGTAATGTATTTATTAGATTATTTATATATAATTTTGTAATTGATAATTATTAAATTATAATTTAAATTTAATTAATTTTAATTTAAACTTTATTAATTTTAAATGTTTTATATTGTTTTAATACATTTAATATTATTTTTTTCAGGTGCTTTCTCAGAGGAACACGAGGTGCCGTGGGTAGTAGACGATCCACCATACAGTAAGATTGAAGACCTTTGCTGTCACTTACAGCGAGCTAGTAACTTTTCATAATATCAATTACTTTTAGTTGGTTATTTCATAATACTAATTGCATTTTGTAATTGTTTTAGGAGAGGAAGGCACAGCAGGAGAACCGTCAGACGGACTATGGGGAGTTCGCTATCACACCTAGACACCGTGACGAGACTCCGACCTCTTAGCAGGCAGAGGCGGTGATTATAAGTAATTTCATTATTATAATTTTTATAAAATCAACTTAATTATGAAAAATGATAATAAGTAATTGTTTCATAAAATGGCAGGAGCGGATGTAGCAATCGCAGGCTGAGCTGCAAGACACCTAGGCCGAGGAGTCACAGGGGTCAGTGGACCCCACGGCTCCTTTGAAGGTGGGTCTAGGTCAGGCTGAGCACCCCGGACTCATACGGGGGATGGGGATAGGCGCCAGACCTAGCATTGTTTATGGTAGGAGCGTCGCCTCTGAGGCTGGCAACTTTAGAGGGGTCAGATTCCGTGGGGCGAGTTTGTTGAGCAGTTGTGGGCAGATTTGGCCCAAACACAAGCAGTAGTGGCTCAGCAGTAGCAGCAGATATAGCAGCAGGCCGATTTCATCTACACTCAGTAGACGCAATGGCGTGATATCACGAACAACATGCTCGAGCGGTCGTGGAGTCGCCTGTTCCCGGATGAGTAGCATCCACATGTTCCCCCTATCCCTCGGTTCGTCGTCCAGCATACTCCTCCTCCTGTTGATGATGATGGTGCTGTTAACTCTGCCCAGCGCCCCGATCCAGTAGTACCTGAGGGAGCCCCACCTGAGGGAGGAGCAGATGATCAGCCCCCTACTACTTAGTTTATGACATATTTATTTTTTCTTATTGAAACATTTGTAAATAAATATATATAATTTTTTATTTCAGAACTTAAATTCTTCTTGCGTTTACCATAGTTATATTTATATTCTTAGATCGTGTTGTTGAATTTGTGAATTAATTGCAACAGTATTATTTATATTTCTAAAATTAAAAAAATTATTATATATATTTGTTGTGGTTTTATAATAAAACCGCTACAAATATAATAAAATTTTATTTGTAGCGGTTAATACAAAAACTGCTACAAAGATAGGTCCAAATTTGTAGCGGTTAATACAGAAACCGCTACAAATGTAATGACATGTGCGAGGGAAATTCAAAATTAAAAGGTTGATTATTTGTAGTGGTTAGATAAATAACCGCTACAAATATTCAATATTTCAATTTTGAATTTTCCCCCACTTTGTGCAAATTTGTAGCGGTTTAGGAAGATAACCGCAACAAATTGAGTACAAATTTTTTATTTCAAATTCTCCAATGGTCGTAAATAGGTTGTAGCGGTTTTTTTATAATAACCGCTACAAACGTAAAAAGTTTGTAGCGGTTACTAATTTATAATCGCTACAAATATATATTAGTAGTAGTTACTCTAGCGGTTTATAAACCGCTACAAAATATTAAATGTTGGAAATTCAGAATATAAGGTTACAAGCATTCGTCATTCTCTATTCACTCATCTTTTTCACTATACTTTCTTCTCTCTCACAGTAGCTATGAATAAGTCATGGATCAGGTTGCCATGCAATTCTTTGGAATATTTGTACGGATTAAACAATTTCTTAGATTTCACATTCACTCACGCCAGCTGTAACGGCAAGATAGTCTGTCCGTGTCAGAGATGCAAGTTCAAGAAGTGGCATGCACGAAATGTTGTTAAGGAACATTTGCTTTTGAAGCCTTTCTCAAAGGACTATACGTTCTGGGAAATTCATGGTGAGAAGGCCGTCATGAGATATGATTATGCTCTTCTTCGAAGTTCGCAAGTAGGAGTTCAACTAGATGAAGATGATCTTGTGAATGATGTTATTCGTGATGCATTTGGTATTCATGATGACAACTTCAACGAAGAAGTACAAGGCTCAGAGCCGGTGTTCATGCGGAATGAATTCGCTTGAGATTTTTTCAGCTTAATGGATGAAGCAGATCGTCCTTTATATCAAGATTGTCGAATATATTCTAAATTATCTTTCTTGATCAAATTGTATCATATCAAGTGCTTGTATGGAATCACAGATAAGGGAATGTCGATGTTGCTCGAATTATTACAAGATGCATTCCTTGACGCTGAGATTCCCACAACATTCTATGAGGCCAAGAAGATTATTAACAAGTTGGGATTGAACTATCAAAAGATTGATGCATGCCCCAACGATTGTATGCTGTATTGAGGAGACGATTCCAACAGGGAGACTTGTAAGAGATGCCACACATCGAGATACAAGACAATTCGGAAGGGGGAAAAGCAGAAGAAGAAACCTGCAAAGATTCTCAGATACTTCCCTTTGAAACCTCGCTTACAAAGATTATTTATGTCGTCCAAAAAGGAGGAGCACATGAGGTGGCATGACATTGAAAAGAATGAAGACGGTAAAGTAAAATATCCCTGAGATGCAGACGCCTGAAAAACATTTGACAATGGCTTTCCATCTTTCGCGGCTGACCCAGAAATGTTTAGCTTGCTTTGGCGACAGACGGTTTCAATCCATTTGGGAATCTTAGCACAAGTTACAGTATTTGGCCGATAGTCTTGGTTCCTTACAACTTGCCGCCCTGGATGTGTATGAAACAAAGCTCCTTTATTATGTCTATGATTATTGCAGAAAAAAAGGCATTGGGTAATGACATCGATGTATATCTCCAACCGCTTATTATGGAATTGCTTGGCCTGTAGAATGTCGGCATCGAGACGTATGACGCTTTCGGGAAGACATTGTTCAACTTTTGTGTAGCTTTGATATGGATGATTAGTGACTTTCCTGGCCTTGGCACATTATCTTGTTGGAATGTGCATACTGGGTCAGTGTGTCCAGCTTGTAGTTTTGACTCTGACGCAGTACGCCTTCCCTACAGCAGAAAGTGGTGCTTCAAGGGCCATCGGAGGTTTCTTAATGGAAGGCACAAGTTCAGATTGCAGTGGAATCGCTTCAATTTGAAACCAGAAAAAAGAGGACTACCTCAGACTTTATTTGGTACATAAATCTTACAACAGCTTGAAAATGTTGAGTTCGAGTTCGGAAAAAGCGACGATTCAGCACATGCTCGCCAAAAGACGCGCAATACTTCGGGGCCTCAGCAATGAAAGAAGATAAGTATTTTATTCACTCTTTCATATTGGAAATCTAATTTACTTCGCCACAATCTTGATGTCATGCATATTAAAAAAAATGTTTGCGATAATGTGTTATATACGCTGCTTAACGAACCCAGCAAGACAAAAGATCACCTTCAAGCGAGGAAAGATTTACACGCCATGGGAGTTTGTGAAGACGCTTGGCCAGATGAGCATGACAAATTTCAACTTGCAAAGTTTAGCCTCACAAAACTGAACAAGGAAGTCTTCCTCGTGACGTTGAAGAAATTAAAAGTTCCTTATGGGTATTCAAGCAACATTTCTCGATGTGTTGACTTGCAGGCTCGAAAGGTTGCTGGCCTGAAGAGTCATGACTCATATGTTTTTATGAAACAATTACTCCCTCTGGCTATAAAGAATGCAATTCCTCCCGATGTGTCCATCGTTTTGGTGGAACTTTGTTCTTTCTTTCGAAAGTTGTGTTCTAAGGTTTTGATCATTGAAGAGCTCGATCAGCTGCAGTCCAAAATCATTTTTACGCTTTCTCATTTGGAGATGATCTTTCCTCCATCCTTTTTTACTGTGATGGTTCACTTTACAGTCTACCTCGTTCATGAAACAAAGCTCACTGGCCCAGTACAATATCGATGGATGTATCTGATTGAGAGGTACTCATTTTAAATATGTGCTTCATTGTTAGTTCTTATATTTGCTAGTCGTCCTTTTCAACATTTAGTATCAATTTTCTCTTCTTTACTTCGTAGGTTTCTTGGGAAATTAAAATCTTACGTAAGGAATAAGGCGTGGCTAGAATGTTCTATAGCTGAAGGCTATATAGGGGATAAGATGCTATATTTTTATTCAAGGTACTTTGATGACCTTGAGACGTCTTTCAACCGCCCACCTCGTATTGACAATTGTCCTGAACTTGCGCCAACATCAGGAGAATTTATCCCTCGTGTTGGTAAACCAGTTGGAGGAACTGAGAACTTCAAACTAACGGTAACTGATAAGTTGCAAGCACATAGACATGTCTTGATTAATTGCACTCAAGTTGAACCTTTCATATAGTAAGAATTGTACGCTCACATGTTATTCTATATCTTTCGTAACATTTTTCACTTTCATTTCACTATCGCTTTTCCATTATTAATTGTAAGTAATTCAGAAGTCATGTTAAGCGTCAATTCAGGATCCTTACACAAACATCCTCGGAAGTTGACAAAAAGGTCAACAGAGAATTCCCGAGCTGGTTTGCGCGCAGAATACTAAATGACCACAACCTACACTCACTAGATTACAAAGCTCTCGCAATCGGCCCTCTTGATCATGCAAAAAGGTTTACAACATACAATGTCAATGGTTTCAAGTTTTGCACGGTTTCACGGGATCAAGTATTGCAAACTCAAAATTCGGGTGTTTATGGCACATTTGGGACAAGGAGTTATGCGAGCAATAGTGACGCCAACATGTAATTCGGAGGCATCCCTTACTATGGAAAGCTTCTTGATGTGGTCGAACTTAATTACTAAGGTCGTTTCATCGTGACACTGTTTAAGTGTTTGTAGGCAAATACCACTACTTCTCAGGGACTGACAACTGACGACTTAGGGATCACATCAATCAATTTCTCACGGCTAATTCATACTAGTATTTCTCAAGATGATGAGCCGTATATTCTTGCTTCAGAGGCATAACAGGTTTATTATGTCGAGGACGAGAGGCACAGGGATTGACATATGGCCATTCATTTAATGCCACGAGACCTTTACGATATGGGTGAAGGCAATAACATCGCCTACGAGAGTGAGCCATTTCAGCCCGCCAATTTTGAAAACTACTTTCCTAAAGGCGATGACAATTTTCCTTTATTGTGGTACGTTTTTTTAAGTCCACATCATTTAAATTAAATTTTTTAAACAAAATAATACATCACTAATAATAATTTTTCTACACAATTTCTGTAGGGATGACGAGGATGAGTGATCAAATTGAAATTATGTTTTTGTCTTTAAGAAAAAATACTGAAAATAAAATAAAATAATATATGTAGCGGTTTTTAAACCGCTACTAATTAAAAACTGCTACAAAATGGATACATTAACCGCTACAAATACTACGCGGATCCTTATAAATATTCCCACCACATCTCATTTCAAACACTCCCCCATTTCTTTTCACCTTACCCTTCTTTCATTTTCTCTCATTTACAAATTTTTTTGTATGAGTTGAGGAGCTTAACAATACGATCAAATATGGTAACAAGTTTTTAAATTTTTTATTTGAATACTTTTTTCTTTCGTGTAAAATTTATTTTCACCAATTTTTTTAAATATTTTAGAGCTTTATCTCATTTTCATCTATTTTTCATACACAATCACAGTGTAGTAGACAACATAATAGTTCCTTGTTACCTGCGTATCCTTAATAATATTATCAATACAATCTTTATACTTATCTACTAAATTAAATTATTCCTTTTAATTTATAAATGAGCTAAACTATTGAATAATAAGCTAATTAAATTAGTTAAACTACTAAAAAAATAAACTATTTAATTTAATATAAAAAAACTGAAACAAATGATTGTATTTTTTTAAATTTTTTTTTAATTTTTGTAGAGGTTACTAAACCGCTACTAATTAACGCGCATTTTTCAAATTAAAATTAATTTTTTGGCGTGAATTTTGAATTTTGATGAAATTAGTAGCGGTTATATAACCGTTACTAATTAAAGCAAATTCATATTAGTAGCGGTTCATAAACCTTTACAAAAATGCAAAAAAAAAAAAAAATTCATTTTTCTTTTCCCACCTTGAAAATATCTCTTTTGGAAATTTGTAGCGGTTATTGTATCACAAAAAACGATTATTTCTTATGGCGATGTTGTAGCGGTGGGATTGAACCGCTACAAAAAAAGTAACAGTTATTTTGCCTGAGTAGCGGTTTTGAATAACCGCTATAAAATTGCTTGCAACGTACAATTTAGTAGTGATTTTATAAACCGCTACTAATGTTGTTATTAGCGGTTAAAACCGTCACTAATAATAATTTTTAACTGCTACTAAATACTGTTTTTTTTTTGTAGTGAATGCAATTAAGGGGAGAAATTAAACCCTACGAAGTAATCAAAGTTATAAAACTCTAAGTCACCAATTAAGATATAGAATCAGCTTTAGCCTTAACTGTAGCTCTTAATTGTAGTTAGATATGTTTTTCTTCTTCTTTTAGTTAGTTTTCCTGTCTTTGATTCAACTTGTGTTATTTCAAATTAAGTAAAAGTATAAAATCACTGCTGCACTATATTGTTAGTAATAAGTCCTAGTGGGAATAATACTTTTCTCATCACTTTATTACGTGAAACGGTTGGTAAACTTGACGAGTCTTAAGCTATATTTACTTTTATGGCTAAACTAGTTTATTAGAACTGACCAAAGAATTGAATTATTAGAATAAAAGGTAATTTAATTATAGAATCTACTCATATTTTTTTCTATTATGCATGAAAAAGTATAAAACGCACTCGATCGATTTTTTTTGTTCAAGTTTTAATTTTGTGATATTTGAGAGGAAGCAACGTACTAGATACTAGATAAGTTTTTTAAAGGTGTGCACATACGTGGGGTGGTTGTTTTCTTGGGGACGTACAAGACCCATTTTCAAAGTCATTAAGGAATTGAATTACAACAAATATGAAATTAAAATATGAAACTTGAGCTGGAGGAATAAAAGAATAATTAACGGAGACCATAACTTTATCGGGTACCCAAGCCCTAGACTTGTCGGTCAGTTCTCTGTTCTCGCTGTTGGGAAGTAGTGTGGCAACTTCTGCGAAGTTTCTGTTGTAATTACCTTGACAACTGTACGGTTAGCCGTGGTAACAATTCTGTTAATTATAACCTCTTAACCTAAAGCTTGATTATATATAAGATCAAAGTAGGCTCAGCAGATCAAGCCTTTCTAAGTATTAATTTCATTGTTCTCTCACTTTCTTTGTCCCTCTGTTTTTTCATCCATCAGAAAAAGTTTTTCAGGTGTAAGCACCCTCAGAGATCGAAGACTTTCACGCAAAACAACTTGTTATGGCATCAATGAGTCGCTTATCCTCAAGTGATAGTGCAAGCACACGTGTACTCGCAGGGATATACATGGCTCTAATCATTCAACGAAAGATGAGCAATTCATCATCCTTTTGATATTTTACAGGTAGTAATACTGCTCCTGCAGAGAAGCATGAGGTGTTCATCAGCTTCAGAGGATATGACACTCGCATAACCTTCACAAGCCATCTCTACGCAGCTTTCACCAGGCACGACATCAGAGCCTACATCGACCACAATCTCAAGAGAGGAGAGGAAATATCACTCACTCTTCTTGGGGCTATCGAGGATGCTGAGCTTTCTGTTATTGTTTTCTCCGAGAACTATGCAGATTCCAGGTGGTGTTTGGATGAGCTTGTGAAGATAGTAGAGTATTCAAAAAAGAAAAAGCAAGTAATAGTGCCTGTGTTCTATGAGGTAGATCCAAGCTCTGTACGTGAGCAAACGGGAAGTTATGCAGAAGCATTTGAAATACATGAACAGAATTTTAAGGATAACATGGAGAAGGTCCAATTATGGAGGCATTCTTTGACTGAAGCTTGTACTTATTCAGGCTTGCATAGCAGCAACTACCGGTAATGTTACCACTAACAAAAAGCGCGGAAGTACCAACGAAAAATCTTTCTGTTCGTATTTACTAATGGAATTTCTGTCGGTAAATTTACCGACGGAAATACCCACATTAATTCATTATTCATATAGATATAAAGAGAAAATGGAATCCTAGATTTAATTTGAAATATTGTGTAATGTATGCAGGACGGAACATGAAATGGTGGAGGAAATAGCCAAAATGGTGTTGGAGAAACTTGATCGTGCGTATGTGGGAGACCTGGATTTGCAGATTGAGAAGTTAGAGCAACTGGCTCAGCTTCAAGAAGAGTTTTCCAAAGAAGTAAATAGTTCGGAGAATGAACGAAACCATAAAGCAAACCTCGCACGCATCAAACGGCTCAAAATGGAGAAGTTCAGGATGCTTCGCCTCTCACCTCACTTGCTTTCCCATATGGAAATTTCACAATCCACTAATTCTTATTTCTAGTTTCATCTTGCAAGCAAATGACCAAATATTGATGGGCGTTTGTTCAATGTATAATTTCCTTTTGCCTATTGCACTAATTTTGTTATTACGTGACTGAGTGTGTTTTGGATTGGCAATAAGGCTAACAAATTAAAGCTAGTTTTAATTTGCATGGGAATATCTTAACAAATTAATTTAAGTATTAAAGGGTTAATTTCATTATTAGTCCCAACGTACACCTTCCTTACCTCTTGGTTTTGGTCCATATAGTTTTAAATCATGATTTGTTATCTCTTAAATTTATTAATTAGTATAATATATCAAACCCCAGAGCTAGTTCGAATAATGGTTATTGATCAGGTATAACTTTAGTCTCTCCTCTTGTTATAAAAAAAAGAAAAGAAGTATTCTAAAAGAAGGCTGAGTCAATCCCCTTTTTCAATTTTAATTTTGTGTTATTTGAGAGGGAAAAAACACTAGATAAGTTTTTTTTTAAAGGTGTGCTTGTGTGTGGAGACGTACAAAACCCGTTTTCAAAGGTCTTTTTTCCATTACATTCCTAGAGAACAGAATAAGAATGCTGATCATCTTGCTAGATTAGCACATACTAATGCAGAGGTTTTTGTTTTCTTTAATCAACCACCACCTTCGTTGGAGGAGACGGTCGTTGATGATTACTTTGGTGTTTCCCCTTTTGCTTTATATTAAGTTCTAAGTTGTAACTTAATGAATTCCAGTTATCTTTAAAAAAAACAGGTCTTTTTTCCGGCGGGCAAAGTTTTCAAAGTTATTAAAGTAAAAACATAAACATCAAATATAATAACAAAATTAAAGAATAAAAATATATTTTTCCCAAGAACAATCTTCCGGGGCCGGTGTCAATTCCTAGATCAACGATTTTTTCAATTTAATATAATATTTAATTTAATACTCCCAAGAAAGACACGCCTACTGCGAAATTACTCAACGGTTTCTTAATATTGATGCATGAGGGTGTTTTTCTATAAAAAAAAGGATTAAAGTCAATTGAATAGAATTTAGAGAAAATCCCATTTAAATATCATTTTAATTGTCAAAACCCAAAAAAGTCTATTATAACTTGAAAAAGATACATAAGGTATGTGGTAGGAATAAGGGATAGTGAAGTTGAAGGCTAAAGACCAAAATACCCTCCACACTCATTTACGCACACACACACGGATTCCTCATATTGGAGGAAGGCTGCAGACGGGTTCAATAATTTGAAGAGTCACAGGCGAAAACCGAACCCCTGGCCATCGTCATCATTCGCAAATCAGCAAGCGTGGGTGGAAGCCGTCCCCAAATCGATCAACATTTGATCTTCTTCCTTGATCAGAGTGGTTGTCGTTCTCTTTTCTTGCCACCAACGTCAATGTGAGTGATTGGATGTTTGGGATTTCGATCTGTCTCTCTCTGGTCCACAAATCTCTGTCGCTCTCTGCTCTGGTCGCCTTCTCCGAGCTGTCTTCCCTCTATCAACGAAACCCATCTCGGATCTGTCTTCCCATCTTGCCCATACGCGGAGAAGAAGATGAACTGAAGTTTAACGCCGAGAAAGAGAGATATCAGATACAATGTGGTTCCCTCCGGAATAGCATGCTTCAATTTCAGCAAGTGGAATCGTAATGTTAACTTGTAGTTGCTATCATGAAGGTTTTGGTGTTTTGTGAATTCCATTGCTACACTTGTCATTCCCATTACAATTGTTGTTAATGATGATAGTTTATTATAATTAAAACATACATGAAGGAACACATTCTTTTGGGTTCATGACTTACATGGATTGGATGTACGTGGAATAAATAATGTTAGGTTGCCATTTGATACTTTGTCTAAAAGTTGCTGTCATGAAGGTTATGGTGTTTTGTGAATTCCATTGCTGCACTTGTCATTCCCATTACAACTCTTGTTAATAGTGACAGTTTATTATAATTAAAGCATACATGAAGGAACACATTCTTTTGAGTTCATGATTTGCATGGATTGGATATACGTGGAATAAGTAATGTTAGGTTGCCACTTGATACTTTGTCTAAAAATTGCTGTCATGAAGGTTCTGGTGTTTTGTGAATTCCATTGCTGCACTTGTCATTCCCATTACAACTGTTGTTAATTGTGAAAGTTTATTGTAATTAAAGCATATATGGAGGAACGCCTTCTTCTGAGTTCATGACTTGCATGGATTGGATGTACGTGGAATGAGTAATGTCAGCGTCCAAGCCTGTTGGTAAAACACACACACACGCTCTATGAGATTAAGTTGTCATTCCCATTTTGAATGTATACTCTTTGAAGTTATCTTGAAATTTCTTGTTAGGGATATGCTTGATGTTACAATTTCTTAAATTTTTGTTCATGCATGTTTAGAGATGAGGTTGTATACTCGTGTTGGTCACCACAACTTTTGTGAATACTCCCCCAACATTTAGTTGGTTAAGTACTTTCTTCATTAGAAATTGACTTGTTGTAATTAATTGACTGTGTCTGAGAGTTAATTGAAAATTAAAAATTGATTTGCTAGGTCGTTTGAAAAAGAATTTTTGGGAAGTTACATCATTGAGAATGTAACACAATTGCTTAATTCTTTAGAAAAGTATTTGTTCACTAGATAGTTCATTTTCTCTTTGCTGAATTTGAATTCTCCTACCTGATGCATCTGTGCCATTGGTGAATTTGATTGCAAGTGGAAAAAAAATATATGCATATCTATTGTTGCTTTGATTTGTACATCCCTACTGCATTAATTGTTGCTTTAAAATGTGAATGAGAATGAAAATTGCAAATTTTGCTACACTACACCAGAATATTTGAACAAGACTAAAATTATGGATTTTGATTCAGAGTGATGGAATTTAAAGATGGACTTTTGTGTGCATTGCCACACATTGAATTTTGACTATTTTTCGTTTGGCTATTTGGACTAGGTAACACTATTATTATCATTGCAAACCCAAATGTTTGATTACTTGTTGACTATGTTGTTATCTCATTTGCTGCAAGTCGAATTTAGCTATTGGTTTGCTGAAACAAGAATGTTTTGTGGTTCAAGAGTATAGGTGAGACCTCATGTGGTGGCTGGTTAAGTATGAAATGAACACCAAGAGGGATGATGCATTGAGATTGTTGCCTTCGTGAATTACGCAGAGTTAGAGGGAACGACAGACATCATTATGTTGTAATTGTAAATCTTTGGTCTTATAGTTTCAATTAATTCTTTTGGAATTCACCCATATTGTAAATAGATTGACAACAATTGTTTACCTTAGTAACCAAGGCTGGCATTGTGGGGTGACATAGGCAGGATAATTTTGGTCACCAATCATGTCTTCTATTACAATAGTTGTGGGTTTTTGTGAATACTGTTAGTGCATGTATATTGACTAAAGCTTTAGTCACTTTATTCCAACTGTATCCTATTGTGTACCTTTTCTATTAAGGAAGCAAGTTAATGAAGGCATTTTATGTGTGAGTGTTGCCCAAAAGAGTTGGACGCTGATAAGTCTACTAATGGGAATGAAATTTTTTTTAATGATTTTGACGACATTCATAATGGGAATGACAACTTAATCTCACAGAGCGTACGTGTGTTTTACCAACAGGCTTGAACGCTGACAAGTCCACGAATGAAAATGACAAATTTTTTAATGATTTTGATGACATTCATAATAGGAATGACAACTTAATCTCACAAAACGTGTGTGTGTTTTACCAATAGGCGTGGACGCTGACATTACTCATTTCACGTACATCCAATCTATGAAAGTCATGAACCCAGAAGAAGGTGTTCCTCCATGTATGTTTTAATTACAATAAACTGTCACCATTAACAATAGTTGTAATAAGAATGACAAGTGCAGCAATGGAATTCACAAAACACCAGAACCTTCATGATAGCAACTTTTAGACAAAGTATAAAATGACAACCTGACATTACTCATTCCACGTACATCCATTCCATGCAAGTCATGAACCCAAAAAAAGGTGTTCCTTCATGTATACTTTAATTACAATAAGCTGTCACAATTAACAACAGTTGTAATGGGAATAACAAGTACAACAATAGAATTCACAAAACACCAGAACCTTCATGACAGCAACTACAATACACATTAGAAAATGATAAGTTAACATTATGATTCCACATGATGAAATTCAAGCACGCTGTTCCGGAGGGAGCCACATTGTATCTGATCTCTCTCTCTCTCTCTCTCAACGTTAAGTTTCAGTTTATCTTTTTCTCCGCATATGGGCAAGATGGGAAGACAGATCCGAGACGAGGAAGCACCTGTGCCACCAATAGAGGGAAGACAGCTTGGAGAAGGCAACCAAAGCAGAGATCGAAAGAGGTTTGTGGACTAGAGAGAGACAGATCGGGATCCCAAACATCCAATCACTCACCACATTGACGTCGGTGGCAAGAAAAGAGAACGGCAACCACTCTAATTAAGGAAGAAGATCAAACATTGATCGATTTGGGGACGGCTTCCACCCATGCTTGCCTATTTGCGGATGACAACGATGGGCAGGGGTTTGGTTTTTGCCTGTGACTCTTCAAATTATTCAACCTGTTTGCAGCCTTCCTCCAGTATGAGGAATCCGTGTGTGCGTAAATAAGTGTGGAGGATATTTTGGTCTTTAGCCTTAAACTTCACTATCCCTGATTCCTACCACATGCCTTATGTGTCTTTTTCAAGTTATAATAGACTTTTGTGGGTTTTGACAATTAAAATGGTATTTAAATGAGATTTTCCCTAGAACTTATCTTATAGTTATATTCTTTTTTATGTATCTTTGTATTAATAGATGTGGGACTTACATACGTTGGCCCAAAAATAATGGGGGACTTACATTCCAATAGATTTGTTATCAATTCTCACTTCTCTTGCGTTGGAAGAAAAAAAAATATCTCCCTTCTCACCGTGAGGAAGTAGCAAGACAGCTTCCGCGAAGTTTCTGTTGCGATGCTTTGACAGCTATAGTAACAACTCTGTTTTAGCCACTAAACTTGAGAGCTTGATTATTATAAATAAGATGAAATTAGGCTTGGCAGATCAAGCCTCGCTGAGTATTCAGTTCATTGTCCCAAGAGGCCAAGACACAGCCGTGAGAGAGAGCTTCGACCGGAGCTTCTATCGTCACCTCCTCCTCACCTTGCCGCCGACCCAAACGGCACTCTCTCTACCACACCTGGCCGCGACATTTGTTTGGAGAATTGTAGAATCACAGGGTAGCGCCGCGGGCACATTTGGGAGAGCTGAGATCGCGGTTTGAAACCGCCACCTCCACCGTCGACGTTACCACCACCATCTCTCTGTCCTCTTCAACCATAGCGCCGGTCCTCTTTTGTTTTTCACCACCGCTGGTGTCTTTCTCTCACTCCACCACCTCCAATTTCCATGGCAGATTTTGTATTTCCGGCGAGCTAATTCCAGATTCCGGCGACTTTCTCTCTATTAGTTCATCGTCTCTGCTCTATTCCTCCACCGGAATTGCACCTCTGTACCACACTCCCTCGCCAGTGTCCTTGTTCTAAGCCCCAACCACCATTGCCTTCCACTCCTTCATTCCGTCAACCTTATCATCAGAAACTACCGAGCCTAGCACCATTGTTACTGCCCCTTCATCTTCTTCAACCCATTCCATTTGTTCTTTTTCTATAGTTGGCAGTGGATTTAGTCGTGTTGCAACTGAAGTTAGAGATGAGTGGTTGAACCTCACTGCCTCTTGGGATAGAGGCAATGACTTGAGTTCTGCACTGCTATAGGGGAGTTGTCTAGTTCAATCCAATTTCATGCATGTTTTGGAGTATTTGAATTTCAGAAAGTATTTGAATCTTGTGATGGTTTAGACTTTATACAGTTTAGTCAACCGCTGCAATGCAATAAAAAAAAATTCATCCGCAGATAATAAAAGAGAGATTGGAAGAGGAAGCTTTTGGAGTTTTGAAAGGCGCACTTTGATCCGTCTTTCATATCAGAAAGAACTGATCGAGGCCTTGAATAAATCGTTTCATGCATGTTTTGAAAACTAATAGATGCTGACTATTGTTTTGTATAGGACGGAGTCTCAGCTTGTTGACGAAAAAACAAATGTCGTGAAGAAAAAGACAGAATCAATTCGCCAACGTAACGGAGAGAGAGGAGGCGGTGCTTCTTTGGATTGTTTTTCTTGTTTTTTTTTCTTTTGCTTATTTTAAGTGTTTGTGCGCGGATAAATATGTAAGAGGAATTTCATTTTGAATCATATGAATAAATGCCTTTGGGCAGCCCAATTATATAAACAAACAACCATATTACAACACTATGCAGCTGACAAGGCATTACTAATACCTCTAGCATGCCAATCACGAATGCGTTTTTATATCTTCCTATCCCTATTATAAGGCATCTCCAAGCAGGCTGCTTAACCATAAGTATCTCAATTATAATCGAAAGCTACACTGAGGTTCAAGCAAACTAAAGGTAATATAATTGTGAGTGTAAATAGAGGAGAGTGTTAATTTACAAATTTATTCTGAAAGTTTTCATATATGTGCAATGTTACTTTAGAAGTTTTTTTGGATTTAACATTGTTCTGGAAGTTTAAAATCAAAACAATATTACCCCTTTTAAACCACCACATACTTTAACCGATAATTTTGGCCATAATTGCTTACATTGCAGCCACATACATTCTGACTTTTCCATCTCATCATCACACATCATCCTCCCTCCCTCCCTCATTGATTTGATACAACTTTAGCCGTCTCGGGGTCAAATTATAATTTACCACGAATTAAATGCAATATAGTGCAAACAACTCATGATCGTTCTCTTATCAATGAGCCTTTTATTTTGACTTCCCTATATAAAACTAAGTGCTATAAACATGGTTAGAAAAAGGGGTTTTTGAAATTGGTTTTCTCTAAATTAAAAACTTATGAAAATAAAGCTAACTCTAATCTTTTTGGTATTTTTGAAAAATAACAAAGAAATGTTAAATTAAAAATGAAAATATGAATAATGGATGCTCTTTGTGATGAAGATAGTGGCAATCCTTGCTAAAACAATTATGGAATTAAAATTTCATCAAGTCTCAAAAACAACATCAAGATAACACTTGAGTCCAATATTCCCAATTAATAGTAGCTCCTACAAACATAACTAATTACTATCTCTTGAGACAGTGTTTAAACCCACTTAATGTGCAATTAGAATTGGAGTGATTCAAATTGTTCTTTTTAATTAGAATGTTCTAACGAACCATTTAAGAGCTAAAATCAACTATGATTACCAATCAATAACATGATAGCAAATATAATTTCATTAAGCACATCAAAAGACATATATCAAAATGAACATCAAGATACATCATCCAATTGAAACTATAATGATCAATCCATATAGACAACATAACAGCAATCCAAGTCTTAAAACCACACAATGATTAACCTAAACAAGAAAATCAAATATATAATCTAAGCATAAGATTGAATTAAAGAACTCCCCTATTTAAGCACAATTGCTCAAGCCACTATTCCCCACCACCAAGCAGCAAAAAGATCAGCTACTCATGTCTATTAAAGAACCCACACAATCTGCAATTTGTTGAAGCATTACACAGAAGTGACCACCGAATCTGGGAATGGAGAAAAAAAATGGAAATGGTGGAATAGATGATAATGGCAGTGAAGATGAAGGCAGAGATTGGTAGAGAAGGAGAAGGTCACGGGTTCTGGGTAGTTGTGGTATTAGTACAAAGAGACGTTGGTAAATCTGGAAGTGGAGGAAGAAAGGAACAGAGGAGGGATGGTAGTATGAAGGTGTCGGCGGTGGTGAAGTGTAGCTCCGACGATGGCAGGAATGGCGCTGATCTGTGTTTCTGAATCTGAAATGATGGAGATGGGTAATGGTGTGTGGAGGTGGTGATAATCGGTGAGAGCTCTCAGCTCTTCCTCACATATCCTCCATACGCTGACTCCGTTTTCTTTCTCTCTGCCGTGGCTTCCCTCAATTCTAATTTGCGGTGTGATGGTGAGGATGAGAGACGGTGAAGCTCGCCTCTCTCTCTTCAAGCTCTCTTTGCTCTCCACCTCCGCTCCCAGACTCTCAACCACCCCCCGAATATCATCCCCAGCTCGCGTCTCCCTTCTCAAGCCAATCGGGTCTCTGTTTCAGCTTGTTGGGTCTATGTTTTTGCTCTGGAATCAGGATTAATCCTGGTCACGTTTTGACCAGGCACTACTATAAAAAAAAAAAAAAACTGTGACCTTATATTTAAATTAGCTATGGCGCTTAGGAAATGCCACACATCAAGATACCATTAAAAGAAACTGTGGCACTTTCAAGCGACACAACATGATTTTTTTTTTTTTTAAAAAAAACCCTTCCTGTGGCATTTTGTGGAGGAAGAGCCACAAGTCCCACCTTCCCGTGGCCCTTCTTCAAGGAAGCACCACAAGGGGGCATTTTTTAAAAAAAAAATATCATATGAAACCCTACCAGCGTCGTTTCAGAAAATTAAACAATTCCTTTCAAAAATATAAGAAACCCTAACTAAATTAATGGTCAGATTTGGTTGAGCAAAATATGCTCCGTGAAAAGATACTTCTAGTTCTGGAATAAAAAAATTGTCTAATTAAAGGAAGAGAAAGGAAAAAAAATCTAAAACAAGAAAGGTATCCCTATAATAGAATGCCTAGACACAGAGAAGCGTGAATCCAGTGAGTTTCAACAAGATATAAGATAAAGCCCTTGTGACAGTAGAAATTGGTATTTAATAAATATATAAACCAAATGTTGAAAAAAAACACTTATACGCTATGGAGCTTCTGAAAGAGGTCAAGACAAGGAAAAAAACACATGAGAGAGGAAGCTTTATACTGCAATGGAGTTCTGGGAAATGATGAAGCTAGAGGAAACGTGGAAAGATGAAAATGAAAATAAGAACGACGGGTTGTGAAAATTAAATAGCATCTTAAACAAGGTGGCAGCAGCTGTGGCACTATTCGTCAAACCGCCGTAGCCTCCCAATCTTAAAAAAAAAAGAATATATCTAAAACACCAAACATAACTGTGCCTTGAATATAAGGCGCCTTCCGTCCAAGGCTCTTAAATATATATTTAAGCAAGTGCCTTGGACGGCGCTTGGCCCATCCAAGGTAGGCCTTTTATTAAATTTTTTTTTAATAAGGGTGATTTATCTTTTTGACCTCTTATACGGCGCTTTCTTAAGCAAGTGCCATACAATATATTTGACAACTATAGGTGCCACATTTTTTTTTTAAAAAATAGAAGTATCCTTTGGCACTTGTATGTACAAAAGATTTATTTTTAAAAAAATAAAAGCCTTTTACTCAAGGGATTTATTTTTTTTAAAAAAAATTGCATCACGCTGCCACAATAATTTTTGATAATTATTTTATTTTCCTATTAGAAACCTCCATTTACAATCCAAAATTTACAACAATTTACAATACAATTCATAGCAAAATGAAATAATATAACACATATCTTTTATAATTTCCTAATCTTAAAAAAATTTAAATTTTTTTTAAAAAAATCTCCAGGCCTTACAAATTCAAAGCAACAGTACCTTAAATATTCAAGGCATTGTGCCTTGAATATAAGGTGCCTTAGATGGCGCTTTCCCTGCCAAGCGCCGTCCAAGGCCCTTAAATATATATTTAAGGTAGTGCCTTGGACGGCGCTTGGCCCATCTAAGTTAGGCCTTTTATTAAAAAAAAATTTAATAGGGGTGATTTATCTTTTTGAGCTCTTGTATGGCGCTTTTTCAGGCAAGTGCCATACAAGATATTAGACAGCTATATGTGTCACATTTTTTTTAAAAAAAATAGAAGTATCCTCAGGCACTTGTATGTATAAGAGATTTATTTTTAAAAATATAGAAGCCTTTTACTCAAGGAATTTATTTTTAAAAAATTTTGTACTGCGCTGCCACAATAATTTTTTATAATTATTGTTGAGGGAGCATCAATAGGGGTAAATTATAAAAAGATTGACAAATATAAACACTGTGACTTATATTTATGATCAATATTAACTCATCAAATATCTTATATTAAGGACCGGAGTAGTACATATTATACTAACCAACTTAACTAAATTCCTTAATCTTAGGTGCATATAAACTTCTTCATGCAAGTCACCATGCAAAAAGGCATTGTTGACATCGAATTGGTGCAAATTCATTGCTTAGCAGCTGCAATAGAAAGCAATAAACGAAGGGTAGTCATTTTAGCAACAGGAGAGAAGGTATCAAAACAATCTACTCCCTTAATTTGAGTGTAGCCTTTAGCTACTAAACGAGCTTTATGTCTCTCAATATCACCATTTGCTTTGAATTTGGTACGAAAGACCCATTTACAGCCTATGGTGTGCTTCCCCGGAGGTAAAGAAGTAAGTACCCAAGTTTGATTCTGCTCAAGAGCCACAATCTCTGTAGCCATAGCCTCTCTCCACACAGAATGTTTAACAGCCTGGTTGTATGTTTTAGGATCTGAAGTAGTAGTGACAGCTAAAGCAAAACGCTTATAGGATGGAGTAAGAGAAGAATAAGAAAGAACAGAGGAAAGAGGATACCTAGGATTACCTTTAGTAGATGATTGGTCAGCAAAGGCAATGAGAGCACAGTGATAGTCTCGCAGATAAGATGGAGGATGATGAGATCGAGTAGAACGACGGGTAGGAGAAATATGGGTAATAGAAAGGTCAGTAAGGACAGGGGAAGGATATGTTATAGGCACAGAAGGTTCAGGTATAATAGTGGAAGAGGCAAGATCAGAAGAAGGGAAAGAAGAGAGATCTTCCAAGAAAGAGAGAAAAGATTGAATGGTAGGACCAGGGGCAGGAGAAAGAGAAGGAGGGTGAGGGTGTAGGGGAAACACAATTTCATGGAGTAAAACATCCCTAGATAAAAAAATTTGATTTAAAGAAATATCTAGGAGAATGTAAGCTTTGGAACTACGTGGAAAACCTAAAAATACACATTTCTTAGCCCTTGAAGCAAATTTGGAGCGGTTATGTGAGAGGGTAGAAGCATAACATAGAGAACCAAAAACACAAAAATCAGTGTAAGAAGGCTCAGTGTTATACAACTTAGCAAAGGGGGTAAAATTTTGAATAATTGGTGACGGTAAACGATTAATGATATAAACAACATGAAGAACAGCCAAAAACCAATAAACAATTGGTATATGAGATTGAAAAAGTAAAGCTCTGGCTACATTTAGAATAGGTTGATGTTTGCGCTACACAAGGCTATTTTGTTGTGGAGTAGCAACACAAGATGTTTGATGAATAATTCCCTTTGAGGCATAAAAAAAATGGCATTAAGAATTCAAGGCCATTATCTGACCTTAAAATTTGAACAGAAGTGTGAAACTAATTTTCTATTAAAGCAACAAAATTAACAATGTGAGTGTGAGTTTCAGATTTATTTTGCATAAGAAATAACCAAGTAAAACGGGAATAATCATCAATGATAGTCAAAAAATAATGATGGCTTTAAGTAGAAGGTATAGAAAATGGGGCCCAAATATCAACATGAATCAATTGAAAAATTTTATTGCATGAACTTGTGCTTACAGGGAAACTGAGCCGATTCTGTTTGGCAAAATGACATGTGTCACAGGGAATGGAAAGGGGATTACAAGCTATATCAGGGACATGCTTATTCAAAACAGTAAAAGTAGAATTGGATAAATCACCCAGTCGATGATGCCAGAGTAAAAAATCAGATGTTGATTTGGTGGATATGGAATAAACCTGAGAGGTAGATAAAGGTGATATCTTATCTGCAGTCAACATGTAAAGCCCATCAAAGACACTAGTTGCACCAATCAGCTGCAAAGGTTGGTGTAAGTGAATCTGGCACAACTGAAAAGAGAAAGTGAGTGAACAATTTAGGGAAGAGGTAAGGCGAGAAACAAATATGATATTAAATGAAAAAGAGGGAAGGTAAAGAACATTAGACAGAATTAAGGAGGAAGTAATAGTAACAGTGCCAGCGATAAATGCAGTAGTCTTATCTCCTGTGGGCAGACTAACAAGAATAGGAGATATGGAATGATAAGAAGTAAACAGGTCTAAGGAACAACAAACATGGTTAGTGGCGCCTGAATCAAGAATCCAATCAGACTTTCTAGAGGTGACGGAAAAACACATACCTGAAGTAGGGAGAGTAGGAGAAGAAGAAAATTGATGTACAGACGGTGTTGGAGCGGGAGAAGAGTTTAAGAGTGCAAGAAGACGTTGATATTGGTCCAATGAGAGCTGAGGAAGCAGGGAGGCCGTTGCAGGAGTAGAAGGAGGCATAGGCTTAACAGGAACCGGATCTTGAACTTGACCAGAATCTTGAGTAGCAAAATTGTTTAACGAAGAGGAAGAACCAGAGTTGCGAAAGTTGAAGCTTGGAGGCAAGCCATGTTTGCCATAACAGGTGTCCTCAGTGTGCCGTGGTTTGCCACAATAGGTGCAAAGCTTTCCAGTGTTAGGTTGAGGCCTGGAACCAGAGAATAAAGGACGAGAACCTTTGGCTAAAAGGACCTTAGGCTCTAAAGAAGGGTGAAGTTCCCTTTCGTGCTGAAGATCCAACGAAAAAACACGATTAGTCAGCGGCAGAGGATCGAGGAGCATAATCTGTGACTTAACCGAAGCATATTGCTTATTGAGGCCTTTTAAAAATCGAATCATATAGTCCTCTTTGTGGTGAAGAAAAGCACTGGACGTAGAACCACAATCACAGGCTTTTAAAGGTTGAATATGACATAATTCATCCCATAAAATCTTCAAGTAAGTGTAGAATTCGCTAACAGTAAAGCTTCCCTGTTTCAAATTGTATATTTCTTCTTGCAAGTTAGCGATTCGAAAAAGATCAAAATGAGAGTACCGAGATTGTAGATCTTTTTACATATCGAAGGCAGAGTCGAACCACAGTGTGCTCTTCGCAATAGTCAGAGATAACGACTTGATGATCCAACCGTGCACAAGGTTGTTACATCGTTCCCATGCCGGAAATAGAGAATCAGAAGGCATCGGCGGAGAAATCGAACCTTCAATGAATTTGAGCTTGTTCTTAGACAAGAGTGCCATGTGCATGGCCCTGGCCCAGCTGTGGTAGTTCGATCCATCTAGTGGAGGAGCAACCAGCACAAGAGCCGGATTTTTGTTGGGATGGATGTAGTAAGGGCTGGATGGATCGGTGGAAAAATCAAAAGAAGCCATGAAAGCGAAGAAGAAAGAGGAAATATAGAGGAAGAAGGAAAGAGACAAAGGCGGAGATCTCGAGCAAAAGATCAGAGACGGAGATCTCAAAAAAACATCAGAGAGAAGGACGGTGGAAGGCTCTAGATGCCATGTGACAAGAAGTTTGGGAAAAATGAATTGTGATTCTCATTACTGTATCAATGTATTTATACAATATGGAATAAGTAAAGTTACATAACAAAACTAGCTATCTACAGCTAACTATCTTAAGTTACAATAACAGAATATTTGTTACAAATCTAACCAGATGACGTAAGGCTTGACAGAAACAATGGCGAAATCCTCTGTTATTCAGTTTCTTCTCTCTGTGTTTCTTTTGTCCATTTTCTGTCTCCAACCTATCCATGCCGCTAAGACAGTAAATATTTTCTTTTCTTTTCTGTTCTTTTCTTTCATTCTTTTTAAACTCTCTCAAATTGAATGTGGGTCAGAGTATTACTCTGTTTTTTCTCTAAATATTGTTGAATGATGATTGATACATTCTTATGATGGGCTCAATTTACAGAATTAGAGTACTAATAATATATTTGTGATCTTCTCTTGCAGTCTTATATTGTGTACTTAGATCATGGTTTAATACATGTAAACGGGTTATTTTTTAATAACTTTTACCTGAGAAATTTAAAAAAGGAATATATTAGGCCATCATTTAAAAGGCGGCGTTTACCATCAATCTTTCTCTTGCCAGTCTTGGTTGCTACGAGTATTTTGCTAGTTGTTGTATGTCTATTGGATTGTCCTTATTTATCATTGATGTGTAACTCATGAGTTCACTATTTTTGTGTTTCTAGTTTATAAAAAAAAATAGTGTCAACTCATTCTTAAGCTTCTATTAACTAGCGCTGCGAACTCAGTTGAATTTGCTAAAATTATAGGGCCCGTTTGGTACGATGGAATTAATCTTGATGGATATGGAAATAAGGTGTAAAAGTATGTTTGGTATGTCATGTAAATGAGATATGATTTTTAGGTGAAAAGACCAAAATGTCCTTCAATTTTTTTCCCAAAAAAACATCATTTAGAGAAGCCCAGAACCTTCTCCTCCTGAAAACCTGCACCATTTCATTTTTTTCAGCAAAATTTCAGATCTACAAACCACTGCAAACTTTCATATCGGAGCAAAAATCATTCTTCAGATCCAAAATTCCAGATCTAGCCAGAACCGTCTCCTCCCCGAAATCATTTTTTCAGCAAAATTTCAGATCCTATACCACAGTCAATTTGAGAAAAAACCCAGACACCAACGAACAAAATCAGAAATGGATCTAGCAAAGGTGAAAATGAGGGTGTGAGGCTGGACAAGATTTGGAGTTCACGGCCGTTGTCGCCGTCCTTGTCACTACTGCAACCGTCGTCATCGTCGCCACAATCGTCCTCGCTGGAGAAGTCGAAGGAGCGATCTCGAGCGTGGAGCTGGCCAGTCGAGGGCGAAGGATTCGTGCCGGCGGTGGAGCGTGGAGCTTGCTGGCGTGAAGCGATGTTCAATGTCGTGCTGTCTCGTTCGTGAAGATGAAATGTGGGAAGGGTAAATTTAGAATTCCATTGAATTTCTTACAAATCTTTGCTTTTTTGATGTAATTGATCTTGGTGGAATTGGTCTTATTTGAGTTCCATGTGGAAATGGAATTTTGTCAAATTCCATCATACTAAACATCCTCAAGGCATGGAATTGGCCTCTATTTCCATTTCCATGTGGTCAATTCCAACATACCAAACAAGCCCATAGAGAATAGATATTGAATCACCAAAAATCATGGTGTAAAAAACCGGACCGGACCGGCCGGTCCGACCGGAAAACCGGTGAACCGGTCCTCAGTCCGGTCCGGTTTGCTGTTTCTGAGGGGGAGAGGGTTGAACCGGTGGAAACCGGTCGAACCGGTCCAAAACCGATCAAACCGGCCAAAACCGGTGGGTCACTGGTTCAACCGGTTTGCTCTTTTTTTTCTTTTTTTTTTTGAAAAATGAGATATCCGGCTCAAAAAAAAGCTGAAAAATAAAGAAAATCATATATTTAGACCGATATACATACAATCTATAATATTTTACTAAATTATAAGAACAAATTTTAATTTCAAGGCTACAAAAATTTAAAAAATAAAAAGAATAAAAGAATAAATATTATGTATTATATACATATAATATATAATATTTTAGTCAATTAATTTTATATGATTCAAGTAATCAAATCTAATATAATCAATTGATTTTATCTATAGAAGTTTAAGAATATATTAATATATATTGTTACTAATAAATTGTAATATTTTAATATGACCGGTTCGACCACCGGTTTGATTACCGGTTCGACCCCGGTTGAACCATTAACACTTGAACCTGTTCCGTGACCGGTTCATTGACCGGTCCGGTTTTTTGTTCCTTGCCAAAAATCATATTATTGATCTGAAGCAATTACAGATATAGAGGTGAAATATCCCCTTAGTTGTCTTAGGATTATCAAAAATAAAACTAAATTAATACAATATAACGCATAACTCGGTTGTTTCATTTTGAAGAGCCAATTATGAAACTAATTCCTAATAAATTAAGTAATTACAATACAAAATTAACAAAGATAAAGCATAATTGATTGGTTTTCAAAACTATGAATTGAATACAATTAAAATAAATATTTTTGAGATTTTTCAAATAAGGGGGAATGGAAATGGATTAAAAATACAAATAATGAAGATACTCTTGGAAATGGTTTTCAATGGCTATTCTTACTCAATTAAAATATTTTGGGAGTTAATACACTAAGCTTCTAATATTCAAAACCTCATTAACTAATGAGTCTAGTATTACAAGAGAGGGACCTCTATCCTTAAAATATTATTAAGCCTTCTTAGTGTAATGAGTTTCTTTAAGTTTTCTAATATATCAAACCTCAATTACCATTGAGTCTAATGCTTAAACTCATGAACACATTTATTTAAACATTATTAAAACCCCTTAGAGAGTGATTATGGAATAAGCAATGCATTTAGATTCGACTATAATTCTAATTCAATCAAACTATCCAACAACATCATGTTAAATAGATAGAAAGCAATAGAATCATAGATAAATATATATATAACCATATATATTGATGAGTATAAATCCTTAATACAAATCTCAAAAACTCAATTCATAGAATCAAATATAATTAAAATCATAGTATCAATATATAAATAAATTCTTAAACATAAGAAATCACAAATATAATGAGCTGAGAAATTTAAAATCCTCTTTGAAACACTCTTTAAAGCACATGTGAGCTCAAGCCCTCTTCTAATCATCTCCAAAGAGCTAAGTAAATCAGGTACTGCAATTTGCCATCACAATTCCACCAAACAAGTTCACAATTCCAGCCATGTAAAATACTGAAATAATTACCAATTTAGCTATAAACAATGAAATCAGGGGCTGAAATTTTGACACACAAAATCAAAGCAAGCCACGGCTATTAACAGTAAGTAAGAACCCAGGGAAGCAAAATGAAATCTGCTTGATATTGAATTGACTAGAAATAGTGACGGGATTTGGTAGTGTGGTGGTTCTTCCTTCAGCTCGCTTTGACAGCTCCAAACTCGCGGCACTCTGCTTCTCTGCTCTGTGTGATCTGTGAAGGACGATGGAAGGGAAGAAACGGTGAAGGTCGCCGGTGATGGTGTTGAGATGATGACGAAGGTGAAGAAAAAGAATAGCTCCCAACTCCCCCAGCTCTTCCCGTCTTTGCTCGCAGCTCCTCGCTCTCAGCTCAATCTCCTTTATTCTGCGGCAGCTCTCTGCTAGCTCTCAGCTCCGTTCCTTCTGCGGCTATGGTGGAGATGATGCTCGCCGGCGGCCTGTGGTGGTGGATGAGCCGCCGGCGAGAGAGAGGAAGAAGAAGAGGAAGGTGATTAGAGCCAAAGCTTGCGGCTGCTGGTTATGTTCTTCGCGTGTGTCTGCCGCCCTCTCTGTATTTTCCCTCAGCTCACCCAAACTGATGCAGACCTAATCATATGCTGCCGAAAACGCTGTGCTTGACTGAACCAAATTGGCATTTTTAAAATTTCAGAGTATCAAACTGTCATTTCTAAAATTTAAGCCCAAATTACCATTTTCAGATTTAATCCAAAATTTTAAGGACTTTTAATTGAAAACAATTAAACCAATGTCAAATCCTCTCAAGAATCAATTATTAAGAACAATTGTGATTATTTTAACAATTTTTTTCCTTTTTTAACACTAATTTAATATATTTATTCTTAATTTCAATTAACCACAAATAAAACATTTTAACCTCAATTATTATAACAAAACTCTAAATAAAATATGAAAACATATTATTAAAATTGGGATTTGTCAATTGGTAAGTCTCAATACTTCAATGCACAGATGAATGACAATTGTCAAAGTTGTTATAACAACTTTGACAGCTAAGCACTACTAGTATTGAATTCAACTAGTCTCACTAATATTCCCTCTCCTGACTTCAAATTACAGGAAAAGACAACACCACGATTGAAAACATTTTTCTGGTTAACTACTGACATCTGAACCATTTATTTCTTCCAGAGATAAAACATTTAGCTTATTAAACCGACAATAGGAAAACATTGCATGATGTAGTGGCTTTGTTAGTACATCAGCCACTTGACATATGTTGCAAATACATGACCCGCAGTAACAATTCCAGTTGCAATTTTCTCTCTGATGAAGTGTAGATCCGACTCAACATGTTTTGTTTTTGAGTGTAGTACAGGATTTGAAGCTAAAGCAACAGTGCCTATCTATGTTATCACACCAGATGGTTGGTATATTGGTGACTTCAATCAACATTTCTTTTAATAACGATAGAACCCACAAGATTTTTGTAATACAGTGAGCTACACTACGATATTCTACCTCTATGGCAGATCTTGAAACTACTTGTTGCTTCCTAGATACCCAAGAGATTGGTGTAGATCCCAGGTAAACACAATATCCACTTGTGGATCTTCGATTTTCAGGGAGAATATGCACTTCTTCCCGTTCTGGCCTTTTTTCACGAGTGCCTCACCAATCTGAATCAGAGAATGCCTAAACTTTGAACATAGAGGCTGGTCTGATAAAAAGACCGTAGGTACTAGTGCCATTAAGACATCGGAGTAAACGTTTGGCATTGTTTTTTAGCATGCATGAACTGACTCAATTTATTAACTGAGAATGCAACATCAGGACGAGTATAGCATATGTATTGAAGTAAGTCAACAACACTTCGATATAACTTTGGATCCTCAAATGGAGAACTGTCAGTCACATGTAGTGCAACATTGGTAGACATATAGGAGTAGCGTTGGCATTATACCCTAACATTTGTGTTTTTGCAAGCAATGCATGAATATACTTTCTTTGTGTTAGAAGAATACCTGAGGCAGTACGATGAAATTCAATTCCAAGAAAATTAGAAAGATCACCGAGATCCTTGAGGGAAAAATGTAGCACTCATTTCTTAAATCAATTGTTGAATAGCTGACTCATTTGATCCAGATATGACTAGATCTTCAACATATACTAGCAAATAAATGATACCTTGCTCATTTGTGTGGATAAACAAGCATGTATCGGCTCTGGAAGTAGAGAAACCAACGGAACAGAGATAGGTAATGAGAAAACCAAGCACGCGGACCTTGTTTTAGGCCATAAAGAGCCTTCTTTAATTTGCACATCAATGGCTTGCCATCATCACCTAGTTGGACAAATCCAAGGGGCTGCTCCATGAAGACCTCTTCAACTAGATCTCCATTTAAAGAAAGCATTGTTGAAGTCTATTTGGTGCAATTTCCACCCCTTTGATACTGCCAGAGTTAAGAGAACCCGCACTGTAGTAGCTTTGACCACAGGACTGAAAGTATCCTGATAGTCAGCCCCAGCTTCTTGTGAGTAGCCTTTTGCTACTAATCTACCTTTTTAGTTGGCAATGGTTCCATCAGCATGTGTCTTGACCCGGCAGAGCCATCTGCAACCAACTATTTTCCTATTTGCAGGACAGGGAACTAAATCCCCGGTGTAAAATTTTATCAATGCATCATATTCCTCCTGAACTACCAACTTCCAGTTTGAATAAGCAAGAGCCTCTGCTTTGGTCTCTGGTATTGGCACATCTTCAATTTAAGGTAAAATTTTTGGTTTGAAGATGCCAGCTTTGCTTTTGGTTAACATGGGATGACGATTCTGAGAAGTAGCAGAAGGTGTGGGTCAGGAAGGACTAGGAATGGAGGGAGAAAGAGTAGAGTCAGCTGCAGGTGAATGTAGAGGTTGAGATGTATCAAGTGATGGTTGAACTGGCAGGGAAGAGAGGGTGAAGGAGGTTTTGTGGTAGTAGAGGTAGATGTGGGCTTAAAACTGGAGGTAGGTGAAGATGTGGCTGATGTGCAAGTATTTCTCACATTTATTTGAGATTGGGCAAGAAAAACAATCTCATTGAAATGTACATGTCTAGTGATGTACACACGACTTGTGGTTCTATCTTGACATTTGCATCCTTTTTGTTTTGTACAATAGCCTAGAAACATGCAAGAAATTGAGCCTCCAACTTGTGCTTTTTTAAAGCCTAAACAATGGGAAGCATTCACAGCCAAAGACACGAAGGATAGAGTAGTCAGGTTTACTACCATAAAGTTTCTCAAAAGGTGTAGAACCTTGTAAGACAGTAGTAGGTAGTCAATTTAGGAGAAAAATAGCAGTTGCGAAAGCATCACTCCAGTAGTACAGAGGCAAAGAGGCATGTGCTAATAATGACAATCCTGTTTCTACAATGGACCTATGGCGTCGTTCAACTAGGTCATTTTGTTCAGATGTGTAGGGGCATGTAAATCAGTGTTGAATCCCAACACTAGTCAGAAAAGGAGTAAAAGAGACAAATTTCCCACTATTATCACTCTGGACCTAGTTGATTTTAAGATCCAGCTGATTTTCAATCATCAATTTGAAGTTTTTAAAAGCATCAAGAGCATGAGATTTCTTTTTCAGCAGATAGAGCCAAGTAAATATGCTATATGCACCAACAATTGAGCGATAATAAGAGAAGCTATTTGAAACAATAGGGGCAGGTCCCCATAGATCTATTGATAATAGTTCCAACGGCTTATTGTGTGCAGTAGAGGAAGCAAGAAAAGGTAACTTGTGACTCTTGCTCATTTTACAAGCACTGCATAGAGTAGCTACATTAGAGGATGGACATTTAATATTTTAAAAGTGTAAAACCTTTCTTAACAGTATCTGTGTGGATGACCCAACCTACAGTGCCACGAGTCTAGTAAGTCAGGTGCTCAGCTTGATAACATGAAGCTAGAGAAGAAGAACATGCCGTTGATGAAGAAGAACCATTACTCTGAACTGAATTTGATGTAGCAGATGTTGAAGAGGCTGCAAGCCGATACATACCAGCAACTTCAGGTCCATCCATGAGTATTTTCTTTGTCTGCAAATTCTTAACAAAACAGGCATGAGGAAAAATTTCAATGGAAACACCATTTTCTCTAGCAGTCTAAGAGATGGAAACTAAATTCTTTTGCATTGTAGGAACGCACAATACTCTGTTCATATGTAAGTGTGACTGTGATGTACGTGCAGATAAACAAGTATTTCCTATATGAGAAACAGGAAGACATGTGCCATCACCAACAACAACTCGCTTACCTGCTGAAGTAGTGGCATTATTAAGTTGAGAAGTTGATTTGGCAAGATGATGTGTTGCACCGAATCCAAGTACCAAGCATCATCAGCAAGAGTCTTGGGAGTGGCAACATACGCATGAGCCATAGATGATGTATCAGGTGGAGTAACAGAATTTGCATTCATGTAAGGAGTAGTAGATGCATGATTGTGTGAACAAGCACAGGCAGGGTTAGCAGTATCAGATGGCATATAATGTGAACCAGACATGATAGAGGTAGAGTTATCATATGAATCATAAGGACAACCATAAGAACCAGTTTCTATGAGATGAGCACGAGCTTGGGTACTAGGAGATCCATAGAGAGAAGGTTTATACCAGAAATAACATCTCTCCCCTGTATGACCTATTTTGTGACGGATATGACATTGGCTTGTCATGAGAAGGATGACAACCACAACCTCTGCCTCTTGCAGTAGCAAAATGAGCATGACCTGGTGGCATAGGTGGACGACCTCTGCCCATTGCAGATGTGGCAGGAGAATAAGCGGGCTGAGTAGGAAAAATCATTTGATCGTCATCAACATCGTTCCACTATGCGTATGGATTAGCAGAGGTAAGGTGTGTGTGATTTGGCTCTTGCTTCGTGGCTTCTAGCTTCAGTCACACCACTGATGCTTCCTAAGCTCCTATGTCTTGAAACAGCAGCTCAGATCTAGAGCAAGCTTAACCAGTAGTACTCGGCCAAATCAGATTCACGGATCTTGCATTATTGGAATCTCCTCACGAATCAGAGGAAAGGAGAGCTCAGTATGAGTGATTACCCCGCAAATCTAAAGTCTATATGTGATCACCTGGCTTTACTCGACGAGCCTGTCCTTGAACAAACATGAATCTCACATCACAGCTGAATATGAGTCGGTCATTGCCATTATCAATGGTCTCAAGTCCAATTTTGACTTGGATACTGTTTCCACTATATTGCTAGGCTCGAAAGCTCGACAAAAGGTTTTTCAAGATGAATGACACGTGTTAAAGTTGTTATAACAACTTTGATAGCTAAGCACCGCTAGAACTGACTTCAACTAGTCTCACTAATAGAATTTGTAAATGACTCGGCCAACTTGGTAAACTTTGTGAACTCACTTATTTTTTATCAAGCCAAGCGAGTCAGAAATGTATTAGCAAAAAAAAGCAATTTGGCAATGACTAATATCAATACAAAAATACAGAATATTTAAAGCAGTTTCATATCTAACGATTTATAGTCTATAGATGTTGACCCAAAAGATTGATTTATTGATAAAGTCATAAAACTATATTTTTAGCAAATGGAAATATAAAATTGTCCACCTCTTCAGTGAGTCCCATTAATCTCTAAGCACATTTATATAGATAACTATAGTTAGACTATAGTTATGTTTGCGCATGTTTAATAAATCCAAGCCTTATTACGTAGCTCAATCATATTTTACAGATTCTATTAAAAAAATAGGTAAAATTTTCTCTCTTCTTTATGAATTTGAATTCTTTTTTGAAAATGTCTTGGCCAAAAAAGAAAACAATCATAAAATAGTCCCAATCGATTTTAACAGCTTCCGTCTGCCGTGAGATTCACACCGCTAATATACACTCACAACCTGATCACTAAAAAATTGAAAAAAAATTAATGATACAATTTGGATCCATAATTTAAAATGCATGAGGACCAAGTACCCATTTGCACGTAATTATTAACGTTTAAATAAAATTTTAAAATACATGAAGGATCAAAATTTTTAATCAAACTTGGGTCAAACTCACCATATACAGTTACAAAATTTACATGATCTATAATTTTAGTGTGTTCAAGTTGTCAAGTGGAATATATGAAATTATTTATGAGAAAATCATGATAAGGTCCCAAGAAATCAACGTAATTAATAAAAAGGTCTTATAATAAGTAAGTAGTATCTACCTGTAGTCATTACCCTTTTTGTGCTAATAACACTTGCAATTGTATGTTTCTCTCTGTTTTTCCCCCTTTTACTCACTTACAATGAAACTTTTTTTATGAGTGTATTTAATCCTTGAGACCTTATAATAATATTTGCAATTATGAATGTACGTACCTTGGTGGTAAGGGGAATAATAATGTCCACTTTCATCGTCCCATTCCCATTCAATTCCCAATTTCTTAACAAACTACTATTTTCAGGGTCAAATTTGACTCGATCAATCTCCATATTTTCACACATAAGATTTGACTGAATTAATTATTTTTTGTGAGAAAATTGAGGTCCCACATATGATAACAGGGAAAATGATTGAGAGTTTCATTGTGCCCATAAACGAAGATGAATTTTATTTGGCCTAAAATGGATTTATGATAATTTGATTCATATAATAAATTTAATGACATGACTTAAGGGAAAAAAAATACCTTCTCCTTCTCCTGCTAATTGTAAATAGGACAAGCGGACTATAACCTTTATTTCACCCAAACCTTTTCATTTAGCTGTAACCCACATAGAGAGAGAGAGAGAGATTGAGATTTCTAGCTTGGTTGTGTGTACAAGGGACGAAGACTTTCAAAGTTTAAAACTCAATGGAAGAGTTAGATCCAATGAATAAAACGACTCCCACACAAAACAAATTGTTATGGCATCAATATATGAATTGCTCATCCTCAAGCACTGGTAATGTTACTTCTCCAGCAGAGAAGCACGAGGTGTTCATTAGCTTCAGAGGAGAAGGCACTAGTAAGGCCTTCACAAGCCATCTCAACGCAGCTTTCACCAGGTACGGCATCAGAACGTACATGGTGGACTACAATCTCATGAGAGGAGAGGAAATATCAGCCGCTCTTCTTAGGGCTATTGAGGATGCTCGGCTTTCTGTGATTGTTTTCTCTAAGAACTACGCTACTTCCAAGTGGTGTTTGGACGAGCTCCTGGATATCCTTGAATGCAAAAGAACCAGGGGCCACATAGTGTTGCCTGTCTTCTACGACATCGATCCCTCGTTCGTGCGCAATCAGATAGCAAGTTATGCAGAAGCGTTTCAAAAACATGAAGAGAGTTTCAGGGATAACTTGAGCAAGGTGCGAAGATGGAGGGATGCTTTGACAGAAGCTGCTAGTTATTCTGGCTGGGATTGTACCATCAACATGTAATTAACTACCTATCTGCTGCCATATAAATTTTGCTACCTCTGATGTCACTTATTATAAACTTCAAATAACTGATTTGAGTTAATAAAAAAGAATGTTAAAATTAGTTGAAAGCAATAAGTAAGTATTATTTTTCCAACTATGCCCTTATGTATGAAGAGAATTAATGAAAGATAATAAATACAACAAATAAAATATAGCCAACAAGGGGTAAAGTTATAAAAAATGCAATAAATATTTAGGCAAATTAAACCTAAAATGAAGCTTTTATTTTGGGACACACCCTCTACAAATTTGAAGCTTATAATAAAGGATAGAGACTGTATTTTCTTTGGCCACACACAAAATTTGTGTTTATTCACTAGTAGAAAAATGACTTTTTAGACCGGTTAAAAATGACTTTTTAGACCGGTTCTGTATTAGGTCTTGATACAGCAGGTCTTAAAAGTCTGTTATTTTTTAGACCGGTTGTTATAACCGGTCTTAAAAGTCAAACTTTTAAGACCGATTGTATCCACAACCGGTCTAAAAACTCCAAATTTAAGACCGGTTGTGGCACAACCGGTCTTAAAGGTGGGACATTTAAGACCGGTTGTTACGATTCTACATTTAAGACCGGTTGTGCCACAACCGGTCTTAAAGATTAGACATTTAAGACCGGTTGTGGTAACAACCGGTCTTAAATGTCCCACCTTTAAGACCGGTTGTTCCCACAACCGGTCTTAAAGTAATTTTTAAGACCGGTTGTGACTACAACCGGTCTTAAAGCTTCATTTTTTTTAAAAAAAACTTCCCTTTTATTATATGTATACGCACAGAATGCTCCAATTTTAAACAGCAGTACATGACAATCACTCATTTCAATTTCAAAATTCAAAATCACCAGGCAGTACAGTCATATATATATATTGATGATTCATTTGCAATAGACAGTATCCAAATGACAGCAGTAAAACAAACGCAATGAACATGCCCTTTGGTAAAAGTCCCATAAAATTGAAACCCAATAGGAATAATGTAAAAGTCCCTCTAATTGCCTCTTCTATAGGAATACACAGAAATTGAAGGCATACACAATACCTTCAACCCCCTCACTAGCTCTAGAATTACTTACTTAAGCCTCAAGAACATGCTTCCCTGTTTATAACATTTTTTTTTTGCCAATGAAAGATTCATTCCATCAACTAAATACCATACATCAGTTCCCTGCAGCGTTATACAACTAATTATCACACACCAAACTACAAATATTAGCGACCTCCTCAGTTCTAATTGAAAAACAGCTCCCAAACCAATAACATTTAAAGCTTACTTGGAGATACTTATGAAATACATAATAATCAAATAGTGCTTAATTATATGCGATTTGATCCATTGACATCCATCTTGTAAACAAAAAAAGGGACAAACTAATACAGCTAGAAACATCTGTCATTAAATATCTACATTCATATTCATAATCAGAGATAAAACATCTCAAAAAGGTCTTCAAGCTTCACAAAGGACATAATAATCTAACCTAATATGGGTACATTTTTACAATAATGTACAATGAACATTGGATTCAAAAACTCACTATTTTTGTAATAGCTCATGGATGAATTCAGCACAACATTTGCGAATGAAATCAATATCTTCTTCAGGAAAGGGATCAGCAAGATCAAACATCTGTAACACCAAAACCAGACGAAACATTGACTTAGTAACTTAAAAACAATAAAGTAAAACAAAAGTTCTGAAATATAAATTTACCTCTTGAGTAAAATCAGTCGTGCCTAGAGTGATAATATTGTAAATATGTCTCAAAACATAAAAACCACATAAGTTGGACCCCTTTGGTTACCGACGGCTCTGAGAAAAAACATGATATCATTAAAACAAATAAAAAGGCATGTCTTATTACATTCTGTAAACAAATCCATATGTACTAACCTTTGGCATGATCCATGTAGGGTCCTTTAAGTCACGAACATGCTTACCACAAGCACTGTGTAGGAATGTCCGCATAGCCCTATGATCATTACAATGACAAAGGTTATTGGTTTTACACAAATTCCATAAACTTTGCATACAAAAGGTAAGAATGCAAGAAAACTAACGAATTAATGGTCTTTTTCAAATCATTCCTTGGTTTGAAGTGGAGGGAACATAAGAGGATGACAGTGTAACTACTCTTGCATAGAAGAAACAACTGCCAATGATCACTGAAAAAAACAGAAGAATATTAATAAGCAAACATAAAACATTATATAAATTATAAAATATCAATATGTTTCTTACCTATGCACATATGGAGCCAAGAAACACTCGGTTCCAGTTTCACTAAGCCTCTGTGACAAGTATGTATGTCTAGTAGCAGCAGTGGTCCCTTTCTCTTGGATGTGATGGGGGCATAAGAATCCAAATTTTTCGCTTTTGCCAGAGGAGACCAACCTACGATGCATGTACCTACAATAACGCAAGCACATAAATAAAAGGTAAACGGTGAAACTTTTAAAATATTTACTTTGAATTGCAGAAGCTACTTACATTAAGAACAGTTGGACAAGTGTCTGACATGCGTCTTCTTCTATCACACCTCCTCTATTTTTTTCTTCAACTTTACTCTTCTTCCTCCTCTCCTCCCCATGCACCCACCGTCGGCCCTTCTCTATTTTTTTCTTCAACTCCTCCCTCCTCCCTTGTTCAAGCACTTCTTCTCCCCACGCACCCACCGTCTCCTCCACCGTCTCCTCCCTTCTTCTTCCTCTTTGTTTCTTCAACGCACGCAACCGTCACTGCTGCAACTTCACCTCCTCCACAGTGGGTAGATTTTTGCTCTCTCCTCCACCTCCGTCCTTCCATTATTGTGCACACCACCGTGGATCTCCAACGTCTTCTCTACCGTGGATCTCCAACGTCTTCTCTACTAGCTAGTGGGCGCCCTCCCTGATCAGGTAAGGTTGGTTTATTTTCTTCATTTTTTTGTTTATATATTGATATTAGGCTGGTTGGTTTATTATATATTGCTTATATTGAGATAGTTGATATTAGCCTGATGTGTTTGGTGTGGTTATATTGCTTAAATTGCATTTATTCGGGAATGGTTTATTTTGTTGTTTAAATATAAATTTACTTGTGTATAATAGAAATCCCTGTTGTTCAGTTTTAGGGAAATCTAGCTTTTATAAGCCAATAGAGATTTATCCATACACACATATAGTGGCACCACCCCATTTCATTAGTCTTGTTCCTGCACCATTAATTAGTATATATAATAAAATAAAATATGATTTATTTAAATTAAAGAAATTCTTGTATTAATTCCAAACGAATTATGAAGAATAATTCAATCCAAAACTTAAAAAGAAAACCATAACCCCAATATTCATTAAATGATTTTTATCTAAATATTTTCAATAAAACAATTTTATTTTTGGAAGAACTCAACTTAAAATTGTTTTGTTAATATTGAACTCGTTTTGTTTTTAATTCTTCCAAACCTCAAAAAAATTCTTTAATTTAATCTTATTGTATTTATTTTATTATACATTAATTTTATATATATATACTTATTAAAAAAATAAGTTACATAGCACTGAAACATTTTTAAGAGGAGAGATGAGGCTAGGAGGGGGCAATAAAGTTATTAAGCTCATATTTTAAAATCCTAAATTGGGTTGATAACTTAATTAGGCAATCCCATCATATGTCGTTGAGAATTGTACTAAACGTGTGAATGTTATTGGTAATGCCTTAGGTGGTAACAAAATGGATCATAGTTGGATGAATGCTTTAAGAATTAGTAAAGAATATGAGAAAGGGGTGGACGAATTTATTGAATTCGCTAAAAAGAATGCTCCTGCAAGAAATGGGAAGTATTTTTGTCCTTGTGTCAATTGTTTGAATGAGAGTAGACGGGATGTTGATGTCATAAAGGATCACCTACTTTGTGATGGAATAAATCTGCGATACACAAGGTGGATATGGCATGGTGAGGAAGTAACTGATTGTCCGTCACACAAGAAGGAAGCTGTGGATGTCATAGATGAAGATAGAATGGAGAGAATGATTAACGATGTTGAGGCAGAATCCTTTGCGCAGTCGCAGGAGTATGACAGCCTGCGGAGTGATGCAGAGACACCATTGTACAGTGGTAGTAAGTACACGCGGCTGACAGGAACATTACATTTGGTTAACTTAAAGGCAACTTGTGGGTGGACCGATAGTAGTTTCACATTGCTACTTGAACTATTGTGTGATATGTTTCCGGAGGATAATGTACTTCCAAATCGTATGTATGAGGCTAAGAAAATCCTGTCTACAATGGGTATGGAGTATAAGAAGATACATGCTTGCCCTAATGACTGCGTACTGTACAGAAATGAGTACGGAGGTCTTAGTGAGTGTCCTAAGTGTAAAACTGCACGATACAAAGTGAAAAAAGATGGTGGTTGTGGTGATGTGACAAGTAAAAGGCAACCTTTAAAGGTTATGTGGTATCTTCCAATAATACCACGTTTTAAACGTTTGTTTGCGAGTGCAACAAAAGCGAAGAAGTTGAGATGGCACTCTGATGAGAGAATATCTGATGGGAAATATCTTCGGCACCCAGCTGACTCTTCACAATAGAAAAAAATAGATGAAATCTTCCCTCAATTTGGCAGCGAGCCGAGAAACCTACGGCTTGGGCTTTGTACAGACAGCATCAATCCGTATAGAATCCTAGGTGGGTCACGCGAGGGTGCAGTTGTTAAAAAGCCAAAGTGGTTTCATCCCATAGTAAGTACATTCGATCCTACATAATTGTTTCATTGACGGTCCTTTTAGACATACCTTTATTGATTTTAACAACCAATTGCATCCCTTTGATTAAAAGTGCCCTCGGCAACCTGGCAACACTGAATGCGGATATTGTGTTATACTTTATATATATAACATAACTCAAAGTGGAATTACTAGTGATTTTGAAAAGGTAATCGCTTCTTCATTCTCAAATGATAATATTTTTGGTGTTCTAATCGAAATGCTAATTAATTCATTTGCTTGAGATTCATTTCATCAAAGCTTATTACTTTCTAATTTTCAGATTTTTGATAATGAAGATGCCTACCTACGTGAAGGCCTTGATTTGATCAGAGATCTTTTGGCTGGACATCTTCTTCAACATATAGAGCAGTAAACTTGTTATTTTATATCAGTTTGTACTTGTGTGATGACAGCGTTTTGACACTTTCTGGTTGTTTTTTGTTGATATATATAGTAGTAGGTTGCATGAAAGGTTATTGTATGTATATATAGTAAAGATTGTAGTGCTGGATGTCCTTACCAGTTTGTAACGGACAGTGTGGTTTATGAATCCATCTTCTATTCTATTTCTGCAGTTTCAATTCGTTGGGTAATACAGAATGTAAATTATGGTATAAAAAAAAACCTAACTTTTAGACGTCCCAAATTAAGAATTGGGAGGTCTAAAGTCCCTCAGGGTGGGACTTTAGGCGTCCCAAATTTTAATTTGGGACGCCTAAAGTCAGACTTTGGGCGTCCCTATCATTTGGGAAGTCTTTTGTTTCAACTTACTACGCCCCCCAGCATATACGTCCCCCCGTTTTGGGACGTTAAAAGTGCCAAATTTGGGAGGTTAAAACCCCTTTTTGTAGTAGTGGATAACTCTCTTTTAAAAAATTAAAATTAGATTCGTTCAAAATATATATTTTATTTAAAAAATAATTTTATGATGGATAATTATATTTTGTTTAAATCGTAAATGCTATTTTGCAGGATAAGAAATTTGTAAAATACAAATAAGCTAAATTATACGTTTAGTTCTTTATGTTTACTTCAAGTATCATTTTTGTCCCTTAAGTTTATAAAGTGCACTTTTAGTCCCTTAATGTTAACACCGTTAGTTTGACTTAATGGAAAATATTGACTCAACAATTTTAAGCGATGCCTGTGCAATTAAGCGCTGACTAAGCATGCCTACATGTTAATCTTTAATTTAATATGTTTATATTTTAAAATAAAAATAAATATGGGAAAAAGAAAAAAGAAAGTGTCTTCTCCTCTTTAACAACGTATAAACTTCTTTGAGCCCAACGACTTCACCTCTAATTCCATTTCTTCATGATTCATTATTTTAGATTAGTTATGGGTCGATTTTTCATAATGGCAGGGTTGTGTCTGCAGATTATTTGAATCAGGAGGAGTTTTTTCAATATGGAGGACTCCAATTTGTTTAAACCTTAGTTTCGCATATTTAGGATTATGCCTTCGGGTTTTGACACATAATGATATTAGGATGCTGTCTTCTTTTTTCTTTTAGTTTGCCAGTATTGTTCACCTAGGTTTTTATTCTAGATTATGGGATGACTTGTAATATTACTTTCTATGTAATTTTATGTTTTAGGTTTAGTGGCAATAAAGAAGAAATTCGATGATCTCCGCAAGGATGAATGCAACCAATAGTACACATAAAAAGGAAAAAAAAAAAGACTTACAGATTGACGTTCACGGACTAGTTATTTCTGTGGGTGAGATGTTGAAGCAGTAGGGATAAGTTCGGGATGGAGGGATCGAAGCCGTAGGGATGAGTTAGGGATGGAGGGATCATTAATGAGAAACTATAAACCAGTCCGTAAAGATTAAATCGTTTTCAATTTATAGGTTTTAAAAAAATTAATTTATTAAAATACTAACATATAGGCATGCTTAGTTAGCGCTTAATTGCATAGTCATCACTTAAAATTGTTGAGTCAGTATTTTCCTTTAAACCAGACTAACGGTGTTAAGATTAAGGGACCAAAAGTGTATTTTATAAACTTAAGGAACTAAAATGATACTTGAAGCAAACATAAATGACCAATTGTATACTTTGGGATTGACTACGGTCCTCTACTCTTATCGTTCTCTTCTCATGCTCTTCCCCCCACTACTCATCTCAACCTATAGATTAAAATTTAAGCGGTTCATATTTAATGTTTATAAAAATATTTTAAAAAATATCAAATTATTAAAAAAATAATTAAATAAATTCAAAAACACTAAATTTTAGTTATGATAATCTAAACATGTAATAAAAAATATTTAAAAATAATATTTTTATAAAACATTAAATCTGAACCCTTCAGATTTCAATATAAAAGTTGAGATGAGTAGTGAAGGAAAAGAGGATGGGAAAAGAACAGTAAGAATAAAGGACCGTAGCCAATTCCGTATACTTTAGCCATTCAAATATATCACATTCCAACAAATTTCCTGTACGAAGAACCATATATTTTTAATTTACTCGTGCATCTCCAGGGATATATGGTAGTTACTTATCTACGATAATATGAGGGACACTGCATGGTGGATTATGTGACAAGTTGAATGCCCACTTATGTGTCATATAGCAGTGTGCTAGTGTCCCACACTAGATAAGTTAAAATATTTAATATATCTATCACTTCTATAATAGGAAAGACAATGGTAAGCTGGTTATGTGACATGTTGTAGGCCACATGACTACATCCATTGTTAGATAAATTAAACTATTTAATCTATTATTTTTTTGCCAATGTTATTATAATTACTACTACTATAATTATTATTACTACTACTACTACTTTTTTTTTTAGAACAGACTACTACGACTACTACTTAAATCTACTTACGGATACCTTCCAGTGACATGTGGCTACCCCACGATTATGTCATCATAACTTCCATCTTCATTTTTAAAATCCAAAATTAAAAATCTAAATCACAATAAAATAACATATTTAATCTATTATAAAAATTTAAATACTAAATTTTTATAATTACATTTGGCCTTTTGTGCGTAAGTAATAAACGTGATAGGAGTGGTATATATGTCGAATATAACTTTTTGATTGAATATAATTTAATTATCTTGGCGTTTGAACTGATTTTGTTTCTAAGAAAATAAAAGGTAATTTTTTGTTTGAATCTACAATTGCAAAAACACACTATAGGTGTTTATTCTTTCAGTTACCCCATCTACATTCCATATAAATTGTGCAACATTGTGTTAAGAAATTTTGAAAACTTACCCTTCAATATTGTTGTAAGTCAACTAAAAGTTTAGATCTTAATGTTTTAGGGAAGTGTGGATTATGGCGTTAGCGTTAAAAATTTATAGGAATTTGTAATTAAAATCTTCAGTTTTTTAACTACCACCTAGTTCTTATTATAAATTCATTTTAACTAATTCCTACATATCAAGGATTGTTAGTTAAATAAGTAAATATGCTTAAATGTTCCCAAATTTACCCTTATTAAAATTTTTTCTCTATCTGCATTTATAAATCATTCTCAGACCTCTTTTTTTTTTCCTATTCCTACCAAGAATTAAATAAGGGTAAAATTGAAAAAATTTTATTAATAACATGTAAGTGGACTTATATTTTGAACCAAAAGTTTTTTTCAAAAATTAAAGTGAACTTACAATAAGAACTAGAGTGGTATAAAAGAGCATTATGGTCTTTTAACAACATTAGCAAATTGCCCATAAATATGTGGAATGAGATGTAGAGAATATATAGGAGAAAGAACGGAAAGTTGGGGCCAAAAGGTTGGGCCTTTTTCTGTGAGTTGGGGGTCTTATAAGCAACCACCATTCTAGTGGAGCAGGACTCTTCTAAGAACATGAGAAGAGTTATATGAGCATTTAATGAGTTTTTTTTTATTTTTATCCTTATTAATTATATATATATTGCATTAAAAGGTTGGTGATATCTGTATTTATTCTATTTCTATATCTTAATTGCCCTTCACAAATAAGGTTATCCTTGGAAAGAGAAGTTTACAGTACTACAGAAGGCAATTTCAGTGTCTATTTTTATGCCCTTTAGACACTCGTTTTCAAGGGAACGTGTATGTGAGTGTTGTTGAAAGTTTAAGAATAGATGTTGGTTTTAGAACAATCATGGTAATACACTTGCAATGACTGTTTGCAAAAAAACAGTTTTGTATCTATAATACAACGACTGTTTTTAGTAAAATAGTCGTTGTATGTTTAAATAAAACGACTATTTTCTTAAAAACGGTCGTTGTAACTATTTTTTTTAAATATTACTCAATTTTTCTAGTAGCATAGACTTAAAACCACAAAAAGGATATAGTAAATAAGCAAACTTAATTTCTATGCCATAATTTGCTATACAAAAAGAAGAATATTTCACCTCTTCTAATGCAGCACAATTAAATAAAAACAATGGTAGTTTCTCTCAGGGTCTAAAACTTGATAGACACAGGCTCGTTCCAGCAAATAAGTTCGAAAGCAGCTCCTGAAATTCTCCCCTTATGATCAAACTATAGCTCCACAAACTTCCCAAATCGACTGAAATAGAGTTATGCTCAAGTCGGGACAAAATTCAAACCAATCAAAACAAAGAAGAGCATAAGAATTGCAAAGATAGGAATAAAAAGGACCATACTTATGAATACCAAATTAAAATCGAATCTACAATATAAAATATAATATAATATTCTTGAATAAGGTTCATAAATCTCTATCTTCTTCTTCAAGCAATTATATGCTCAATTCCTCACACTGAATATCCGAATATACTGCTAATCTTTCTCTTGAGAAAGCTCCAATTGGTTTATAACTTTCCTTTTACTTTTATTCACTATTTTTTTATTTTGCTACTGATCACTTCTTTCCTTCATGCACAGATGATAGATCATTTACCTAGCTAAACAGTAAAACACTAGCATTTGAAAATGCCTCCACCCTCCAAGCACAATAAATCATAAATACATCATATGAATGACGGATAGCTTTCAGTGAATCAGTTCATATATAAATCTCTTTTTGAACATATATGATACTATTTCAATTCAGTTTTGATTCCTCTAAGACTTGTTAATCGTCTCTGGTTTTCTCTGCAGGTTCGCATAGTAATGAGTATCATCTCGGCAAGTGCAATGCAATTAAACTTGTTATATGACAATTATGGATTACCACCATGCCCAACTTTAGGTCCTGTTACCCGTCGCTATTTCTTCATCTCCACCTCGACATCATCTTCACTGTCGGCGGACATGATGGCTGCCACATCATCTCCCAGATTGGCATTCCCTGGTATTTTCTTATTAAAAAAACCCCTTTAGTAAATCCTAATTGAAAATAAAGGGTTCAGTGGGATCTGACATTAGGCACACAAGAAAAGGCAACAACAGTAAAAAATGAATCTTACCTTTCAATAGAACCTTCGCACACCAAGACAAAGTTGCTTACACCTGCGTTCTCTACCAGATTGTCTCGTCTACGATCCACCCAACTTCGGCATCTCCTTCTGGCAAGCTCGCTAACTTCTCTTGGTAAATTGCTTCAGGTAACCTAATAATGTTGCAAATTTTTTTCAGTGTCCGCATCGAGTACGGCAAAAAATCCCTCACCTTGTGCCTGAACTTCGCCTCCTTCACATTGAGTTGGTTTCTAAAGCTGACCCATGCTCTGTAAGAGTGAAGGCTGAGGAGAGTGAATCCACTCTGAGAAGAACCAAAGGCTTTCCGGGAGGAGGGGGGGGGGGGAGAGAGAGAGAGAGAGAGGACAGGAGAGTAGAAGGAAGCAGGGCATGACAGCGACGGAGAAGCCAGTGCCTCTGGTGGTCGGCAAGCTCGCCACTGGTGGTCATGGATTTTGGAGAGTTCAGAGAGTCAGGGCAAAGTGAGGTAGGCGGAGTGATTTGGGGATTTTCAAACAACTTTTAAAGTCTGTTTGCTTAAAAACAGAAGTTAAAAGCTATCTTTTTAACATCTGTTTTACATAACATACGTTAAAAATAAGTTTTTCACGACTGTTTTTTAAAACAAACGTTAAAAGTTGGTTTAATGTCTGTTTTTTTTTAAAAAAAGAAGTAGAAAGGTAGATAAAATTTTCTAAAATGTCACAGCCTAATTTTTAAAATCTAATTTTTTAGAAACATTGGTTAATTAGGGATGTAGAAAATGTTTTTTGTAGTAGTGAATTATTTCAAATACACTTATTATTTGTAACTAATTTTAACCACTTTCTCAAATCATGTAATTCAATTATTGAACTCTTATAAATAAGATAAAAAAGAGTAACATCAAGTTGTTCCACGTATCAAACTTGAGAAAATTCTACCAATATGCTCCATTCCCACGTCTCAAAGAGGCCTTACTTTCTATTCCGGGGGGCATTTTTCCACTTTTATTCACTTCCAAATCCCTCAAATTCTAGAAATTTTAGAAACATCGAAATTGCTTGAACATATCTTCGATGGTGTTGTCCTATTAGATTTCTGGTATTAGCTTGTTCATGAAATGCCATAAAGAGATGAATTGGTCCTTATTAGGGTTCTGCACAAGTACACTATCTTACATCTTGACAACTTAACAAGTTTTGGAAAACTTTTTTCTGTCCAGAGTCTCTCCATCTTTGGAAAGACATTTTGGAGAGAAAATTATATGGACCCACATCATGTTCTTCCTCCCACCTCTCTCTTCCCACTATATCACTCCCTCTTGTCTTATTTATAAGCAACTTTCATCTTGATTACGCAAAACGAACTAGTAGTTAAAAGTAATAAGTATGTCAAAAATATCATATATTTTTTTTCCATATATACCCCTATTTATGGAAAGAGTGTAGGAGAGAGAATAGATAAAAAGTATGAGAGATAATGAGTTTAAGATATGAGAAAAAATAAGTATTTAATAAAGGTAAAATAGGAACAAGAAGCTTACATTTTCAGACAAAAAATGAAATTTGTTTATAAAAAGGACCAGCCTTATGAGAGAGAAAGTTGCTTATAAATAAGATCGGAGGGAGTACCCTCTAATCCAAATAAGGCAAAATACATTTTCCTGTCCATTTCCCCCTTACTTTTCTCCTCTCCCTAATTTTCTCTCCATTCAAACATATTGTTAGGGGAATTACAAAAAGTGATTAAATCTGTCCATTTAGTAATTAATTCACACAATCACTTTTTGACACAAAGAACTCGGTTAATTCACTTAAGCACAAAATGAGAATTTTAGATGCTAAAAACTCAAGATAAGATATAGAAAGCTATCATATAATAGTGATTTATCATGGTCCTATTTATAAGTTGAAGATAGAGAATTTTTTTAATTCTATTTATAAGTCACATAATCAACTTTTTGACATGAATGTACAATTTTGCCCTCAATTTATCATCGTGTAGGTTGTTATTTTTCTTGAAAATGTATATATTAAATTGGGGTAAAGTTAGAAAGTTATTAAAGTTTAAGACAGAGTTAATGACAAGGGTTTTCTTGGTTCCTTTCATGAAACATGCTAAAAATAATTTATAAATACATTCAGAGTAGTGTGTATATATATATAATTAATATGTATAAATAAACAGCTAGAGATCAATTTCTTTGGCGAGTTGTTGTTCTTATAGTGGCAAGACACCATTATTATTGTGATGAGATTTCTTATCTTCTTTTCAGATTCCTGATATCTTAACAGATGTCCAAGTTTCATAAAGGACACCGGATCAACAATAGTGAAGATTAATCATTGAGCTGCATTTAGATTTTTTTTTTTTTTTTTTTGGGGTGGGGCGGAACCAAATTCCATTATTGTGGTTATGGCAATCGTACTTTGACAGCCATATCAAAGAATTGCCCCTTTAATTTGATGAGAACTCTGAGGAACCGGTTTTGGTCCTCATCAGTTGTCAAGAAATTCATGAAGAGCCTTGGGAGGGAAGATTAGACATCATTTAAAGAAAAAAATTCAGAAGAGGACATATTAATTAATTAAACGAAAATTTTACATCATAAGAAACACAGCTCTTACATATCATTATCAGAAAATAATCAATCAAAAGCTCTATCATCTGGAATGAAGTGCTAATGATCATAATTTTATTTCTCACCTCATCAACAGGATCAGTTGAACATAAGAAGTCAACTATGACTTCAAAATTTAGAAGCAGTCTTACCACCTTGCAGAAATTAAAACCATTATTCTTTATGCGGAACGCAATGATAATGATCAAGAGAGAACACTTATACATTCACCTGCAAAATAAGAAAGAAATAGCTATTTCAAAGGAGAGGCTGGATATGAAAGACAAATGCATAATAATTTGCCTCCATGTTTATTATTTATTAATCTAAAATATATTCAAATTTTTGTATCTAATGTAATAATAAATACTCAAAAGTCTGTACATGAACCTTATTATTATCAATAAACGCGATGTTCTGATGATCTGGATGGATCTAAAACTTCAAGCCATGTTTCTCGAGCTTCTCTTGAATAACAACATCAATTCGTTCAGCCACATCAGACTCGAGAAAATTCTTCCAATCTCCAACATTCCCACGCCTAAAAAATGCACTATGTTCTATTCCATGTGGCGCTTTTCCACTCTTATTCACCTCCAAATTGCTCAAATTCTCAAAACTACATAGCTTCAATATATCACTCACAATATCATCCTCCTCCTCCTCCTTAGAGAATCCATACCCCATGAAAACTGCAAGGTCCTTTAATACCCTATCAGGTTCGCTCTTCATGTCCTCATATTTCACAAACTTTATTTTATTTGGCTTCTCCAAACTCTCCTTGTAGTACTCCAGCAGGTGATCCCAAAATGGCCCCCAAGGGCTCACTCCTCTGCAAAATTGCTCGAACGAATCTGCGATCGCATTGTCCTCCCGGATTTCTGGTCTTATCTTGTTCATGAAATGCCAAAAAGAGACGAACTGGTCCTTAGGGTTTCTGCACAAGTACACTACCTTGCATCGCGACGACTTAATGGACTCCGGCAACAAAACATATGGCATATGAGCGCCAAAAAGCCTTGGTAATGAGAACATGCTCGGATCGGGCTCGGGTTGCTCATTGTAGAGGATGGTCTCCATGTTGCGTACCAATTTATGAGGGTTAGAGGTGAGGAGAGGGTGAGTAGTAGAATTCATTCGGGTCGGGTTTGGATGATGGGTCTTGCGGTTAAGAATAGCAAAGGTGAGGGCTTTGAACCAGGTGGTGCCACTCTTTGGTGAGGTGGCAAGGATTATGTCGGAGTCGAGTGCTTGGAAGTGGTGTTGACAATTGAGAATGGCTTGCAGTATCCACTTGGAGAACCAGAAACCTTGATATTGGTAGAGTTTGTTCATATACACGTGCGGTTCAGCGGGTAAGGTTGCAATCAGGTCCTTACACTCTTGGGATAGGCCTTCATCGTCTTCATCCCAAGGGAGGGGGATAGCTGCTGCAACATTAGCTGCCATGGTGATTATAATAATTCTTGTGTCGGCAAGTATGGATAGAACAAATATTTGATTAATGAAGTGAAGGTAATGAGATCTTCTAGGGCTTCATATAATGGTAGTGATCAGTGACGGAGAGAAAAATATCAGTTATCATTATTTTCTTTGACAAACATGGTGGGGCCACAGTGTGAGAAGGCCACACAATTCATATAATTATTTTCTCTTGTTTAAAGAACTAAAGAAAATCAGTCATTCTTTCCTTATTAAAGCCGAAGAATTTCTGTGAAAATATTCTTGCTACAGAAGAGACTAATTTTAATTTCTGGTTAGACTAAAATCAAAGAGTATACCATCTTTAAATTTGTTGCTGCATATACAAGGACAATGAAAAATCAGAACGAAAAAGAGCAGACTGAGGCAACGAATAGTGGTTAGGCCATTATTTTTTTTGTGATACAAAGGCAAGCATAGCTTGAGAAGATACAAGATCAGGAGCAAGGCCCCAAAGATTACTCTTGTGGCAGTAAACCACGTTCTAACGCAAAAAGACTAATACATTCCACCATAGGTGTGCGTAATTCGGCATAGTTGAGATTGCTGTAGTGAGCGTGCAAGGTAATCAGTCTGAAGTTTTATCTTCCAAGTGCACCACAACTTCAAGCTGGGATACAGGGTGCAACACAGATATGGGCATAGACTCCAAATAATTGCTCTTCTCAAGTCTCACGGACTCACTGGGAATTACCATAGAAAGAGGAGTGGGGTCAACTCCCTTGTGGTGATCGTTGTGAGGGGTTAGGTAGTGATTTAAATTACTCAAAACACAAGTGGGATCTGGTGGGTCCACTTCTTCATGTGCTATTCCACATTTGGAGATTTTTATTGGCCCATCCGTCAAGCTCCCTCTAACTAGGTTGTGGGTCCTTATTTTAATAGCTTTCTTTGGCTTGGGAGAAGCATGCGGAATATTTGGGCTCACATTGGTTAGGCCATTATTGTAGTATACAGATAAACAAGGGAATCAAATCTTTGTAGCTGTCATGCAGTGCTTATCCAAACACGAGGGTCATGCACATACACACATATACAGCTGTGATACACGAATATCTCTGCAATTAATCTTGTTGGACTTTGGGTCCAAGTCCGCTGCTGATGGGTCGGACTATTTGATTAGGAAATAAGTAGCCTAATCAAATAAGAATAAAAATCAGTATTAATTGCAGATTATGGAATTAATTGAGGGACAATTAATTGTTGTCTTGGAGGGCAAGAAGGAGTGCACACATTTCCTAATTAGTGGCCTCCATAAACCATTATAAATAGGGTATGCCTCCTCAATTGCAATTCGCCCTGCCATTGAGTTTTCTGGCAATTCCCTTCACTCCTACCATCTTTCTGGTTCTGGTGATCTGCTATGCAAATTACAATTAGGCTCTAGTAGTCTAATAATTGTGTGGGCACAAGTATGGAGTATTGGAGCTTTGACTCGGATCCGAACATGGATTCGTCCAGGTACGTCTAATCTCCTTTTAGTTAATATTTTTTTCCTACAAATCTTTTCATTTGATTCTCCTATTCTAACAAAAACATTAACCATTTGATTACAATTCATGTCAACGTGAGTGAAAACTTCATACGATATGTTTTGAATCATGAATTAGGGTTTGGTAAGATTTTATTAAAGAAATTTAGTTTGTCCCGACAAAACAGTGTCAAGTGGCAAAGAAATTAAATTACCCATAAATATATATGTGGAGAAGTTGAGGGGTCCATGAGCAACCACCATTCCAGTGGAGGGAGGGCTAATAAGGGGACGGGTTGGAAAGTGGGGTGGAGCTATCCCCAAAATATGACTTCCTTTCACTCTTCACCAAGTTAGGGGGAAAATGATAAGCGGTATACCGAGATTCGATGCAATATATATAGTACAGCTTGAGCTTGCTGTAAACATATTTTTTTAATATGTGATCTGATTTTGCACGCAATATATATCCACCTCAACAGTTTTAGAAAGTTGTTTTGTATGATTGCATTGAGGGGAAATTTCCAAGGGTGGAGAAGAGGAGAAACCAATTAGAGATGTGGAAGGCAATATCGAGTGTATGAGATATTTTCTATAAGGGACACTACAAACAAAAAAAGACTTTTGGTGGCGACAAAAGTCATCGCTGAAAGTCTAAAAGTCGCCGCTCAAAGTCTTTCAGCGGCGACAAAAAGTCGCTGCCTATGCGACTGTCGCGAATAGTATTCGCGGCGACTATTTTTGTCGCCGCTGAAATTATTAATTTTTTTTTAAAAAAATTAATACTTTCAGCGGCAACTTTTGTCGCCGCTGAAAGTCACCTTCAGCGGCGACACAAAAGTCGCCGCTGAAAGTATTAATTTTTTTAAAAAAAAAATTGAAAAATTATTTTTTAAAAAAAATTCAAATTTTCTTAAAAAAATTAATTTACAATTGCCATGTGTCTCCTTCCGGTGCTGCCACGTGTCACCTCCTTATAATTCTTCCAAGTGACTCTCCTCCAGTTCGAACCCGCGACCTCAGGGGGCCGATGCCTTCGCGCGCGAGTCTCTGCCAGTTGCGCCGAAATGAACCTATGTCATATTATTACATATTATTATATATATAATATTATCATATATATAAACATACATACATATAATTAATTAATTATATACAATAATTAATTATTAATTAAATATAATATCATTAAAAATAATGAAAAATTAAATAAAAATGAAAAAAATATTTATATATTTAAATTAAAAAATGTTTTAATTAAAATTACTTAATAAATAATAATTTAATATCATAAATATTATTTTTAATATAAAATTATAAATATAATATTAATAAGTAATAATATAATTTTAATAATTAAGGTTAAATAGAATTATTTAATAATTAATATTTTAATTTTATAAATATTATTTTCAAAAAATATTAATAAAAAAAATATGAAATTGACTTTCAATGGCGACTTTAGTTGTCGCCGCTAAAAGTGAGTTTCAGCGGCGACTTTTGATAGTCGCCGCTGAAAGTGTTTTAAAACTTTTTTTTTTTAAATTTCAAATAAGACTTTTAGCGGCGACACTAAAGTCGCCGCTGAAAGTGAGTTTCAGCGGCGACTTTTAATAGTCGCCGCTGAAAGTGTTTTTAAAAATTGTTTTTAAAAAAAATTTTAAATAAGACTTTTAGCGGTGACACTAAAATCGCCGCTGAAACTCACTTTCAGCGGCGACTTTTAATAGTCACCGCTGAAAGTGTTTTTAATTTTTTTTTTAAAATTTTAAATAAGACTTTTAGCAGTGACACTAAAGTCGCTGCTGAAAGTGAGTGTCAGCGGCGACTTTTAATAGTCGCCGCTGAAAGTGTTTTTAAATTTTTTTTTTTTAATTTCAAATAAGACTTTTAGTGGCGACACTAAAGTCGCCACTGAAACACACTTTCGGCGGCGACAACACAATGTCGCCACGGAAAGTGACACCTTCAGCGGCGACATTAAAAGTCGCCGCTGAAAGTCTCACTTTCAGCGGCGACATTGTGTTGTCGCCGCTGAAGGTGTAACTTTGAGCGGTGACACTTTTGTCGCCGCCAAAAGTCTCACGTTCAGCGGCGACATTAAAAGTCGCCGCCAAATGTCGCCGCTAAAAGTGGTTTTTTTTGTAGTGATAGCAGCATCTTTACTTAATGGGTTAAAACTTTATGAATAAACCTTAAATGTTTATTCGGTTCCTTCTTGAATGTTTGTCAATCTTGATAACCAGGTACCAATATGAGACAACAAACTCCAACTTGAATTTCATCATTTATCAATACCTTATTTAGATCACTCAATGTGATCCAAGTCACAAATAAGGTATTTGATCCTTCAATGTCTCTAAATGCATGCAGTTCATTTGAGGATCTATACTTTATGTGTTTATGACCTATTGACTTTATGGTCACACAACACCCTTAATGGGTTTAAATCAATTTAAAACCACATGATGAAATTATTTAACCGGCAATTTTATAACTTGCCTCCAAGAATGACTAGATTAAGCAATTCATGGTGGAACTAAGCAATCAGTGACTACTTAGCAATCTTGTACTCTTCCATAATGCAATTTGTTCAGTAAACGTAAAGATGCATCAGAATGTTAACCATTTTATAGCTAACACATCATACTAAACTAAACAAATCTAATCATTCTCCTATATGTAGAGCATGAGACTTGATGTACATTTTATAATGAGCTTCATGACTTGCAGCTTTTCAATTATTATTCAAGCAAGAATATGCTTGATAATCCTCCTAAAGTTTCCTTGCAATGACATTGCCAGTTTGTGTACACATTCAAGCAAGCCTGCACCTATGAAACTGGATTATAAGGAATACAATGATATATATATATATATATATATATATTAGAGACATGTGGGCAATCTAATTGTATTTTCATAACAACTACCATCAATCCATAAATGTTCAAATACTTGTGATCATAGGTTTCTTATGATATTCTCAAGCATTTTGAGAACAGTTTCCTTATGTATTCTAATAGAATACTACAATTAACCTAGTCCTGTCATAAATTTGAACAATGATAATTTTGTTATGTGTAACACTTTATGTCAAAATTCACAAGCATTGAGTAAATCATCATTTTGTTCAATATAGATGATTCAACTCCTACTAATCTAGTGATATAAATAGTATTATGATGCTTTCAACATTATCATGTATGTGATTGCATCATAACACATTATTCACCACTAATGTGAAACATGCATGTGAGGACAATTTCTCAATTTTGCTAACTGAATTCTCCTCATAATTCATGTGGCCTTTCTTTTAATTCACACACATCTCTCCTTGTTACTATAATGGAAAGATGCTAATGGAATTTAGGGTCACTCTCATTGTTTATGCTCTAGTCAGATTACTTGAAATACATGATGTATTATTGGTAGCAATTGCCAAATTTAAATTGTCATTTGGTCTTAACCCAATCTTTTAATAGATTGAAGTTGTACAATAAGAGCACCATCTATCAATTTAGAATATTCCTTGCTTGTTTCGGGATATTTTTCCTAATAATTGATAGAGTCCTTAATGTTGATACTTCTTATTTCAAACTTGACTAATTGAAAATTTCAGAACTTCATTATGTTTCACATTTACCTCAAGAAGAAGAGTATCATGTAAAACCAATGTTCTATTATGATTAGAGGTTACAACCTGTTATGTGTAATCATCCTGAATGAGTTTGATCACTCTCACTAATCATACCATTTCTTAATAATTTGGCATTTCAAAATTACTACACACCTTCTAAAATAGAGAGGATAGCTCAATAGAATTCCCAAGATCTCTCTGCATCTTCACCAAAATATGCAGTCTTAATTTCTAGGATGTTTTCCATCCACACTCTTTCATTTATAAGACAATTATATATAAACTAAGCTTCCAATTTTCAGATTTTTAAAAGGGTTTAAATATGATTTTGTTGGAAACTCATCTAAGATATAAAGTTGTCTTGAGTGTATTTTTTAAGAGGAAAACATATAGGCTAAATTACTATCCTTAACCATGTACTCATCATGTCATCCATCTCTTCTAATTGACTTCAATATATTAATCTGTTTACCAGATTAAATTACCCACTTCTACTTTATATTCTCTAAAAATGTCAAATGACACTACTTAATTATAAAGCAAAAGATGTTCAGGTATTTGAAGAGTCAACTAAATCAGGATGAACTATTTCATCTGTTAGAACAAAACCAATGGCAAGTGTATATCCACTACTGCCTCCAATCAAGCCACTAATCATAGATAGATTAAACTTGATATGTTTATTGCTTTATGGCTTTAGGATTGGTAGCTTGATGTCCCTTATTTAAAATCTCATGCTTTTCTAAAAGGGAGCAAAACTTATATAAACATATTTACAATGAATACTTATTATCCATGCATGTATTCATGAAAATGAGTAATAAATTATGAGATAATAAACAAAGGATCTATTCCACCAAGATTAATGGAGACATCTTACCCTATGATGAAGAATCACTTAATAGTCAACAAAACAATGCAATAACATTTATGAGAATGTCTAAATATGTCTCTCAGCCTATCAACAACCATTGACTTTACTCCATTCTTTATGTACTTTTAATAACTAGCTTTTAACTGAGATTATTTTATTGAGACAATAATGTTATCTCATTTCTCATGCTAGCATTATAAATACTAGAGTTTTTCTTAAAGTCAATTTTGTCCTAATGGCAGAAGTTCTCTTTATAGGCTTAATTTTCTCTAATAAATTATATCAAACTAAATAATTGAATAGATAACCATCATGCTGCAAAGTCAAAATCAAAATTAAATCATACTTACAAAACTACTATAAGAGGCAAGCAACCATCGCGTATAGGTGTATGTTTACCAATGTAATTCATACAATTATAAATTCGTATAACTAAAGTCTATCTGTGGGCAAAGACATTAGCATAGCATGAATTTATCTCAAATTGGTGAAACTGGAATGCAGTTATATCCTCTAATACCTGTGGGCTACTTAGAAAATATAATGTTGTTCCATTCCACCCTAATTAAAACTATGATTATAATTATCTACCTGTGGGCAAAAATTAATTATAATCACACATTTAATTACAATTGACGTCTTTAAATCTTTGAGTGATGTATTTTTGTTTAGTAGAACAAAATAGAGTGTATGTGCCTAGTGAGGATGCTGTGGCTACTCCTTGATTCTACATACTCATCACAAAGACATCACATCATTGTGTATACTAATTGTACATGTGAACATAATTTGATATGGTAAAACCTTATGTGATGATTACCTATGCATACAATATGTGCATAAGGATGCTGTAGCTATTCCTTAAACAAAATTACATGCTAATCACTAATATCAAACATGTACAATTCAAATGTCGTATATATACACAATGTCAATGAGAATCCTAATTAATTAATTTAATCAACTTTTGAATATTAATATTTTAAAATCCATATATGATTATTTATGCATGTTGTAAGAGGGCGCTGTAGCTACCACTCTAGCATGCAAGTTAATCATAAATATTAATCATGTGCACTTAAATTCTGTATATGCACAACTTTATGGAGGATTTAACCAATTAATTTAATCAACATAAGTGACTAAATACAATCCTCCCACTTTGATTAAATTAATATTACCCACTAAATAGAGTTGATATTTTAAAACATAAAAGTGATTATCTATACATACAATAGAGGATGCTGTGGCCAAGCCTCTAGATGCATGTTAATCACAAATATCAACCTTGTGCATTTAAATTCCAAATATGCACAAAACTTTAATGAGAATTTATTTAATAGATTGATTTAATCAACAAAATGTGACTAAATAATCAAGGAAAAACTAAGTTCTCCCACTATTTTGTGCATCCAAATTAAATCTAATATATGCACTTCTTGATGGAGGGATTAATCAATTAATTTGCTCAACAAGGTCCCTAGATAATTAATTAGAAACCCTCCCACTGTTTTATATATCCAAAAAATTGTTTAAAGAATTAATTTTGGCATATTTCAATTTAAATTAAGTTTTGCAAAAATTAGAATAGTTAGATAACTGCCCAAAATGAATTATCGAAATATTTTGACAATTAAGTAACATGTCAAAATGATTTTTGCAAATTTTCTAGAATATGAAAAATGCCAAAGTTAACCTCTTTTCTTAATTTAAACAATTAGATGTGACATTATCAAAATTATACATAAAACAGAAGCTAATTTAATAAACAGTGAGCAAAACCTTTTTTGGAAATTAGATCTTTATAGCCCAGCTAAAGAAAAAATGTAACAGAGCCCATACAATATTTTCCAAAAAAGAGATAAGATAATAAAAGCCCAAAATTGATAAAAACGTCATCTTTAAAATTGTAAAAGCCCATAAAGCCTTAAGGCCCATGTTTAATGAAACAAGCCCATAATGTTAAAAAAAAAAAAGTTCAGTGCCAAGTTAAAAATGAAATCCATTAATTTTGCCTCGGCCCAGATGCTTATCTCGGCCCAAAATCGGTTTCCAGAAAATAAAAATAATAATGTTAAAATGAAAGCCCAATTCGCAATGTAAAGTCGGCCCAAAGTACTTATGCCTGGCCCAAAAACGCTTTCCCCTTCAGCCCAGATATGTGAAATGCGGTGTTTCACTAAGGGGAAAAATGACGCCGTTTCGCTTTCAAACCGTTTCAGCAGGTCAGAGAGCTCCGACGATCGCGATTTCGACGGCAATGATCTCGAAGAGCAAGAACAAAACATGATTTGAAACTCTTATTCTCAAAATCTCTACAAAGAATTGAAAACAAAACTGAAACGAAACGAAATCGGAGGCTCCGGTGGTGACTGCGATAACGGTGAAAGAGCTCAGGGCATATCAGCGAAGCAAGATCCGAAACATACAAGCATGATAATCAAAAAGCAAGGCATGAAATTGAAACGAAAATGAAACAGGGTTTTCGAGCTCTTCGATTTTCCGATGAAGGTCGCGACGGTTTGATTGAAGAACATGACTGTTCTTCCTTTGGCTTCCAAAACAAAAACCCAGCTATACAAATTCACAGATCAACAAGTGATTTTAATATGAATCAGATTTTTTTCAAAAGCTATCAGAAAGCATATTTATGTGAATCATAATTTCGAAAATCATCTATTCACAAAAGGGATTATGAATGCATCAGTCAATGAACACCATATTATAATTGCATCAATTGCAAATGATTACACATACATGTTCAAGAAGGGAAAACAAGAATACAGAACAAAATAATTGCAGAAGGAAAAACTCAAATTCGGATCCTTCGAAGCCCATTGAAGACGATGAACACAATTGCCCTCTCATCCAGTGAATCCAAAAGCAATTTATTAACAATAAATTAAAAACTCAGATGAATTAATTTTCAGCAATAATATAATTCATCTGTTTAAGAAATCCGATATCAAATCCAAGCTATGGAATCCGTGTAAAATTACTACGGGAAGCTTAATTTAATTCCATACTTAGATCATCCCCGATCAAAGAGTAGAAGGCAGAGGATCAGAGAGCGTGGCTCTGATACCACATATAGGACAAAACTCATGAATACCCAAATAAATCTCAAATTAGAGTACATGAATTTTCCTATATCAATAGCGGAAGACTAATAAGAATTACCTCTCGCCATTGCTAAGCTTTGATCGAATGGAGAACTCATGAATCCTGATGAAAGAGAGCTGCAAAAGAATTGAAGACAGGATATGATTGTCAGGTCTCTTTCTGACTGGCTATGAGGCATAGCGATGGCAACTGAGTTAAGAGCCGTCGCCAATCAGGGAACCTCAGATGAGCAGATTAGGTTTTTCCTTGTACGCTCAATTCAGACGGCTATAAACTTAATTGTGTATTTTCCACCATTAGAAAAACCACATTAATAGCCAATAACTCTAATCATGAATTGGGCCTAAATCTGACTAACGGGCCACACTCTGGATATTTTAATTAATTACCTAATTAATAACTAATAATAATTATAATATATATTAAAATATCTAACAACAATATCATGCCAGACTGTGAGTTTGGATTTTATCGACAAACTCAACCGCACATCATCTACGTACGTTCCAACACTCTCCGTTTTAATGGCATCTGTTCCGGTCGGCATTTTTTATTCTAGAGTTAAAGTGCATCAATTACCTTAAAGTATTATTTCAGCTGTATCCATTGTTATAATGTATTTTGTGACACACAAAACACCTTGAAGTATTTTTTCTAGTACACCTAGCATACTAAAATATTTTTTTCTGGTGCGACCAATGCTATAAACTATTTTTATGGTTTATTCAACATCCTAAAGTATATTTTTAGATGTATCTACTACCCTAAATTTTTTAAATTGTTAAGTGTAAAATTATTTAAAAAAGTACTTTTAATGATGGATGTCAATGAAAAAATACTATAGGGTGTTGGGTAAATCACAAAATGCTCTAGGACAGTAAATGCACGTGAAAAAATACTTAGAGCGGTGAATGCGCCTTAACCCCCTAATAATCTATAAAAGGTTGAATCAATGTCTCCTCTAGCGTGGCTTCAAATTCTTTGCGAAAAGCGATTCAAGTTTTCGAAATACGAACATGTTGTCATCGTCTTAATCACTTGTTTTTCCTGTCTTGTTAATATGTATCCTTAAACCTAAAACCCAAAAAACTGACGGTGCGTTCATCGGCTTCGCCGGGGACACCCGTTCTGGCTTCACCAGCCATGTGGAAGCATCTTTTACCCGCCAGGGAATCGTACCCTTCTTAGACCACAAAATAGAGAGAGGGGATAAAATTTTTCCAGCACTTTTACAAGCAATCAAACGATCGGTCATCGTTTTCTCAAAAGACTATGCCACCTCAGAGTGGTGTTTGGATGAGCTTGTAAAGATAATGGGGTGCAAGAAGAAAAGAGAACAAATTGTAATCCCTGTTTTCTATAGGATCAAACCTAGCGAGGTGAGAAAACAATCGGGGGCTTGTGAAGCTGCTTTTGCAGAACTTGAACGATGTTACCGGCGTCGGAGAGTGCGACGGTGACGGAATGCCATGACAGAAGTTGGCAACCTCTCTGGTTGGGATATTTCCTCTTACGGCGGGAATTATTGCTATAAATTTTTGCATGACGAAAAAATTTCTTTAAGATTAACGTTGCTTTAATTTGTTACGTTTCTAAGAATTTCAGAAAGTATTTGAATCATGTGATGGTTTAGACTTTATACCGCTTAGTCAACCGCAGCAACGCAATAAAAAAAAAAATTTCGTCCGCAGATAATAAAAGAGAGATTGGAAGAGGAAGCTTTTGGAGTTTTGAAAGGCGCACTTTGATCCGTCTTTCATATCAGAAAGAACTGATCCAGGCCTTGAATAAATCGTTTCATGCATGTTTTGAAAACTAATAGATGCTGGCTATTGTTTTTGTATAGGACGGAGTCTCACCTTGTTGACGAAATAACAAATGTCGTGAAGAAAAAGATCGAATCAATTCGCCAACGTAACCGGAGAGAGAGGAGGCGGTGCTTCTCTGGATTGTTTTTCTTTTTTTTTCTTTTTTGCTTATTTTAAGTGTTTGTGTGTGATATAAGGTAAGTATGTAAGAGAAATTTTATTTTGAATCATGTGAATAAATTCCTTTGGGCGGTCCAATTGTAATCCCAAACAAGCAACCATATTACAAAACTATAATAAGGATGGCCCCAAATTTGAGGTGAAGAACGGGTGCAGCTGACAAGCCACAACTGATACCTCCAGTCCCAAGCGTAGCTCTAGGGGATTACAAACGGCTCCCAGAATATTTGTTAATAATAATTCAAGACTAGAGACATGTTTTTTCTTTTTTTATGGGTCCTACAAGACTTAGATATGGCTAAACGTTATGTTGTTAATGTTTGAATATGTATGTAGTTTATGCTTCTATATCCTTCTGAGGTTTGTTTTGGATGTTTAAATTGTATCTAAGAAATTTGTTTCTATGATGCAATATAATCACTGCATACTCACAAAAAAATTGATTAATTGATAAAACCACTAAAGTTTTATTAATGTAATAAATTCTCAAAATTAAAATATCATCAAATAATTAAGTTTGTCTAGCATGCCAATAATGAATGCGCTTTTATTTCTTCCTATTCCTATTATAAGGCATCTCCAAGCAGGCTGATTAACCATGAGTATCTCGATTATAATCAAAAGCTACACTGAGGTTCAAGCAAAGGTAATATAATTGTGAGTGTAAATAGAGAAAAGAGTTAATATGCAAATTTATTCTAAAAGTTTTCGTATATGTGCAATGTTATTTCAGAATTGGATTCAATATTGGTCCGGAAGTTTAAAATCATAACAATGTCACCCCTTTAATAACCACCACTTACTTTGACTGGTAATTTTGGCCATAATTGCGTACATGGCAGCCACGTACATTCTGACTTTTCCATCTCATCATCACACATCATCCTCTCTCTCCCTCATTCACTCTTTTCATGGCTCTCCCTCATGCAAATTCACACCTGTTATCACTCTTTTCATTATTCTCTCTTTTCTTAGTCATTCATGCCAAAATTGATATCAATCCTTCACATCTCTTTTCTTAGGTGGTATTTTCATAATAAATACATTAATTACTCTTAACATTTCACAGAATATATATCTTATGAGTGGAAATATAATTCTTCTAGTATATTTTATAAGGTGGTTGCCTGGTTGGAGAAGAAATTCAAATTTCATTTAACATTAACAAATTTCTAGCGCCATAATTTTGAATTTCAAAATTAATTACTAGCAATTTTAAAATCACTACAAATGTTGACACCAAATTTACAAATTTTATTTCTGGCCCAACATAATTTTTGGTAGAAAAATTTGGGCCACGTTTGTAGTGTGGTTGTATAACTGTTGCAAAAATATATTTAAGAAAAGGTTTAAATACCACAAAATTAAAATGACAATTGTAGTGGTTAAACAATTGCCACAATATTCTCCTATAAAGACTAATCTACAAATGCATATCAGTAGCAGCTGCGTTGCCATGCGTATTAGTTTTGTGCAATCGATACAAAACCATTGGCCATGGTATGTTTTGTAGTGGTTTTTCCAACCACTATGCAGTGCATTTGTAGCGATATAAACTATTAAAAATGTAATTGGGATTTGGAGATTCATCACTCGCACAGGGAATATATTGTATGTGTAGACTTTCTGGCAAAAGAGGCTCTAGATTCAAACAATGACCTAACTTTATTGCAAAACCCCCCAGGTTTTTGTTTGATCCAAATTTTAGCTGACTTAAGCTAAAATTTGGATTCTCTTTAGTTCTCTTCCGATCTAGATAGGTTTTTGTACGAGTCCGCCGTGACTCTCAAGGGAACAACTCCCTTGTCATTGTAATACCAAAAAAAAAAGAAAAAAGAAATGTCCCATTTTAACCACTACAAAACCACGATTTTTTTCACCATTTTAATCTATATTTACTTCTAATCACTAAACTAGTTGATTAGAACTGACCAAAAAATCGAATTATTAGAATAAAAGGTAACTTAATTATAAAATCTACTCATATTTTTTTCTATTACACATGAAAAATAATAAACGTACTAGATCAATTTCTTTTCTTTTTTTAATTTTAATTTTGTGATATGTGAGAGGAAGAAACGTATTAGATACTAGATAAATTTTTCTAAGGAAGAATTTCATTAAAGGATCATAAGACCAAATTTATTTCAGTCGAGGACCGAAAAATTCTGAAATTTCACCATAGGACCAAGGACTAGAATGAAATTAAGTTTTTTAGGAAAAAAGATAATAGTTCCCCTTGCTTTATTTTATTTTTTTAAAAATGTTTGATCGTCGCCGGAGATCCGGTGATCCTTCACCAGACGTCGAAGCTCTGGCACCGACCTGCTGGAGCTCCAACTACTGGAACTCTGGAAGTTAATGTGTTATTCATAAGAAAATTCTACTTGTTCATGAAGAGTAGAACACTATCAAATGTGACCTATAAAATTTGTGTTGTTCATATGTTTAATCCTACTTGTTCATGAAAAGCTAGACACTTGTAAATGAGACTTGTTCATTTTCTTGTTAGCATATTAATTTGGGTTGCTTATATGCCTATTTGACTTGTTATGAGGAGCTTGACACTTGCAAATGAACAACACAAGTTTTAATTAACAAGTCCCATTTGCAAGTGAAATATGAATATGAATAACATAAATTAATAAGTTAACAAGTTAACAAATTAATAAGTCCCATTTGTAAGTATTCTACTCTTTATGAATAAATCTTTGTAAGGATTCTACTCTTCATGAATAAGTTTGCATCTCTTCATGAACAAAATGAACAACACATTAATTTCCAGTGGTCGGAGCCCTGACCGGTTGATGCAGGAGCTTCAATAGCCGGCTAGCAATGGCTCGGCTGGTCCTCTATTGCCGGAGCTCCAACGATGATCAAACTTTTTTAAAAAAAAAAAAATAAAGTAAGGGGCATTATTATCTTTTTACCTAAAAAACTTAATTTCATTTTGCTCATTAATCTTGCAGTGAAATGTCAGAATATTTTAGTTCTCGACTAAAATGAATTTGATCTTGTAGTTCTTTAATGAAACTCTGTGTGTGTGTGTGTGGAGGTTGTTTTCTTGGAGACGTACAAGACCTATTTTCCAAGTCATTTAAGAATTGAACTATAACAAAAATGAAATTAAAATATGAAACATAGACTGAAGGAATACAAGAATAATTAACGGGGACCACAACTTTATAGTATGCCCAAGCCATTGACAACTGTACGGTTAGCAGTGGTAACAAATCTGTAAATTATAACCTCTTAACTTAAAGCTTGGTTATAAATAAGATCAAAGTAGGCCCAGCAGATTAAGCCTATCAGAGTATTCATTTCATTGTTCTCTCTCTTTCTCCCTCTCAGTTATTTTATTCATCAGAAAAAGTTTTTCAGGTGAAAGCATCCCTGGAGATCGAAGACTTTCACGCAAAACAACTTGTTATGGCATCGATGAGTCGCTTATGCTCAAGTGGTAGTGAAGGCACACGTGTACTTGCAAGTGTGTGTGTGTGTATGACTCTAATCATTCAATGAAAGATGAGCAATTCATTTTCTTTACAATATTTTTTTCAATATTTTACAGGTAATGGTACTGCTTCTGGAGAGAAGCATGAGGTGTTCATAAGCTTCAGAGGATATGACACTCGCATAACCTTCACAAGCCATCTCTACTCAGCTTTCACCAGGCATGGCATCAGAGCCTACATGGACCACAATCTGGAGAGAGGAGACGAAATATCAGCCACTCTTCTTGGGGCTATCGAGGATTCTCAGCTCTCTGTCATTGTTTTCTCCTAGAACTAGGCAGATTCCAGGTGGTGTTTGGATGAGCTTTTGAAGATAGTAGAGTGTTCAAAAAAGAAAAAGCATATAATAGTGCCAGTTTTCTGAGGTAGATCCAAGCTCTGTACGTGAGCAGACGGGAAGTTATGCAGAACCATTTGCAATACATGAACAGAATTGTAAGGATAATATGGAGATGGTCCAATTGTGGAGGCATGCTTTGACTGAAGCTTCTACTTATTCAGGCTTGCATAGCAGCATCCACCGGTAATGTTACGCACCATATAGACGGTAAAGAGCAGAACAGTCATCTAAAGAGGAAATAAATATCATAAGGAATCTGAATTCCTTGCTCACACCAAGACTGCTACAGTGATGTTAATTTGTACAGGTGTACTATGGTAGAGTGGTCAAGAATAATAGACATTTAGCACTAACTAGAAGGATCTGGAATACAAGGCTACATTGGGCCATAACTCTATGTATTGGGCTTCTTGTAATTGAGCTTATTTTCTGCTTCAACAATAACCCCTCCCCGCAGAAGAATAAAACTCAACTTCGAAAGCAGCCAAGTAACTAGGCAGATTGATCTTCTCCACCAAGATTTTGCTGATGGAAATGAAGGGCATATACCATGTCTTGATTTGTGATAAGTCTCACTTTATCTCAGCTGCGGAAAGATGAGTATTAACATTCAAACATCACAATGTATTATCTTTCTCCCTTTACAATACATATATTCATTCCCCTTTCATATATTTTAGGTTTTCAAGGTCAAGAAAGAGTTATTGTTGGAAAGATATCTAAATCATCACTCTAGCTAGTTTAACTCTCATGTTATGGTTTAATCTCAACTAGCTAAAACTGTTATCCCATGATGTCTCCATTCTGTTTTGTTTAGACTGAAAACAAGCAATTGGCCAACATGGAGCTAGACATGAACGAGCGTCTTATTGTTAGTTCTAATCATTTTCTAGTAGTCCGTATCTATCAAAGTATTTTACTTTTAGCCTTATCATCTGCTGCAACCCATTATAATTCTTGTATTATTTCCTCTGTATTAATGATGATGGTGATCATAATCTGAGATGTATATATCCTCCGCCTTATTTTGGGCCAGATTCCGCATATCATTCCCTTATCATGCTTTTTTGTCCTGCACACTCACACCTTCTCCTGTGGACTGGGCCTTTATTCCAAAGGTATGAGCATTACCCAGCATCTTCATATTAGCCCAGAAGTTAGTAAATTATATATATAGAGAGGAAGTGCTGAAGGGTGAAATAGCAGCAGATAAAAGAACCAATAAAGTGTCCGAAGAAAGAGAAGATTGAGGAAAGAGAAAAGATGGAAGGAAAGAGATGAGAGAGGAAAGAGAAAATGGAGAAAAAATTAGCTTTTTTTTAAATTATGGTTTTGAGTCTAAAACTATGGTTTTAGATTAAAAAAAAAAGCTTTTTCTATTTTTTTAAGTGTTTAGATGATTTTTCAGTAAATCATGATTTTAAGCATAATTTTTTTTTTTAATTATTTATCCAATCAGCCACTAACTCAGGCTCAGGGTACAAGTGAGATTTTATCCCACTTTACTATAAAACCATTGGAGAGCTTGAGCCTTTTTAATTGAACAAGTCAGCCATTATTTATAAATTAAAGCTTGAAAAAGCTTAACACGGTGCTCATAAAGCACTTAACGTATTGAAATACTGAGATTCTGTCATCGCCTGTACGATTCGGTTTTTCTTCCTCGGTAATTCGTATCTTAAAGCCTAAAACTAAAGAAACGCATCATGTGTTCATCAGCTTCAGTGGTGAACCGGTGACAACGGTTATGGCTTCACGAGCCACCTCGTATCATCTTTTAGTGGCCACGGAATTGCAGCCTTCTTCATTAGACCACCAAATCGGGAGAGGGACCGACACGTTTCCTAGGATTTTACGAGCAATCAAGCGATCCAAGATTTCAGTCATTGTTTTCTCAAAAGACTACGCCACTTCAGAGTGGTGTTTGGATGAGCTAGTAAAGATAATGGAAGTTAAGAGGAAAAGAAAACAGATTGTGATACCCATTTTCCATGGGGTGAAGCCCAGAGAGGTGAGAGAGTAATCGGAGAATTATGCAGCCGCTAACATGAAGAGTCTTATGTTCGTTGGAGAGGGCCATGACAGAAGCAGCCCATGTCTCTGGCTGGGATATCTCCTCTTACGGGTATTGCTATATACATATGCATCAATCATTCATCTCTCTCTCTCTCTCTCAGCCTCCACATGTATATACTATCTTCCCATCCTTAATATAAAAGTCAGTAAATTTTTTTAAAAAGAATAAAGAAATAAAATAAGTTATTTTAAAGTATTCATATTTATCATTTTTCTTTAAACTAATTTACCTAATTTATAAATTAATATATAATCTAATAATACATCGCATATGTTATGATTAAGTAACTTATTTAACTTCAGTAATCTCACTAAAAAATCAACTAACTTTTATATTAAAGAGCGAATGGAGTATATTTCTAATGGACAACTTCTAGTGATCAACATTTTTCTGTAGTTAACCAAGGCAACATGCTTCTATAACTAAAAATAGTGCTTTAGAATTTTGCATATCACAAAACCAAGATCACAATTCACAAGTGAGATAGAAACTGTTGAGATGATCACCACAAATATTTTTAGCTTGCCCTTCTCCCATTGTTAACGCTGAATATAATATGCTGCTCATACTTAATATAAGATCTAATTTATAGTTCTTTTTTTTATTATTGAAATAGACCTTATATTAAGAAGAGGCCGGAGTATTTCATAACATTGGCTATAAACTCTTGGGAAAAAAAAAAATTAAAGATCCATGTTATCATTGCTCGTGTAGGGTGAGAGACAGCTTCCGTTTTCCATGCATCGGGTGTTTCATGCGTGTATAAGAGACAAACAGAAATATTTCTTTAAGATTAATGGCGCTTTCTTTCTGAGGATTTCAGAAAAATATTTGAATCATTAGGTTTTGACTCTGCTGCTTGGTCAGCTGAAGCAATACCAAATGAAAATGTCATCAGCAAATAATAAAAGAGAGATCGGAAAGCAAGATGTTATATATATATATATATATAGTTGCAGTTTGATCAGGGTTTCAGATCAGAAAAAACAGATCGAGGCCTTGGATAAATAAATCATTTCATGCATGATTGTGAAAAGTAATAGATGCTAGGTGTTGTTTGTATAGGACGGAATCTCAGCTTGTTGAGGAGATAGCAATTGATGTGAAGAAAAAAATAGAATCAATATGGCAGTGTATCTGGAGGAGCCAGATTGCAACACTATAGTACAATCGTACCATTATTTTAACTGGCCTGAGGACAAGCGAGTCACGGGGCATTTGCTAATAATTAACACAAGATACATGTTTTTTCTTTGATCCAGCTGCAAAACTAGATGTTTAACTTTATATCATTGTGTATGTATAGTTTTTGCAGCTATCTATCGATCTGAGGTTTGTTTGGATGTTCAAATTGTATCCAAGTAATAACGGCCATGAATAATTTTGTCCCTTTGGTTATACTTCTTCCCTTGGATGTTCAAAAGTAGACTTGATGACCCGATGTGAAAAGTTTTGCATGTATAGAGTTAGTTTTAATAATACTACTATACATGGAATGATTCATGGATTTGAAATTTAAAATTTTGAGCTAAGATGTTGTGTGATATTCTACTTATCTTTGATCATCTTTAATTTCCATTGCTCAGATCCCTTTTTTTGACCTTGTCTCATATCCCATTTCAAACTATTCACTTTCTTTAAGGGAGCTTGTTCGAAAATGGTGATGTTGGAAACTTGTAGCTGTATATATTGTTTGAAGCCCAAAAAATTGGGTTGGCCCTAGTTTAGACAAGAATTCGTGTGCATATAGTTTGAAGAATTGAAGCCCAAAATTAGGCTGGCCATAGTTCGGCTTTAGCAGGGACTTCATGTTTGCAGGATAGCTTGTTTGCGTAGTTTTTTTTTTTTTGATAGAAAAAGAGAAGGCATAGCCCTACATGCTCTATTCTACTAACTCAGTACAAATATACTGGTTCGCAACATCTTCCATGATCAGTCATCTGACTTCATCAGGTTCTCTGTCAACCACAAGAAAATCCACCGTCATATTCCATGCTCTTTTTGCCAAGTAATCCGCCACCCTATTCGCCTCCCTACAACAATGTAGTATATCCGCCTCCCAGTCACGTTCCAGCATCGATTGAATTTCCAAGATTAAAGTAGCATCATGATGTTCATCAGGTACCATTCCTTGAATAAGATCCAGTATTTCGCTGCAATCACTCTCAACAATAATATGCCTAAATCCTCCGTCCCAAGCTAATTTCATACCCCCACAAAATTCCCCAGGCCTCTGCTGTGATTACCGACCCACTTCAAATCCTAAACATAAACCCTTGAATAAATCCGTTTTGTTCATCCCTTATCACCCCACCACAGGTATAGCATCCCGTCGCTTCATTCCTGGATTCATTTGTATTAATTTTAACCATCCCAGGAGGTGGAGGTCGCCACCCCTTTCTTGTTGCGGTATAAGACCTGGGTTGCATGTGGGTAGACATACCCCAAGACAACACCGAACCAGTACGTGCCAATAACTCCTATTTATTCCATTGTTTATTGTTGAAGATACGGTCATTCCTTGCCAACCAAATGTGCCTGCATAGTACCATAAACCAATATCAAAACTCGTAGTCATACACATGATCACGACGGCGTAAACACCATGTTAACCAAGTGTTTCTATCATTTGAGCCAAAGAAATGCCGATGCCATGGACTAGGTAATGTCTCACTCCATATATCTTTAACCATCACACAATCTCGAAGTACATGCATAATTGATTCAGTCTTGTCTTGACGAATAGGGCACATCCCATTTGTGTGGATTCCCCGTTGAGCTCTTGCCAAATTAGTAAGTAAACGACCATGAGCGTATAACCACAAAAATATTCTGTAACGTTGAGGGACGAAGTTCAGCGACGAAGTTCAGTTACGATGGAAAAAACAGAGTGCCGCAGAAAACAGAGCCTAATCTCGAATGAGAGAAGACTCCTCAACGCTAGACGACGATGTTGCGAGACTCCCAGCGGTGCAGATGCAAAGGGCAGCTCTGACGGTGCAGATCCAAACGGTGATCGTCGACGTTGAAGGTTACCGTTGCTCTGCAACGGTAAAATCACAACAGAGGAAAAGCTTTTACTGTTCACTCAGAGAAAAGAAGGCATTAGGTCTTTTAGCATCTCCTTGTTTGCGTAGTTAATGTAATAGCACTACTACAAAAAATGCTTTTAACGTCCCTTTTTTGGGCCTTTTAACGTCTGAAAACATAGGAACGTCTATCTAAGCGTCGTAGAAAAAATGTCAATAACGTCCCCAAAATAGGGGACGTCTTTTGGTCAGACTTTAGATGTCCCCAGTCGTTACTGGGGACGTCTAAAGTGTTTATGAACCACTTTAGACGTCCCCAGTTTGCACTGGGGACTTCTAAAGTCCTGACTTTAGACGTCCCCAGTGCAAAGTGGGGACGGCTAAAGTGGTTCAGAAACACTTTAGATGTCCCCAGTTTGCACTGGGGACATCTAAAGTTTTTTTTATGGCCTTTTATATATACATCACTGTCCGGCAAATTTAAACTACAGAAATTGGATAGAAGAAATATTGCATAAACCAGAATGGAAACAACAGCAGTTCAGCACTATCTAATAAACATGTTATCCAACAATCTAATAGTATGTACAACAACACAACTCTAAGTATCATTGTCATTTTATATAACAACACAACACAACAATCTAATAAACATATTGGCGCTAGTTAAACTAGACTAACCTAAGCCAAACCAAATTCATTCCTAAGTATCATTGTCATTTTTTTAACTCATGTCTATATATATACATCACCGTGTTGAAGTCTGCTGACGAAAAAAACAAGTATGCAATAATGACAGTCCATTTCCATATCAAGCAAATTAGAAGCAGATTAAAAGTATGCATATACAAGTTACTCTGTTTTTCCAGTTTCATAATCTGATTTAAATTAACAGTTACAAGCATTTGTTCAATCATTTGTATCCAAAGTTGTGGGAGTGAGAAACAAACCTGTGAACGACGAAAACGGAGATGACTCACGGTGCCACCAGCTAGGAAGACGATAGTTGTGAAAGGGAGACACAAACGATGGTGCTCTCGTCAAAGAAGAGAGAGGGAAAAATAGAAATATGATTATGAGAAAGAGGAAGGCAGATAGGGAAGGAAGCACGGGAAAGGGAGTTGCAGCAACGAACTGAGAAAGAGGAAGGAAGACGGGAAAGGAAGCAAGGGAAAGGGGAAAGAGGAAGACAGCTTGGAACGAAGCTCACGAGGGAAGACGGAATGAAGCTTGGGGAAGGAAAATAAAGCTGCTGGCCTGCTGCTGATAGGATAGGTATCTGACAGGCTTTTCCGCGTCCCCAGTCAAAATGGGGACGTCTAAAGCTCACTTTAGACGTCCCCAGTCAGACTGGGGACTTCTAAAGTATTAAAAAAAAAATTTTGAACCACTTTAGACGTCCCCAGTTTGTCTAAAGTGGTTCAAATTTTTTTTAAAAAAAAAATTCAACCAGCACCAATGTTTCCCGCTAAATATTGAACTTTGGGCGTCCTTAATTTAAAAAGGGACGTCCTTTAGGGTCGTTAAATGTAAAGTTTGTAGTAGTGTAGATGATGACTCCCATTTTAAATAAGATTTGAGAAATATTTAGAGTATATATATGTGGGAGTCGTCAATGTAAAATTAAATGGATTTATTTAAAATTTCAATAACTCTTTTTTGCTTTCATAATTTTTTTTTTAATATACAAAAGCGAAATCAATTAAACTCCAGCCTATCCACTAGTAGCTGGCGCAGAATTATTAATGTCCTTAACTAAATCATTGAAGTTTTTTGAGAACGGGTGATGCCCAGGCGCACAAGACAGAGCATTCTTGGCCAAAAAATCCGCTGCTAACAAATCCGTCTAATCATTGAATCATTCTTGCCTTCATAAAATTTTGAAAACATATCACTTTGGTGCACTATTTACAGGATTATATTGTAAATGTCGTAATTTTTAAATAAAAATAGAAATAGTTTTGTTTAAAAAAATAAATATTAATAATAACTTAAAATTTTATGAAACTAAAAGAAAAACAAGATTTTAAATTATTATTATTATTACTATTATTATTGTTATTGTGTGTGTCAAAAGATGAAGTTTCATACAACTCAAGATTGGGGATGCCTTGTGTATAATAAATGTGAGCTTGATCTAGTAAAAAGGTTAAGAAGAAGAATTTTGAACTGTTAAAGATGGTCATTGTAGCTTTAATGTATTTTAACTAGGCGGTTTTAATAATAATATTTAAAAAATCATAAAAAATTAAAATTAATACTGCCCATAAGTTATTAAAATGTCACTTATTTTGGATAGTATTTAATGATCAAAAGAAACATTAAAACATATTAGGGAGGGGGGATTTTTTCGAGGGGCAGCAGACACCTCTACTTGAAGTCTCATGGCTTGATTAATAATTTATTAAAAGTTCGTGCTTGAATTTAAATATTGGTATTTCAATCGATTTAATTAGAATTTTCCCTAAAATGTACTCATATCCTTTTTTATTTTGCAGGAAATATCATAAGATCTAAAAGAGAAGAAAATAATCATTGTTTTCGTCAAAAAAATAAAAATTGAAAAATATAGACGAAGAAGCAAGGCCGAGCCGCAGCTAAAAGATATTATAATATAATATAGAATTAAGGGGTAAAAATACATATAAAATTTTTTCAAATATACGTTTGTCTTCATAAACTTTTCTTAAATGTGCGTTTATCTCCATAAACTTTGTATGAGTACAAAACTTTTTTAAATAGAGCAAAAGTGCTATATCAATTAAGTGTGTGTTTGAATTAGTTTTTGGAGAATAGTTTTTACGATTTTTAAGATAAGTATGTGAGAGAAGTCTTATCTAGAGTTAAGGAAAAAAGCTTCTGAAACTGTGGTTTTGGTGTTACCCAAACACCCACTAAATGAATCAAACTGACGTCACTTTTTTTATTGTGGGTCCCATTATTGTCCAATGGAAAAATATTTTAAGGGATTAAAAGCATAAACAATTATTTTAAGATATTGTATGTTACTTAAAAAATTTTATTAAAATATTAGATACTTTTAAAAAATCCTTTAAAATACTATACACCATTTTTAAAAAAAAAAAAAAGTTAAACGGATCATTTTACCCCAAACACTATAGTTTTGAGAAAAGGACACAGTTGACCGAACTGGGCAGCAGAGAGAAGCCAGCTCTGAGGTCAAGGGGAAAGAAAGAGGGGGGAGAGAGAGGGGAGGGGGAGGGGGGGGGGGGGGGGAAGAGTTGACTCAGGTTAGATCAAAGCACTGGACAATAGTGGGAACCCCATAAGAAAAGTAAAGTCGGTTTGGTTCATTTAACTGTTATAGGTTTTACACTCAAGTTTATAATGCTAAACGTATATTAAAAAAAAATTATAGGTATTTTTATCAATTAACCCTATATTATAGTATAGCATCTTAAAGTAAGGAAGGAAACAAATACTCCCACGCTACAGGTGATTAATTGAATTGAAGGATATATAATACAATAATAATATATTGAAATTAAAAAAAAAAAAAAAAGCAAGAAGAAGTCATATAGAACGCGTCAGCACAATGCAATGTATATTATATGCGAGAGGGAGCTGATACGGGCGAAACAAACTGAACAGATTCTGCCGGTCAAATGAAATACCGAGGAGGGAGCGAAATAGAAGTCTGTCTTGGCGGCGACAGCAGCGAACGCGCTTCCAAACAACAGTGCAACATCCCATTGCTCTCTTTGTGATAGAAGCCAGGGAAGAGGGCCTTTTGGGCCTCGCTAGTTTTATCCTCCCTTCGTCTTTCTTTGTTCTTTGTTTTGAACATGAAAAGCGTTTATCCTTTCCACTTGTTGCACTGCACCTAAAAAAATACTTAAGAATATTAAATATATCACAAAATATTTTAGGGTATTAGACTAAAAAACTACTTTATGGTGTTGGATGGATCTTAACCAATTATAGATTATATTTGGTTGATTCAAAAGAAAATTGAGACTTTAATACCTAAATATTGTTTTGTATGTGATAAGTATATCTTATATAATTAAATGAGTGTGAATTTTGGGGTATATTTAGTTAGATTTATAAATATTTTATATCTATTTAATTATTTTTTATATTTTTTTTAATTTTCTTTAATCAATAATTATGAGATAAAAAAATTTGATATAAAATCTACCCTTATCTTACTGCATTTTACGGGAGATATTATGTGATCTAAGAGAGAAGAAGATATCAAAAATAAAATTCACTAAAAAAAAAATATCAAAAATAAAAATATAGAAGGAGGTGCATGTTGGAGCAACGAATATATATACATATATAAGAGAAATGGAAGAGACAATCAACCACGCAACAACATGTTATATATATATATATATATAAATAAGAAGGGAGACTAGATGGAGGAAGAAATCCAAATCATGTCTCTCTCTCACATACACATACATTAGATATAAAAGAGAATAAAAATGGAATTTGGATTATTCAGCACAAGAGACGTACAGGTAAGAGACATCATTCAATGTGTGTACATGGAAGACTGACCGAAGGAGAAGGAGGTGTGTTTATTTCGTGGTTGGTTGCGGCAACCGAAGAGTTTAGAATCTAAATGAAGGAAGATTAAGGTTTAGAGATGCCGAAGATATACAACATGGATGAAAATTCGGTATTAATATAATTATTAGTTTCTCTTTTTCTTATTGTCTTTCATATATTTTGGATTATTTAGTTTGATTAGGGATTAGTGGATAATAATTTTTACCGCTTTAATATTACATTTGTTGATTTAATTGTGTGCTCAATTATTCGGAACCGAGAAAAATCTGATTGGGACTATTTTGGCCTTCTAAAAGAGTCTAAGCGACTTTCAATTAAATCATGTAAGCCATATTGAGTGTTCAAACACTGAATAACTTGATTTATTTTTAGAATAAAAATATACCTACAAAACCTACATAATGACATTATGCTTGCACTTAATTTAGTCTAAATAAGTAATCACCTAAGATGTTAGGAATTAACAGAATTGGAATGCATTTTAGATCAAAAGACACTCTTTAGTAGTTAAGAGTCCCTAAATTGACAAATATAACTTTAAATGTAATTAAGGGGAGAAATTAAACAATACAAAGTAACCAAAGTTATAAAAGTCTAAGTCACCAATTAAGATCTAGAATCATCTTTAGTCTTAACTGTAGCTCTTAATTATAGTTAGATATGTTTTTCTTATTTTTTTTAGTTAGTTTTCCTATTTTTGATTCAACTTGTGTTATTTCAAATTAAGTAAAAGTATAAAATCACTACTCAACTATATTGTTAGTAGCAAGTCCTAATGGAAATAATACTTTTCTCATCACTTTATTACTTGAAACGGTTGGTAAACTTGACGGAGTCTTAAGCTATATTTACTTTTATTGCTAAACTAGTTTATTAGAATTGACCAAAGAATTGAATTATTAGAATAAAAGGTAATGTAATTGTTGAATCTACTCATATTTTTTTCTATTATGCATGAAAAATAATAAAACGTACTCGATCCATTTTTTTTGTTAAAATTTTAATTTTGTGATATTTGAGAGGAAGCAACGTACTTAGATACTAGATACTAGATACTAGACAAGTTTTTTTTAAAGGTGTGCGTATATGTGGGGTGGTTGATTTCTTGGGGACGTACAAGACCCTTTTTTTTTTTTTTTGACTCAAAAACTAGATATCATTAATCTATTCGAAGATTAATGTAAAAGAACGTCTGTAAAATAGACACTGCGTTTATTCTCCCATCAACCACCGCTTGTCACAAGAGGAGGTAGTGGTTGATCAAAGATGACAAAATTTTTTGTACTACTATATGCTAACTTAGCTAAATAGTCCGCATGAACATTCTGCTCTATAGGAATATATCTAATAAGGACATACTAATCTCTAGACAACCAAAATTTAGCCTCTTTTATGACCTCCTTAAACAGGTGTTTATGATCTCAACCCCTGATAAGTAAATTTACAGCTTCAATACAATCAGTACAAAGAATAACCATTTTCAAAGTCATTAAAGAATTGAACTACAACAAAAATGAAATTAAAATATGAAACTTGAGCTGGAGGAATAAAAGAATAATTAACGGAGACCACAACTTTATCGTATACCCAAGCCATAGACTTGTCGGTCAGTTCTCTGTTCTCACTGTTGGGAAGTAGTGTGGCAACTTCTGCGAAGTTTCTGTTGTAATTACCTTGAAACTGTACGGTTAGCCGTGGTAACAACTCTGTTAATTATAACCTCTTAACCTAAAGATTGATTATATATAAGATCAAAGTAGACACAGCAGATGAAGCCTTTCTAAGTATTCATTTCATTGTTCTCTCACTTTCTTTCTCCCTCTGTTTTTTCATCCATCAGAAAAAAATTTTCAGGTGTAAGCACCCTCAGAGATCGAAGACTTTCACGCAAAACAACTTGTTATGGCATCAATGAGTCGCTTATCCTCAAGTGATAGTGCAAGCACACGTGTACTCGCAGGTATATACATGGCTCTAATCATTCAACGAAAGATGAGCAATTCATCATCCTTTTGATATTTTACAGGTAGTAATACTGCTCCTGCAGAGAAGCATGAGGTGTTCATCAGCTTCAGAGGATATGACACTCGCATAACCTTCACAAGCCATCTCTACGCAGCTTTCACCAGGCACGACATCAGAGCCTACAACGACCACAATCTCAAGAGAGGAGAGGAAATATCCCCCACTCTTCTTGGGGCTATCGAGGATGCTCAGCTTTCTGTCATTGTTTTCTCCGAGAACTATGCAGATTCCAGGTGGTGTTTGGATGAGCTTGTGAAGATAGTAGAGTATTGAAAAAAGAAAAAGCAAATAATCGTGCCTGTGTTCTATGAGATAGATCCAAGCTCTGTACGTGAGCAGACGGCAAGTTATGCAGAAGCATTTGCAATACATGAACAGAATTTTAAGGATAACATGGAGAAGGTCCAATTATGGAGGCATTCTTTGACTGAAGCTTGTACTTATTCAGGCTTGCATAGCAGCACCTACCGGTAATGTTACCACTAACAAAAAGCACGGAGGCACCGACGAAAAATCTTTCTATTGGTAATTACTAATGGAATTTCTGTCGGTAAATTTACCGACGGAAATACCCACAGAAAAACTCTAACAACAGAATTCTTCCATTCATTGGTGATCCGTAATAAATTCTGTAGCTAATTTGTCGGTAAATTTAACTACTGACGGAATTTGCGAATGAATTGAAATTCCGTCGATAATAAGCTTTTTTTTTTTTTTTTTTATAGTGTACAAGTTGGATTCCCCCTAAATTGTGCATTAATTCATTATTCATATAGATATAAATAGAAAATGTAATCCTAGATTTAATTGGAAATATTGTGTAATGCAGGACGGAACATGAAATGGTGGAGGAAATAGCCAAAATGGTGTTGAAGAAACTTGATCGTGCGTATGTGGGAGACCTGGATTTGCAGATTGAGAAGTTAGAGCAACTGGCTCAGCTTCAAGAAGAGTTTTCCAAAGAAGTAAATAGTTCGGAGAATGAAAGAAACCATAAAGCAAACCTCGCATGCATCAAACGGCTCAAAATGGAGAAGAAGTTCAGGATGCTTCGCCTCACACCTCAATTGCTTTCCCATATGGAATTTTCACAATCCACTAATTCTTATTTCTAGTCTCATCTTGCAACCAATATTGATGGACGTTTGTTCTATGCATAATTTCCTTTTGTCTATTACACTAATTTTGTTATTACGTGTTTTTGTGTCTTTTGGATTGGCAATAAGGCTCACAAATTAAAGCTAGTTTTAATTTGCACAGGAATATCTTAACAAATTAATTTAATCATAAGGGGTTAATATCATTATTATTCCTTAGATGATCTTCCTCACATTTTTATTTTGATTCTTGTAATTTTAAATAATGATTTGCAGTCTCTTATACGTTTATAATTTGTATTACATATAATATTGCGGCCGTTAGACTTATTGTCACATCATCAAATTTAACACTGGTAAGTTTAATTTGGACTCTAGATGTTAAGAAGGCCAGTTAGAACAACTACTCTTTTAAATATGGATTTGTGATAAATATATATTTTATAATTAAATATAATTGTATGCTAAAATAAATTTATAATACACACATATGTAGACACACCCCTCGCTAAATTGAATTTTCAGGATAAAATTTACTCATATCGCTTTCTATTTTACAGGAAAAAAATTAAGAAGAAAAAAATAAGAAGAAGAAAGTAGAGAGAAAATCAGACAATAAATAAAAAATGACCAAACATTGTGCCACCCAAGAAAGGGAGAATCATTGTGAATTCCTTATTAAAAGAAAAGAGTCATGGAATTATATTTCCTATGAATGAATGAATGAGGAGAGGAAAAATAGGCGAAGGGAAATTTTTTTGAATTAGATTTAAAAAAAGTAGAGAAATGGGGTTTAGAATATTTTAATTAATTTTTCTTGCGCTTTTATCTCACATATTTACTTTATTAAAATATTGTGACCCCACTCCTTCAATTTTTGTAAACCTAACTCATAAAAATTTTCTCTCCCCTCCAAACCCCTCATACCAAACAGAGGGATTGTTTGAATTCGCCTTGATAGAATTGACTAGTATTTTATCTTACTTTTAAAAAATGTAGCTAAGGTCAATTATTATAATATGATTTAGTGAAAATCTCTTTAAAAGCTATCTAAAATACCTAAGTTATAATTTAGGCTACTGAACTTAACAAATTATTAATCAGGACACTAGGTGCAAAGTAAGATTTAGAAATCAGATCAAATCATTCTTTTTTTTAAGTATGAAGACAGCCAAGCATAGTTTGGAAGTTACAAATCAGTAAACAAAAGACAAATTAGACTACAAAGTTATGGTCTTGAGCCAAATAAACAAGACATTGAGGGGGCGGATCTGGTAAGATTGCCAGGTCGACATCAAGCTAGTGAGCTTCTTTTGCCAATAAGTCAGCACATCGAGTACCTTCTCTTGGCACCCAGTGAATCGCTATGTCCCAGTTAGAGTACAGTAGATCTCTGACAGCATTTATCTCTGTCCTCAACAGATGATGTATACTCACATCTCTCATGATCAGGTGGTATAGTTCAAGGGAATCCGTCCGTGTAACCTAGAACCCTGCAAAAGTTACATTCCTTGCACATCTGAAGGCCAGTTAGGAGCGCTGAGAGCTCTGTTGAAGTTGAGGGTGCGAAACCCAGTTTCTGCTGAAATCCTAAAACCCAGTGCCCCCGATCATCACGTAATAATCCTCCACAAGTCACAAGACCCTGGTGATTAATGGATCCGTCTGTGTCGAGACGAACCACTCCTTCTGGTGGTGGGTGCCAGGTGACGTGCTCTGCTTCACTATATTGGAAGATTTGATGCTTAAAGGTGGCAAATGATCCGGATTCCATCATCAGGTACATGATTGCATGGATGATCTCATTAGGTTGAGATCAAGAGCCCTCCATAATTCCGCAGCATCTGTTCTTCCAGAGAGACCAGCAGATGAGACTGAAGATTTTGTGCCATAACCATCGACAGAAGCGGCCCATAATCGCAGTCTCGGATATATTCTCCTTTAGCCATACCTACAAATCAGATTGAAAGAATCTAAAACAAGCGTTAGAATCAAGAAAATGAAGCCACACCTGACGGGCACTCTCACAATCTCGGAGGATATGAAGGATACTCTCGGTTCTCTAGCATTGAAATGGGCACTCGTCACTATCAACTAAACCTCTCATAGCTCTAAGTGAGTTAGTGGGTAACCGCTCGTGAAGAACTTGCCATAAGAACATCTTAACTTTCTCTGGTATCGGGACTTTCCAGATTTTCTTCCACAGGGTCGGTCGATGCTGCTTCCGTTGGGCAAACACAAATTTATAGGTAGATTGGACACTGAAGCTGCCATCAGAAGCATTCCGCCAACAAAAGGTATCTTGACCTCTCTCACTTGGTGGTTTGATTTTGCTGATGATATTTATCACCCAATGAGGGACGAATTTGCCCAATTTGTGAACATCCTATCTACTATGAGTCAGGACAAAGTCACTAACTTTTGCACACGGGTCCAACCGGTAGATATCGATAGTCACAAAATGGATTAATGGTTCGTCAATCAGGGTCCAGAGATCCCACCACACATTGCAGGTATTACCACTCTTCAAACGTCTTCATACCCCGTTGTAGAATTTCCCCCAAACAGTAGTGATGCTACGCTAGACATCAGAGGAGTTCGTATTTCGATAAACAAGGGGATAATCTCCTTTGCCACATCCATACTTCCCTTTAAGACATCTCACCCAGAGGGCTTCTGGCTTGGTGAGCAAACCCCAACATAATTTCATAATGAAAGCAATATTTTGACTCTGTAAATCCCTAATGGCTAAGCCACCACAATCCTTCTCCTGCTTTATTTGGTCCCATGCTATGAGATGCATTTTCCTACTACCCCTGGCCTTGGTTCCAAAGAAAACAATGGCTCTCCTTTTCTAGATCTTTCAGAATACCTTTTGGGAGGAGCGTAGTTTGCATTTGGTAGCTAGGGAAGGCTGAGAAGACAGCTTTAATCAGCACCGTGCGTCTTGCCATAGAGAGGAACCTAACTTTCCAATTTGCCAAACGCTTCTGGGCTTTAAGAAGGATAGGGTAGTATGTAGCCTTAGTACCTCTATGGTGCAAAAGGGGAACACCCAAATATTTCCCAAGATCTCCAGTAATTCCAACACCTAACTATTGACTCAATTTTAAGGCACGGTTGAAATTAAAATTTTTTGAGAAAAATGCCTTAGATTTCGCCAGATTGATCTTATGGCCCGAGACTTAACAGAAGGCAGACATGGTGTTTCTGATTAACTCAATCTGATCCATAGAAGCTTCCCCAAATAGGAGAAGATCATCAACAAAAAATAGGTGGGAAATTATGGGAGAATTTTTATTGAATGTAAGGCCTTTCCACCGTCCCTGATTGGCTTCATTAGTGATCAGCTGTCTAAGTCTCTCCATACAGAGGATGAAAAGATAGGGACTGAGAGGATCACCGTGACGAACCCCGCGAGATGGAAGGAATGTGGAGGGTTCTTCCTCGTTCCATCTAACTTCCATGGATGCCAAAGAAATGCATGCCATGATTAGATTCACCAAAGGATCTTGTATACCAACCTTGACAAGGGTAGAGCGAATTAATCCCCAGTCTAATCTGTCAAAGGCTTTCTCCATGTCTACTTTAACAGCAACAAAACCTTTTTTCCTTCGTTTGTTTCGCATGGTATGAATAGCCTCCTGTGCAATGATAATATTATCACTGCTTTACCTCCCAGTAAGAAAGCTACATTACTGTGGTTGGATCAGGTAAGACATCACGCCCTTTAGTCTCTCGACAATGACTTTGGTGATAATCTTGAAAATGACATTACAGAGAGAGATAGGGCAAAAATCTGTCAGACCAACAAGATGATCAATTTTGGGAATCAGGATAAGTTGGGTGTGATTAATATCCTGGACCTTTTCTGGGGATTGCCAAATTTCCTAGATGAGGGTACAGACTCTATTTCCTATCCTGTGCCATTGGGACTAGAAAAAATGAGCTTGCAAGCCATCCGGCCCTGGAGCCTTAAGAGCGCCCATCATGAAAGCTGCATTTTTTATTTCAATGTCCGTCAACCCCTGTGAATAATTTCAATATCCGGGTTCGTGAGGGATGGAAAATCTGCAAACTAGCAGACGAGTCCTGGACTCTACCATCACTAGTATACAGCTCTTTAAAGAATTCCCCAGCCATGTCACACAATGTCTTTGGGTCAGAAATCCAGTTTCTGTTTGCATCCTGAAGAGCTCCAATTTTTTGTTTTTTCCTTTGGATCGTGGCGGAGGCATGGAAAAATCTAGTATTTTTATCTCCGCAAGCCAGCCATTTACATCGAGCTTTCTGGTACCAAACTAGCTCCTCTTGTGCAATTAGCTTACTGTAATCTTTCCATAGCTTTTTCTCAAGCTTGTGTAAGCCATTGTTGTTGTCGCTCTGCCTGGCTCTATCTATGCCCTCAAGGCGCTTGAGGAGGTTCTCTTTCTTCTTGGGGATGTTACCAAGAGTGGTTAAGTGCCATTTAGGTGCTTCTATATCAAACCTTCGCTTCCCTTCAAACCAGTCTTCATTGTCCCAAGCTTGAGAAACAACATTGGAGAAGTTGTCCTCCAAGGCCCATGCAGCATTGTATTTAATATGGTGCCTTCGTCTGCTACAGGTAGTGTTAGTCATATTGGAGACAATGTGAAGCCTATGATCTGATTTATAATAAAGATTATAGAGAACTTTATACTCAGGATGTCTTAATTTCCAATCCAAGTTCCCAAAAACCCAGTCCAAGCGTTCCTTCACTCCCTCCTTTTCCCATGTGAAGCGATCTCCAACAAATGGTATTTCTAGTAAATCGGACGCTTTGATGCAGTCAGCAAAATTTTTCATAAACCGGAGTGAGGGACAACGACCTCCCATCTTGTCAGTTGGTTCCATGAAGGCATTGAAGTCCCTAAGAACCAGCCATAGTTCCACAATACTACTGGCAATGGCCTGAAGAGAGTGCTATAAGCCATCTCTTTTGTGAATGACCGGCTCACCGTAAATCACAGTGACAAGAAAGTATCATTATTTTTCTTATCAAGAATCTTACAGTGAACAAGTTGAGTAGTCGAGAGAATGTATTCCACTTGGGAATCGATATCATTCCATAGAATCCAGATACCCCCAGCAAAACCAGAAGCTCAAGTCTAATCCAATTACTGAAGCCAAGTTTTTGAGTCACTCTGCCAGCCCTGGCACCGCTAATTTGGGTTTCAAGAAGACATAAAATGTCAATTGCATTATCTTTCACAAGGGTTTTGATGGTGGTGGGAAAATATCTACTCCCAGCCCCTTTACAATTCTAAGATGCTATAATCATATTTACAAAGAATTAGGAAAAGATTGGGAGAATGGTGAGATTCCGGCTCAATAGCTTCCGCAATCATGAAGTCATCACCTATGTTATCATCTAATGCCATGGGGTTAGGGGGTAGGAGAGAGATAGCATGGTCCATGTGTTTGCTATGTTCACATTTTTCTTTCAAAAATGCCATGTGTTTACAAAGAATTAGGAAAAGATTGGGAGAATGGTGAGATTCCGGCTCAATAGCTTCCGCAATCATGAAGTCATCACCTATGTTATCATCTAATGCCATGGGGTTAAGGGGTAGGAGAGAGATAGCATGGTCCATGTGTTTGCTATGTTCACATTTTTCTTTCAAAAATGCGTCGGGTACTTGTGCATTAATGGTTTCTGGCCCTTCTAATGATAGGACATTTTTGTGGTGATCATGAGGGCCATGAGATACGTTACTCAAGGGAGAAGAGATTTGGGATGAGCCCATTTGGTTTACGTTACCACCTACTATCACATGTTCCCTAATAGCTAGATCCTTTCAGCCCATTGTGCTTTTATAAGGCCCATCATTTTTTGTTACCTTTTCCTTTCCTACTCCACCACCCTCAATGGCCTTTTTCACGTATTGGGCTCTCCCAACTGAAGAAGGCCCATTCGGCCTTGGTCCTTCATTTGGTCTTTGACCACCACTATATTTTTAATGTGAGTGGTGACGTGGCTTCTCAGTTTTGCGTGGATCTCCAAGAGGTAAAACCACAGCTGGTATCTCATTCTCTCCTTCATAGAGTCCGGTCTATAGCTCAACCATACCAGTGTTAGATCTGGTCCTTATGTCAGCTGGTTCACCCATCGATATCTCGCCTTCTCCCAGATTTGTCAGAGCTCTAAATCGTGAGTCTCGAGAGTGGAGTTTCGAGTCCCCTACACTAGCCTTAGACGGCTGACTGTGCTGCTATGCCGAGATCGCCGATCTGGAGTTGGGTGGTCTGGAGTTGAGTTGCATCGGAGCTCCCACAGAGTTGTTTTTTTGTGATGACCGAGTGCGATTACCGACTAGCATCCATGGCCCTAAGTGATTGTCGGTATTGGCCAGCTTTACTTCCGACTCCAGCGCGGTTACCACTACCAATGGGGCGGCTTTGACTTGCTCATCCTTCTTCTTGCTGGTCTCAACATAAGTCCATTGGCAATCATCTTTTCTATGACCATAACGGCCACATGAGAAACAAATCAACCCCAAGCCTTCATATTCCACATGGTATGCCAAATGAGCTGCTATTACATGCAAGACCAGATGCTTCTGAAGGTCAAGTTCGACACACACTTGGGCATATTTGCCCTGCTCGATCTTAACAACATTGGATTGGTTTTCCGATGGGATAAGCAGATCTACCTTAATTGTTCTCCCTATCCTATTTCCCAATCTAGTAATGAATTCGGGATTATAGCATTGTAAGGGAATATTTGGGATTCTAACCCAAGTGATTATCCGTCTTAGGGGGTTGTTGAAGGGATCAAAGTTTGGTGTCCATTTTTGAACTAGGATTGCATGTTGTTGGACAACCCAGGGGCCTTCATAAAGTACTTTCTGATATAGATGTGCCCATCCTTCTTTTTGAAGAAATCGAACAATGAAGTAATTGTTTGGTAAGTCAACTAAATCGAAGTCTGATGTGCTCCATATAAGACTGAGATAGGTTTTTAAAGCATACACATTGTAACGCTTACCTAGCACAGTGATGATCAGTGAGGTGTTTCAAGGCTTGCACCACTCGTTGTACTCCTCTAATGTGACTGGCACTATAGGATGGTGTTGCATGAGAACGCGAACTTCATGAGTGAGGGCTGGCATCTCCCATTCCTTATTAAGGAAATCAGATAGGAGTTCTTCATTATCCATATTACTTCCTCCGTTAGCTATCCCATTGAAACCAACGAGGGAGTCCTTATAAGAAAGTAGAGGAATGGCATTTGGGTTGAAGGCTGACCATACTCCATGGAGTCATTTTCCTCAGATACTTGCTGTTGAGGCACTTCTTCTGACATAGGAGTGTCAAAAATTTCCTGAGATGAATCATATTTTTTCTGTTTTTTACTGCCATTTGAAGTGGAATCAGACGGCCGATCCGGTGGCAGTTTCCGGTGAGGTTGGTCACCCATACCAGGAAGGAGGAGATGTACACACTTTTCAAGAGAGAGAAACCGAAAAACCACTCAGAGCTAAGAGTATAGATCAAATCACTTCAAGACCCTGAAACCTTACAATGCAATATCTAAAAGAATTACTAAATCCTTGTGAGTTAGCAGGTCTCATATCAATAAGAAAAAGAGGAATTCCAACTTTAAGCATGAATGAATAGTCCGATTAAATAGAGAGGAAGCGTCTAATCTCTTTTTTCTTATTCGCTAAGATAACTAAAATCATCATCATAAGCTTGAGACATCTAATCTATATACTTCAACTTTTAAGAAATGGAAGCGACGAGTTTCCGCGGGAGAAGGAAAAGGAAAAAAGGGGAGATTTTGAAACGAAGGAGGCATCCAATCTGAGTACTGATCATTTCTTTATGAGATATATGGAGATGGTAGAAGTATTCTAAAGAAGGTTGAGTCAATTCCCTTTTTCAATTTTAATTTTGCAGCACCATTACTACAAAAAACATTTTTAACGTCTCTTTTTTAGGCCTTTTAACGTCTGAAAATAAGGGGACATCTATGTGAGAGACGTAGTAAAAAATGACAATAACGTCCGTAGATAAAAGGACGTCTAAAGTCTGGACTTTAGACGTCCCCATTTTAAAAAAGGGACGTCTAAAGTGGTACAGTGACACTTTAGACGGCCCCATTTTAAATTGGGGACGTCTAAAGTGCTTTTTTTTTAAAAAAATAGTTTATATTACAGATCTGAATTAAACAGTATTTAAACCCAGAAATTACAGATCATCGTCAATAAAACTACAGATCTAGTATCTACAATCCAAATCTACACAATAATAACTCCAAAGCTGAAATCTCATAGGGAGAAGATGAAAACAATAAGAGGAATCAGTTGCAAAAAACTTATCTTCTCCTATTATTGAAATTCATTTTCTCGTAATAATGAATAGAGAAGAGCGACACTACAAAAAAACATCGAATTTGCGACGGAATCAAATTCCGTCACAAATTCCGTCGGAAAACCGTCGGAAATTCCGTCGGAAAATTTTTCGCCGGAATTTTTTCCGTCGCAAAATTTGCCACGGAAAATATTCCGTCGGAAATTCTGACCTTTGCCACGGAATTTCAGTCAGAATTTCTGACGGAATTTTGCGACGGAATTTGATTCCGTCGGAAATTGAGAGGGAATTTCCGACGGAATCAAATTCCGTCGCAAATTCCGACGGAATTAAATTCCGTCGGAAATTCCCTCGCAATTTCCGACGGAATTGAATTCCGTCTCAATTTCTGACGGAATTGAATTCCGTCGGAAATTCCCTCTCAATTACCGAAAAATTTATTATTTTTAATTAATATTTTAAAAATTTAAAAATATTAATTAAAATTCTGTAGAAAAATTTAAAAATTATTTTTTAATTATTTAATATTTTAAAATTTATTTAATTTAATTTAAAAAAATTATTTTTATAAAATTTATTATTTTTAATTTAATTTTTATTATTATTTTCTAATTTCTAAAATATTTTTAATTTTCAATCGTAGGTTTTAGTCCTTATAGGGGCAAAATAGTCATATAAAAAATAAAATTTATTAGTTATTAATTAATATTAGTAAATAAAATATTAGGTAATAATTACTTATTAGTTATTAATTAATGTTAATAAAAATTTAATTTTAGAAATTAAAAAAAATATGCACATAAGATTATATATATAATTGTGTGTAATAATGGAACACCAAAGCAGTTGAGCTCATCCGGTAAGGCATCGCGCGTGTACGGACGAGGTCGTGGGTTCGAACCAAAGGATGGGCAAGTTGAGTTGCATTTCCAGGAAATATGAGGTTGCGACACGTGGCGGATCTGGGGGTCGACGACAAGGTGGATGCCGCCGGAGATGCCACGCGCTGTCGCCGGCGATGAGGGGGCGGTTGCCGGAGTTGTCAAGTGAATTTTTAAAATTTAAAAAAAAAGAAATTTGCGACGGAATTTCCGTCGGAAATCAATTCCATCGCAAATTCCGTCGGAAACTCTAATTCCGTCGCAAATTCCGTCTCAAATTCCGTGGCAAATTCAGTGTTTTTTTGTAGCGCGACAGGGAGAGATGAACCTCGTTTTCTCAGCGGGAACGTAGCCATGAAGCATGTTTCAGAATCCTGATCTACAAACCATAACAACATAAGTTAGAAGATAAAATAGAAGGAAAACCCAAAGAAAAAAGAGAAAGAGGATAAAATAATAAAAAAAGGTAAGAAAGCATTACAGATTTGGAGGTGAAAGAGAGAGAGAGAAAGGAAGAAGCAAGAGTAAAAGGAGCATATAAAGAAGAAGAAGCAAGAGCTCAAGGCGTGGTGGTAGTGTCTTTTATTGTGTTTGCGGTGATAGGAAGGGAAAGATGAGTGTAAAAGTAATATAAAACTGACAAATAAAGACTATCAGAAAAAATTTGAATTGTTTTTTACGTCCCCAATTTAATTTAGGGACGTCTAAAGTTGTTCAATTATTTTTTTAAAATTTTTTTTTTTACTTTAGACGTCCCCATATATATTGGGGACGTCTAAAGCTTTAAATTTTTTTTTTTATTTTTTAAATGAGGGACACCCTTTGGCGTCCCTCATTTTTGGCGTCCCTATATAAATGAGGGACTCCAAAGGGTGTCCCTCATTTAAAAAAAAAAAAATTTTAAGCTTTAGACGTCCCCAATATATATGGGGATGTCTAAAGTGTGACTTTAGACGTCCCCAATTTCAATTGGGGACTTCTAAAGTAATTTTTTTTTTATTTTAGATGTTCCTAATTTAAATAGGGACGTCTAAAGTCTATAAAGTCACACTTTAGACGTCCCTATTTAAATTGGGGACGTCTAAAACTATTCAGTTCTCATTTATAATTATAAAAATGTCACCGTCTTTATTTTTTACCTCTTTTTTTAAAAAGGGACCACCTTCTCCTTTAGGGTCATAAAATATATATTCTGTAGTAGTGTAATTATGTTATTTGAGAGGGCAAACACACAAGATAAGTTTTTTAAAGGTGTGCTTGTGTGTGGGGCTTTTGTTTTCTTGGAGACGTACAAAACGCGTTTTCAAAGTCTTTTTTTTTTTCCGGGCCGGCGAAGTTTTCAAAGTCATTAAAGTAAAAACATAAACATCAAATATAAAAACAAAATTAAAGAATAACAATATACTTTTCCCAAGAACAATCTTCCGTGGCCGGTGTCAATTCCTAGATAAACGTTTTTTTCAATTTAATATAACATTTAATTTAATACTCCCAATAAAGACACGCCTACTCCGAAATTACTCAACGGTTTCTTAATATGGATGCATGAGGGTGTCTTTCTAGTTTCTATAGAAAAGGATCAAAGTCAATTGAATAGAACTTATCTTATAGTTATATTCTTTTTTATGTATCTTTATTAGATGTGGGACTTACATACCTAGGCCAAAAAATAATGTGGGACAATGGGACTTACATTTTAAAGATTTGTTATCAATTCTCACTTCTCTTGGGTTGGAAAAAAAAATATCTCACTTCTCACCATGAGGAAGTAGCGAGACAGCTTCTGCGAAGTTTCTGTTGCAATGCTTTGACATTAACAACTCTGTTTTAGCCACTAAACTTGAGAGTTTGATTATTATAAATAAGATGAAATTCGACTTCGCAGATCAAGCCTCGCTGAGTATTCATTTCATCGTCCCCGGCCACTTGGAATTTTTCTCACTTCCCCCTCTCTTACTAAGGGCTTTTTTTTTTTTTTTTTTTTTGCCATTTATCATCAGAAAACGTTTTTTCAGCTGTAACCACTCACATGGAGCACGAAGACATTGACGCAAAACAACTTGTTATGGCATCAATGAATAACTCATCCTCCAGAGGTGATGGTACAGCTCCTCTGGAGAAGCCCGATGTGTTCATAAGCTTCAGAGAAGAAGACACTGGCAAGGGCTTCGTAAGCCATCTTGACGCTGCTCTCACAAGGAATAACATCCAAACCTACAACATAGCTCGCGAATTTAAAAGATTGAATGAGGAAATCATGAGATACATAGAGATTGCCTGGCTCTCTATCGTAGTCTTCTCCAAGAACTATGCAAACTCAAAGTGGTGTTTGGACGAGCTTCTAGAGATCCTTGAATGTAAGAAAAATAAAAACCAAATGGTAGTTCCTGTGTTCTATGACGTAGATCCAAGCACTGTGCGTAAGCAGACGGGAAGTTATGCAGAAGCATTTGCAAAACATGAACAGGAGTTTAAGGATGACTTGGAGAAGGTCCAATCATGGAGGAACGCTTTGAACGAAGTTGCTAGTTTTTCCGGCTGGGATTGCACCATCAACGTCAGGTACTGTTACGAGTTGGATATATAAAGAAAAAATGGGGGGATACTAGATTTAATTAGAAATATCTTGTTATGTATATATGTGTATATGCAGGACAGAACATGAAATCGTGGAGGAAATAGCAAAAGATGTGGTACAGAAACTGGATCGTGTGTATGTGGGAGAACTGGATTTCCAGATTGAGAAGTTGGACAAACTGGCACAACTTCAACAAGAGATTTCACAAGAAATACATAATTCGGAGAATGAAAGAAACTATAAAGCAACCCTGGAACGCAACAAACGACTCAAAATGGAGAAGAAGTTCAGGTTGCTTCGTCTCACACCTGACTTGCTTTCCCATCTGGAAATTTCAAAAGCCACCAATACCTATTTCTAGTCTAATCTTGCCACCAATATTGATGGACGTTTGTGTATAGTTTCCTTTTAATTTGTTTATCATGATATGAGGATATCCGTATATGGCCCTGTATTATGTTTGAACTCTATTACACTAATTTTGTTGTCTTTTCGCGTGTTTGGATTGGCAAGAATCATATCAAATATTAATACAATGATAATAGTGTACTGTTTCTTTAAAGACTAGAGAATTCAAAACTCAATTGATAATTGATTTAACAATTTCACTCAAGCTGAGGAGATAGAGAGATGGAAACATGATTAATTAAATCTTAAATTACAATTAGAGTTTAGTATGGATGATTGTAGATGTCGAGAAGGCTAGTTAGGACATTAATCCCTGAATATGGGTACTACTCATAAATGTAATTTTGTAATTAAATATGTGTAGATTTTGGGTATTTTGGACTAAATTTTTAATATGTACTTTTATCTCTGAATTGAATGATCAGAATAAAAGTAATTTTGCTATAAAATCTATTTTAAAAAAAAAAAGGAAAATGAGAAAAAGAAAATTATAAAAGAGATTGGCGAAAAAAAAGGAAAAAGAGTAAATATGTTGCGGGTCCCATACAAGAACAATTGAAAAAGATTATCAGAAAAAGATGTTGTGGTCCAGCGAGCAGAAAAGGAACAAGGTATGTGTGTGGAAGTTTCAGCGATGAGGGGCCTGCTTGGATTACAAATAAAATGTCAACTCCAACAGGAGAAATTCTTGGGTACGCCCAGTGCACCACGTCATTTATGCAATGACAAGTGAGATCTTGACAGCTCAGATGTTCTTATCCTATGTGTAATCCCACATGTCACTCCTCATCATTGTTTTAGTTAGAGCTGCGAATGTCGCCCACAGTTTAGTGAAAAATTGTCTATTTTGACCCGTCTAATAAAATCTCATAACTGGCAGGTTTAAATGGGAGAGCGTGTGTGCTTGATGGGACGGGTCACGGGTGCATCCTTGGACTGCCCAAGTATGTATGCCTATACGTGGGGTGGGCAACGTACTCAGATTGGGACCGGTCCGGCCAGGAAACCGCCTAACCGATCAGTAGACCGATCCGGTAGATTTACATATTATTAATGATATTCTTTACATATTATTAAATATCAACCATTGAAAGTTGATTTACCGTTTGGATGCAATTTTTTTAATTGATTTTGGACCCAAACCATGGTTTCACTTAGAAATATCCAAACACCCTATTTTTTCAGAAAATTCCGTTTCAGCCCCAAACCAAGGTTTTGAATTGCAAAACCTTGGTTTGGCCACAATCGGATTTTCTGCTCCTGGGACTGATTATTTGACCGTTGGGGTGTGATGTCTTTTCTCATCTCTCTCTCTCTCTCCCCGTCTTGTCCCTTGCCTGTTTCTCATCTCTCTCTCTTTCTTTTATCTTGCCCTTTTCTCACCTCTCTCTCTCTCTCCGTCTTGTCTCTTGCCTATTTCTCATCTCTCTCTCTTTCTTTTATCTTTCCCTTTTCTCACCTCTCTCTCTCTCTCCCCCCCCGTCTTTACACGCAAATATATATATATATATATATGTTTGATCCAATTTTTTATATCACATAATTGATTAATATTATAATTTATAAAAAAAATTTATCTATTTTTTGATATTATATATTTGACTAATTTTATCATTATAATTTTTTAAAAAATTTATTTCGAATTTTTTTATATTTATTATACAATTAATATTTAATAATACTTAAAATATAAATTTATCCCTTACATGTAATTATCACACTTAAATACACTTAATGGAGAATAAATAGAAAGTGAAATCAATGGAGACACCCCTCTCTCAATTTGATCATATTTAATTTCAATTGCTCACGTCCCATTTTAAACCATTCCTTTTCTTTAAGGAAGCTTGTGTGAAAATGATGATGTTGGAAACTTGTAGCCGTATATTGTTTGAAGCCCAAGAAATTGGGCTGACCCTAGTTTAGACAAGAATTCGTGGGTACCATGTCGTTTGAACCCCAAAAATTAGGCTGGCCGCAGTTCGGCTTTAGCTCATGTTTGTGGGATATAGCTTCCTTGTGTAGTCGATATAAAAATTGATCACTCCCAAACTTGGAAAATATTTAGAGTGTACACACACACACACACTTGGGGAGTTATCAAAGTAAAATGAAAAAGAATTTATTTAAAATTTTGATAATATATCAACCTGGGGCATTATTTAGGACATTATATTATAAATATCTTAATTTTTAAATAAAACTATAAATAGTTTAGTTTAGGATAAAAATAAATATGAATAATAATTTAAAATCTTATGAAACTAAAAGAAAACAAAAATATTTTAAATTACTATTATTGTTGTTATTGTTATTATCTTTTATATCTTATTTCAGACAAAAGTATTAGAAATCACCGTTGTAACTTTAACTTGTTTTAATTATATATATTTGCCTGATTGCCTCCCATTTTCTAATAAGTTAATTAAATTGAAACTAAAAAAGGACAACTATTCACTGCTCTTTCAAGAGTAAAAACTATGAATAACGGCCTCAAAATTCTAATCCTTGACTGTGATAACAATACGAAAAACAAACGCAAACAATGTTGTTTACAGAGAGATTTTCTTTTTCAACCGTATATGATGAAGATCGCTATATTATATTGTGTGACTCGATCTTTTGCCTTTCATTTGGGATTGGAATCCAAACAAATTGGTCCCTTGAGATATTCCACCAGCTTCTCCGCCTCTCTGTAGGGTTAAAGGTCATTTTTTATCTTATAAGTATTCACTAAGGGCCAATTTTGCCTTGTAAATTTTTTGACAGCTAATTTTGCCTCGAAAGAGTCAAATTTGAAGTAATTTTGCCCTAACCATTATCCTAGTTAAATTTGACCGTTAGTTGACCAAATTTTAGGGCAAATTTGCTCATAAGTGAAAACTTTCAGAATAAATTTGTACCTTAACAAAAATGAAATGGACGACAAAATTGCCTTGGAAGTTTTAACTTATAAGCAAATTTGCCCGAAACTTGGTTAATTAACGGTTAAATTTAACTAAGATAACGATCAGGGCAAAATTGCTCCAAATTTAATACTTTCGAGATAAAATTGACCATCAAAAAACTTTCGGGGAAAAATTGGCTCTCAGTGAATATTTTTGGGTAAAAATAGCCTTTAACCCCTCTCTATATTATCTCCTAAGTGCCTATTTGGATTAACAGTAAAAGCTAATTGTGTGGGACTATTTCTTCATTTTTTTTCTTTTGAGTGGGACTTGAATGTAATTGTCTCAAAATTATTTTGATTGTTAAGTGTAAAATTGTTTAAAAAAGTACTTTAGGTAATGGATGCCCATAAAAAAATATTTTAGGGTGTTGGATAAATCACAAAATACTCTAAGTCAGTAAATGCATATGAAAAAATACTTAGGTTGGTGAATGCGCCTTAACCCCCTAATAATCTATAAAAGGTTGAACCAATGTCTCCTCTAGTCTGGCTTCAAATACTTTGCCAAAGGCGATTCAAGTTTCTGAAATACGAACATGTTGTCATCGTCTTTATCACTCGTTTTTCCTGCCATGTTAATATGTATCCTTAAACCTAAAACCCAAGAAACTGACGGTGTGTTCATCGGCTTCGCCGGGGACACCCGTTCTGGCTTCACCAGCCATCTGGAAGCATCTTTTACCCGCTAGGGAATCGTACCCTTCTTAGACAACAAAATAGAGAGAGGGGATAAAATTTTTCCAGCACTTTTACAAGCAACCAAATGATCGGTCATCGTTTTCTCAAAAGACTATGCCACTTCAGAGTGGTGTTTGGATGAGTTTGTAAAGATAATGGGGTGCAAGAAGAAAAGAGAACAGATTGTAATCCCTGTTTTCTATAGGATCAAACCTAGCGAGGTGAGAGAGCAATCGGGGGCTTGTGAAGCTGCTTTTGCAGAACTTGAACGATGTTATCGGCGTCGGAGAGTGCGACGGTGGCGGAATGCCATGACAGAAGTTGGCAACCGCTCTGGTTGGGATATCTCCTCTTACGGCGGGTATTATTGTTATACATTTTTGCATGACGAAAATATTTCTTTAAGATTAACGTTGTTTTAATTTGTTACGTTTCTAAGAATTTTAGAAAGTATTTGAATCTTGTGATGGTTTAGACTTTATACTGCTTAGTCAACCGCAGCAATGCAATAAAAAAAATTTCATCCGCAGAGAATAAAAGAGAGATTGGAAGAGGAAGCTTTTACAGTTTTGAAAGGCGCACTTTGATCCGTCTTTCATATCAGAAAGAACTGATCGAGGCCTTGAATAAATCGTTTCATGCATGTTTTGAAAACTAATAGATGCTGGCTATTGTTTTTGTATAGGACGGAGTCTCAGCTTGTTTACAAAATAACAAACATCGTGAAGAAAAAGATAGAATCAATTCGCCAACGTAACCGGAGAGAGAGAAGGCGGTGCTTCTTTGGATTGTTTTCTTTTTTTTTTCTTTTTTCTTTTTTGCTTATTTTAAGTGTTTGTGCGAGGTATAAGATAAATATGTAAGAGAAAATTCATTTTGAATCATGTGAATAAATGCCTTTGGGCTGTTCAATTATAATCCCAAACAAGCACCCAGATTACAACAATGTAATAAGGATGGCCCCAAATTTGAGGTGAAGTAATGGGTGCAGCTGACAAGGTACAACTGATAACTCCAGCCCCAAGCGTAGCTCTAGAGGATTACAAACGACTCCCAGAATATTTGTTAATAATAATTCAATACTAGAGACATGTTTTTTCTTTTTTTTATGGGTTCCTTCAAGACTTAGATATGGCTAAACGTTATGTTATTAATGTTTGCGTAAACTATCCCAGGGATAAAAGTGTCTACTTGTATTATTGATCACCAAAAAATATAATCAGTACATATCAGAGTTTATATACACTTCACAACAGTATAAGACCAAAGCTAAACCACAAAACATAATTGGGCCTAATCCCAGTATTAGCCCAGGCCCATATACTAATTTCTACACTCCACCCCAAGCTTGGGGCAAAACAAATCTACTGCTCCTAGCTTGTGCATATTTCTATTAAAACTTTCTTTGCTGACAACTTTGGTTAGTATATCAGCCTGCTGATTTGTTGTCTTCACATGTTCTAAACAAATCAGTTTGCCTTGCACCTTTTATCATACAAAGTGACAATCGATCTCGATGTGCTTTGTCCTTCCATGAAATACAGGATTAGATGTGATGTGAATCGCTGATTCGCTGTCACAATACACATTTACAAGCATAGGAAATACAAGTTTCAGTTCTTTAAGTAAACCCACAAACCATACCACCTCATAAAACAGCTGATCCTAAGGCTTTGTATTCAGCCTCAGCCGAAGAGCGTGATACAGTAGCTTGCTTCTTTTTTTTCCACATAATAAGAGAACCTCCTAGTTTCAATAGGTTACTTGTTACAGATCACCAAGTCGTTCCACAAGCTCTCCAGTCTAAATCACAAAAACAACCCAGAGATACGCCACCTGTCGAACTCATCAACACTCCACATCCTAGATTCTGCTTCAAATATCTAACGACGTTCAAAGCAGCAGCCATGTGTGACTTCAATGGAGCTTGCATAAACTGGCTCAAGGTCTGCACAAAAAAAGAAATATCAGACCTCGTGACAGTGAGATAAATCAACCTGCCTACCAAAGCTCTGTAACGTTGTGGATTAACTATTAGATCTTCTTTCCTATCCCTTCCTTCTTCATATGCCAACAACTTCAAATTCTGTGCCATTGGTACATCTAATGGTCTACAACCACTCCTACCAGTATCTGACAATAGGTCTAGTATGTATGTCCGTTGGCACAACACTATTCCTTTCTTTGATCTTGCTAATTCTATACTAAGGAAGTACTTCATTGTATCCAAATCCTTGATCTTGAACTGTTACGTAGGAATTCTTTCACCTGTTGTATCCTTCCTACATTACTCCATGTGACAAGAAAATCATCCACATACACAAGCACATCTACTACACCATTTATATATCTTTTAAAGAACAAAGAATAATCACTCTTACTCTACCGAAAACCCCCTTCAACTCATGCAGTTGTTAATTTGTTATGCCATTGTTTGGAGGCTTGTTTTAGCCGATAAAGTGACTTTCTTAATTTGCAAACCATGTTCTCCCCCTTACTACCGAAACCGGGAGGTATCACCGTATACACTTCCTCATTCAAATCTCCTTGCAAGAAGTCATTGTGAACATCTATATGGTATAAATTCCAGTAATTTACAGTAGCTAGTTTAACCATAATTCTAATTGTAACCATTTTAATAACCCGGGAAAAGGTCTCATGGTAGTCTATGCCTTCCCTTTGTGTATATCATTTTGCTACCAACCTAGCCTTATATTTATCTATTTCCCCACTAGCCTTGTACTTAATTTTATATACCCACTTGCATCCTATGGGCCTTTTTCCTCTAGGAAGACTAACTATTTCCCATGTTTGGTTCTTCTCTAAAGCCTCTGTCTCTAGATGCATTGACTTTACCCATTCATTGCTTTTAACCTCCTCCTCATAAGAAAAAGGCTTTGTGATAGCATCTACATTACATAAGAGGCACATATGAGAGGGAGAGATATTATTGTAAGTAATGTAGTTATCAATAGGATACAAGCAATTGGTTCTTGGTTTAGAGGAGCTAGAGGTGACTAGGTTGCAAATGTAATCTTGAGACCAAATAGGAGGTCTCCTCTCTCTCATTGGCCTATCTTCTATCGATATAGATGGATCTCTTAGATGGTTTTCATCCTCATCATCATTATCAATCATATCACAAGTGTTGGGCACATTCTCAACATTATGAGGAATATTTGCATTACAATAAGACCATACACTATTATCATGCAAGCCATTCAAACTAGGTTCAGGGCAAATATTACTTCTAGGGAGATTATTCACAGATTTAGCACAAGTGTCACCATCAAGAAGGTTATTCAAATCAGATTCAGGACAAATATCACCATTAGGCAAGGTATTTCCAGGTGCATCATATTTCACATCAAACCAAAATAAATCCTTTACCTCATCCGCGACTCCCCTTTGGTTAGTGGGTGTGACATCTTTGAAAGTGTACCTATGTTCCTATAATGTAACATGCCGACTAACTATAATACACTTATAATGTAAGTTCAAGAGAAGAAAACCTTTCTGATTGTTTGGATAACCTAAGAAGGCATAAGGAATAGACTTGGCTGCCAATTTATCTGAATTAGTAAGGTCAGTAGTAAATGCCAAACAACCAAACACTCGAAGATGGTCATAAGTGGGTTTCTTACTATAAACTCGTTCATAATGATTTGGTATCCCAAACTCTAGAAGGCAGATGATTCATTAAATGGGCCACCATTTTAACACACTCTCCCCAAAAATGAATAGGAACATGTGATTGTAGAATGAGCACCCTAGACACCTGTATCAAGGTTCTATGCTTCCTCTCTACTGTACCATTTTGTTCAGATGTATAAGGACATGATATCTCATGCACGATACCCTTAGATAAAAAATAGGTACGAAGATTAGAATTGGTAAACTCAGTACCATTGTCACTTCGAATTCGTTTAACTGAAGATGCAAATTGGTTAGTAACATATGCCAAAAATTTCTTAATGTGTACACTAGTTTCTGATTTGTGCTTCATAAGAAATACCCAAGAGGCTCTAGAAAAATCATCTACAATGGTGAGAAAATAGGTATGACCAGCATATGTAGGAGATCGATAAGGACCCTATACATTCATGTGTAAAAGTTCAAAACATATAACAATTTTAATAAAACTAGGAGAAAAAAGTAGCTTGGTTTGTTTAGCTTGAAAACATATATCACAGCCATCATTCATTGGAACAGAATTGTTATTGATAAACTGTAAGCGTTTTAATACAAAATAAGGGGGATGCTCCAATCTCTTGTGTAATAATGGCAAATCATGAAATGAGGAAACAGAATGATCATTATTTGAAACAACATTGACAAAATTCAAAAGTTCATGCTTGTATTGCAAGATGTATAATCCACAAACTAATTTACCAGTCGCCTTCATCTTGCCACCTTGAAGGCCCTGTATGGAACAAAAGTTAGGAAAAAAAATGTAACAATACAATGTTGTTCCTTGTTAGACAAGAGATAGATATGAGATTGAATTGGAGTCCTGGAGCATATAGTACATTTTTAAGCATGAATTTATTAGAAAAATTTACTGTGCCTATATGTGTTACTTTTATCTTATCACCGTTGGAAAACTTTATATTTCTAAGTGGTCCTGTGTAACTGGTTGTATTACTTAAGAGTGACATTGCTAATTAGGTGTGTCGTGGCTCCTGAATCTATTACCCAATTAGTGTGTGTGTGTGTGTTTGAGTAGGGGGAATAAGCAAACCTGTACCAGTGAGGGCATGAACAGCTGTGTTTGCATCTTCCTCCTTCTTTACGAACTCAAGCAGCTTCTCATATTGCTCTTGAGTAAAGGTAGGTGTTACCAAATTGGCTGTATGTGTGTCCCTTTCACTGTCACACAAATTCTTACCATTATCCTAAATGTTATTCTTGTTCCTATTCCCTTTAAAGTCAGTAGGAAAACCAATTAGGTGCTAGCACCCTTTTTTAGTGTAGCCCTTTCTGCCACAGTGCCCATAGTCCATACCTGCATTTGTTTTGCCTTTTCCTCTCCCATATCCCTTTGTTCTAGCTGCCATGGCAATCCCGTCAACAGGGGCATCCTTGGTTGTGCTAACAAGATGCTTTTGAACTTCATCTTTGGATATCATGGCAAAATCCTAATTCACACTTGAAAGAGGGTACATAAGAAGTATTTAACTTCATGCAACTCCAAAATTGTCATTAAGACCCATTAAAAATTGGATGAGTTTCAGTTGTTGAATTGCCTCTGCATAGGCCTTTGACGTGGGACACTGATAGGAAGGAATTGGGAATAGGGCATATTGTTCTTCCTATAATTCCTTCATTTTTGTATAATAGGTTGCAACAGACAATGAATTCTGACGAAGAGAGAGGCAATTTCTCGATGCAAAGTGAAAATTCTTGAACCACTGACCTTATCATACCTCTCTTTCAAATCCTTCCATATCTAATATGCCTCCTAAAAATAAATAACACTGTTGGCTATCTCTTTGGGCACGGAATTGAGTAGCCAAGAAAGTACTATTGGGTTGCAACGTTCCCATTGATCCTTTAACACGTTTGCTTGAGCCTCATTTGCACATGTTTCGTCCACAAAAACAAGTTTTTGCTTCCCTTTAAGGGCCATAGTCATAGCCCGGCTCAATGTAGTGTAATTATTGTTGCCGGTGAGAGTCTGTGAAATAATTCCCGTTTGTTGAGTATCTGAGGGATGGAGATAGAGAGGGTGAGTAAAAGAGAGAGAGGTGACGAAATCATTGCCAGTTTCATTTTTGCTATGGTGAAACTTGTGTGCAAGAAATTGTTGAAAAACATTGATGAGAGCAATGGCACAAACCCCTTGGTGAATGGAATCAAGGACGTAGCAGCTGTGCAAACAAGGATGTCGCAGTGGTGTTCAACAGAAGGAGGATAATGGTTGGGAAACAGCCGGCGACAATCAGAATCATAGAGGCCATTGAAGGTGGTTAGGGCTTAAGATTTGGCAGTTCTCAAGATCGACTGTATCATAGAACACGAGCGCATACTAGTGACGGAAAGAAAACTGGGTTTGAGATTTATGTCTTGTGTCAACAGATGCTCCAACTTGGACTAGGTACAAGGGCTTCAATTTGTGTCACGAGCGGATCTTGGGTTATGGCCCAAATCTTGAATAAATAGGTGATTGGTCCAAACCTTGTTTTAGGCAGTTCTGGGTTTGCGGACCAATTCTTGGTTGTTCTTTCTTGTAAACCTAAGGTTCTGATACCCTGTAAACTATCCCAGGGATAAAAGTGTCTACTTGTATTATTGATTATCAAAAAATATAATCAGTACATATCAGAGTTTATATACACTTAAAAATAGCATAAGACCAAAGCTGAACCCCAAAATGTAACTAGGCCTAATCCTAGTATTAGCGCAGGCCCATATACTAATTTCTACAGTTTGTATTTGTATGTAGTTTATGTATCTATATCCATTTGCGGTTTGTTTTGGATGTTTAAATTGTATCTAAGAAATTTTGTTTCTATGATGCAATATAATCACTGCACACTCACAAAAAAATTGATTAATTAATAAAACCACTAAATTTTTATTAATGTAATAAATTCTCAAAATTAAAATATCATCAAATAATTAAGTTTGCCCAGCATGCCAATCATGAATGAGTTTTTATTTCTTCCTATTCCTATTTTAAGGCATCTCCAAGCAGGCTGATTAACCATGAGTATCTCGATTATAATCAAAAGCTACACTGAGGTTCCAGCAAAGGTAATATAATTGTGAGTGTAAATAGAGAAAAAAAATTAATGTGCAAATTTATTTTGAAAGTTTTTGTATATGTGCAATGTTACTTTAGAAGTTTTTTTTGGATTCAATATTATATTCCGGAAGTTTAAAATCATAACAATGTCACCTTTTTTTTTTAACCACCATTTACTTTGACCGATAATTTTGGCCACAATTGCTTACATGGCAGCCACATACATTCTAACTTTTCCATCTCATCATCACACATCATCCTCTCTCTTCCTCATTCACTCTTTTCATGGCTCTCCCTCATGCAAATTCACACCTGTTATCACTCTTTTCATTATTCTCTCTTTTCTTAGCCATTCATGCCAAAATTGATATCAATCCTTCACATCTCTTTTCTTAGGTGGTATTTTCATAATAAATACATTAATTACTCTTAACATTTCACAGAATATATATCTTATGAGCGGAAATATAATTCTTCTAGTATATTTTATAAGGTCGTTGTCTGGTTGGAGAAGAAATTCGAATTTCATTTTACATTAACAAATTTTAGCGCCATAATTTTGAATTTCAAAATTAATTAATAACAATTATAAAATCACTACAAATGTTAACGCCAAATTTTCAAATTTTATTTCCGGCCCAACATAATTTTTGGGGGAAAAATTTGGGCCACATTTGTAATGTGGTTGTATAACCATTGCAAAAAATATTTAAGAAAAAGTTTAAATCCCACAAAATTAAAATGACAATTGTAGTGGTAAAACAATTGTCACAATATGCTCCTATAAAGACTAATCTACAAATGTATATCAGTTGCAGTTGTGTTGCCATGTGTATTAGTTTTGTGGAATCGATACAAAACCACTTGCCATGGTGTATTTTGTAGTGGTTTTTCCAACCGCTATGCAGTGCATTTGTAGCGTTATAAATTATTAGAAATGTCCTATTTTTTTTTTTTGATGAATGCTGGACCTTTTGGCCTTCGGTGCACCACCTTCCAGGTATCCGGCGTTAACCTGAAGGCCAACGCCGGATTTACCAGCATGGGCCCCCGACAACCGACTAGTCCTGGCGCCCCCCTTTTATAAGGCCCGATCGATTTGAACACCTCTTTGAGGAATCACGGGGGAGAGAGCTCCCAACGGAAATTATTTCCACCTTCCATTCTCTGGGATCGAACCCAGGAATGGAGGGGTGGGGCGCAGATGCCTTTCCCATCTGCGCCAACCTCCGTTGGTAGAAATGTCCTATTTTAACCACTATAAAACCAAGATTTTTTTTCAGTGTTAAATCTATTTTTACTTTTATCGCTAAACTAGTTGATTAGAACTGACCAAAAAATTAAATTATTAGAATAAAAGGTAACTTAATTATAAAATCTACTCATATTTTTTTCTATTACGCATGAAAAATAATAAACGTACTAGATCAATTTTTTTTTAATTTTAATTTTGTGATATGTGAGAGGAAGAAACGTACTAGATAGTAGATAAATTTTCTAAGGAAAAATTTTATTATAGGACCACAAAACCAAATTTATTTCAGTCAAGGATCAAAAGATTCTGATATTTCACTATAGGATCAAGGACCAGAATGAAATTAAGTTTTTTAGGTAAAAAGATAATAATTCCCCGTGCTTTATTTATTTAAAAAAATGTTTGATCGTCTTCGGAGATATGGTGATCGGTCACCAGATGTCAAAGCTCTGGCACCGATCAGCTGGAGCTCCAACCACTGGAAGTTAATGCGTTATTCATAGGAGAATTCTACTTGTTCGTGAGGAGTAGAACACTGGCAAATGTGACCTATTAAATTTGTGTTGTTCATATGTTTAATCCTACTTGTTCATGAAAAGCTGGACACTTGCAAATGAGACTTGTTTGTTTTCTTGTTAACATATTAATTTGTGTTGCTCATATACCTATTTGACTTATTTATGAAGAGCTTGACACTTGCAAATGAACAACACAAATTTAACAAGTTCCATTTGCAGGTGAAATATGAATATGAACAACATAAATTAATATGTTAACAAGAAAATATAGGATCATGAACAAGTCCCATTTATAAGTATTCTACTCTTCATGAATAAATCTTTATAAGGATTTTACTTTTCATGAACAAGTGAAATCCTCCAATGAACAACACATTAATTTCCGGTGGTTGGAGCCTTGGCTGGTCGATGCTGGAGCTTCAATGGCCGGCTGGCAGTGGCTCGGTTGGTCCTCTATTGCCGGAGCTCAGGTGATGACCAAACCTTTTTAAAGAAAAAATAAAGCAAGGGGCGTTATTGTCATTTTACCTAAAAAACTTAATTTCATTTTGGTCATTAATCTTATAATGAAATTTCAGAATATTTTGGTTCTTGAATAAAATAAATTTGATCTTGTAGTTCTTTAATGAAATTCCCTTTGTTTATTTTTTTGGTAAGGTGTGCATGTATGTGGCTAGAGCTGGGAAAACATGCCAGCCCACGGGTTGAGGGATGGCCCGCACCAACCCGCGGGTCGGCCTGTGCGGCCCACACTTCTGCGAGTTGGCATTTTGCCAACCCTAACCCGCAGTGTGCTGATTGCAGACCAGCCTGCGGGCCCGCATATTTTTTTGAAAAAAAAATCCTATTTTTTAAAGATAGTCGAAAATACAAGACACGCATATATGAGTTATTAAATTTATTTTTCTAGTATCAATCATTCCTCTTATAAAAATTTAAAAACATAATTCACAATTTAAGAGATAAAGTTATTAAATTTGTCAAAGTTTATAAGCAAAATATAAATTCATCTTCAAACAACCAAAATATAATAATTTTGTTTAAAAAAGAAGGGAAGAGGCTTAGATTTTTTCTCTTTGATTTGGGAGGTGTCGAGATAGGAGTGGACAACTTATAAATATTGTGAAATTATTATATATACAAAAAAATTTGCAGGCCAACCCTAACCCTATCCCAACCCACGAGTTGAATCAGTAGGTTGGACCTATTTTACCGGTTCTAATGTGAGGGGTTTGTTTTCTTGGAGACGTCCAAGACCTATTTTCAAAGTCATTAAAGAATTGAATCATAACAAAAATGAAATTAAAATATGAAACATAAGCTGAAGGAATAAAAGAATAATTAACGGGGACCACAACTTTATAGAATACCCAGGCTATTGACTTGTCTGTCAATTCTCTGTTCTCACTGTTAGGAAGTAGTGTGACAGCCTGAGTTTCTGTTGTAATTACCTTAACAACTGTACGGTTAGCAGTGGTAACAACTCTGAAAATTATAACTTCTTAACTTAAAAGCTTGATTATAAATAACATCAAAGTAGGTTAATCAGATAGTGCTCGTTTGAAATGGCTTATTTTTGGATAATAAATGCTTATAAATCGTGATTCACGGTATACGAGGTAAATATGTGAGAGAAGTTTTATTTTAACTTGCGTAATAATGACTTATTCTCTAAAATTAAATGATTCTAAAAACACCAGAGTATTCATTTCATTGTTCTCTCTCTATCTCCCTCTCGGTTATTTTATTCATCAGAAAAAGTTTAAAAAAAGTTTTTCAGGCGAAAGCATCCCTGGAGATCGAAGACTTTCACGCAAAACAATTTGTTATGGCATCAATGAGTCACTTATGCTCAAGTGGTAGTGAAGCCACACGTGTACTTGCAAGAGTGTGTGTATATATATATATATATATGACTCTAATCATTCAATGAAACATGAGCAATTCATTTTCTTTTTAATATTTTTTTCAATATTTTTGTAAACAAATGTAATTAGAATAATACGAAGAAGATGAAGAATCTTGTATTAATCACATAAGAGCAACATGCTTATCCAAACTATAACCCACTTGGGTTTAATAATAATCATCCCTCATTTAAGGGTGATTAACAAAATAAAAATTAACCCTAACTCTAAGGATTTAAGATGGACTTCCCTCTTTAGAGAGAGACTCACATTAACCTCTCTCATGGTATGGATCTAACTATCTAACAACCCAAACACATTAACAATGACCATTTATATACATTAGGGTCTCAACCAACTAATTACTCATTTAATTTCACCTTAATATCTCTAACACGCCCCTCAAGTTGACACCTCTTAAACTCATATAAGTATCAACTTACAACACAAAAATATAGAGGTAAGGTGAATTAAACTGAACAGTTTTCAATTCACAAAAATAATACAAAGATTTCTTCAATTCACAACATTCTTCTCCCTATCTACAATTGCTGATTCAATTCTGAAAGGCTTCAATCTAAAAGCTCCCAATCACCTCCATGTCGGCCTTCTTGTCTTCAAACTTAGCCCTTAATGAAACAACCTCCAGACCTGAAAGTACCAGAACACCTTCTCATACAGAAACGCTCACAAAATGTTCCTAGGAATGCTGAAAAGAGTTTATGATATGCTCTTGGCTTCCTAAGACTTGCATTGAGACCTCATCTTCATAATAGATGAGCATAGCAGCATCCTGACCCTTTTGGAGTTCTTTCCATTAAGTTCTCCTTTCCATACTCCTGCTCTGCAGCCTCAGTTAGGTTTATAATTTGTGCAACCCTCTTGTTTACAGCTTCTTGGGTTCTCCACTTCTCCCATCACCAACAATTGTTGTAGTATCTTTAGTAAGCACCACCTTGAGACTTGGCCCTGAACTCTCTTAATCCATGATATTGCTGCTGCAGGGAATTGTTTGAAAACGACAGGTGCAGCATCCTTGTTCTATTAAAGCATTGATGAACACTTATGCTTGCTAAAATGTATCAATATCAACAAGATTCTGTATAGTCCTTTGACAATAACTGCAGGAATGGATATCAAAGGCGTTACTGCTGAAATCCAAAAAGGACAAAGGCACTCCTTGCCAAAGGTGTTTGCTGCTGAGTATTCTTTGACTTGCAAAATTTCTGAGCATCAGAAGCCATAAATAAGTCTGGAAGGAGTAACATTGGGTTTTAAAATTGGTCCATCAGATCGTGGACACTTTCCAATTATAACAGAGAGCAACTCTATTAAACTCAGCAGCCTCATGCTTTTAGTGACTGATCAGCTGCCACCCTTGTTTTTTTTCCTTTCTGCCTCATCAATCTCGGACTCAGAAAGATACCCACAATAGTCACCCTTCACCTTGTTGTAGAAAACAATGGCTTCTACTTGATGAAGCATATGGGATCAGATGCATATCAATTATTGTTAGGATGTTACTGCAAATCTTGGATGGTTCCTCCTCGACCCCCTGGCGATAACTCTTGAGCAATTTAACATTTGGCGCATTTCCCTTTAGAATCATACACTGCCTAACTGGAAGAAAAAAAAAGCTCCACAGTTGAAACAGAGAGGATACCAAGGGCGCGAGACAGAGAACGTGACAGACGATCTCATGGTGAATCATCATCCAGGGAAGAACCAGAAATCAATCAACTGATGAAGATCAAGTTTGGCGCACTAATAAAACTACTCACAAGACCGTGCTCTGGAAGTAATCCATTCGACGCCCATAGATTAAGGTTGTCTTCGTAGCGAGCCACGACTAAAAATCGCCCCTATCGCAGTGGATGCAAGGGACAACAAGGTCACCGGACACCAAACTACAGATCTCGCAGTGAAAAATTTATGAGAGGTGATCTTGCAACGATAATCGAATAAAGCTTCATGAACTATGAACCCTGTACTCCGCTGCAAACTTCGGCGGAGATCTGAAGAGCCGACGACGGACCCGCTGAAGATCGGATCTTGAAAGAAAAAACGGCGTGAATGCTTCTTGATTATCGGCCATAGAGGAATCAGACTTGGGTGATCACCAAAATGGCGTCGGATCACGTTCTTAGCGTGCGTTTGGAATAGAAAAAATGGAGTTTTTCAATTTAGTTTTTAGTAATTTTATTTTTGGTAAAAATCTGATTGTGTAACGTGATTTATATTTGAAACAGCGATTGTATAAATGACTTTTGTAAAAGTAAAATTTGTTTGGATTGATTTAAGAACAAGTGACTTTTATGATAATAGTAAGAGAGAGTGGGTGAAAAAATATTTTAAAGGGTTAAAAACACCAAAAAATAGTTTAAAATAATTTTTAAAACTGAAAAAATACATTAAGGATAAAATTGCAATCAGTCTAATGACACATTGGGTACAGTTGAAAAAATATTTTAAGGGTCAAAAACACCAAAAAATAGTTGAAATTAATTTTTGTAGCCGAAAAAGTACATTAAGGATAAAATTGCAATCATTCTGATAATACACTGGACACAACTGAAAAAATATTTTAATCATTCTCACTCTCTCCAAACGCTAAATCAATAAAAGCTCCAATGTTGAGTTTATGATATAAGCTATTTTGGTAATTACAAGCTCAATTGGCAATTGGGGACTCCAAACGCTCTCTCTTTTTTTCCCCCAATTGCCAATAGAGTTTGTCCTTCCAATTGAGGGTTTGGGGGGCCTAAACGCTCCCCCAAAACACACTCTTAGTGCCTGCTTGGATTAGTAGTGGAGAAATATTTTTTTTTACCATCTGACTTTTGAAAAAGGTAGGAAAAAAAGTCAGATTGTAAATGTGATTTGTGTTTGGATTAGCGGTGACAGAAGTGACTTTTTTTCTAACCTTGAACCTGTTTGGATTAGAGTTTGAAAAGCTCATTTAGATAGAAAATGACTGAAAAGGGCATGAATCTTATTGAATACTCTATATATATATATATATATATATTATTTGTATATATTATGATAATTAAAGTTAAAAAAACATAAATAAAATTTGATAAAATAAAAAAATAAATTATTATTGAAAAAAAAGAAAAAATACAGGAAAATAATTCATTAAAAATGGATAAATTTATAACATATTTAATGAATTAATTGTAACTTTTTTATCTTCCATCTTTAATTAAAGCTCTTATATTATAGATCGCTGAGTAGTTGATGACTCGTTTAATAGAATTAATATTTTTAGGATTAGAGAAAATTATAGAAAATGACCCCGGAATTTATGAAAATTACAAGTGAATGAAGAAAAGGGACCGGAAAAATCACAGAAAAGAACCCAAATGTTTCATAAATTACAGTTACCCTACAAATATTTCAAAAATTTTCAATTTAATTCTTCTTTGAGAACTTTTGAAATTTGCAAGCAAGTCCCTGGTCAAAGCCTAATTTGACCAAAGCTTCATCTTCTTCATTAAAACAGAGCCCCGAAACGAAAACAGAGCAAAGATGAAGACACGAGCCGTGCCTGCTCTGTTTCAACTCTCTCCGTGAAGCAACTCACCACGCGGGGAAGGAGAGGAAAAGCAGCCAACCTGAGCTTCTTCACTCAGAGGTTGAGTTGCAGAGCGCTGAAAACAGCCGAGCTTCTTTCATCCATCTCCACTTTCAGTCTTCTACCTTCACCGGTCATCATTTATTCCCTTCAGTCATCCTTCATCTCCTCCCAATCTAAGTTGTGGCGGAGTTGTACCAAACGCCGACGGCTCACCCTGAGCTTCAAACACCCACCTAAGTGCAAAGGATCAGTTGCGAGAAGGAGGCTGGCCCACCTACATGGTGCTGCTGTGCTCACCGTGGGAGAGAAAAGCAAGGCAAAGGAGCTTCTTCCAAAAGCCACGTTGATAGGAGAAGCCCAGTGGCCGCAGCCGCCTTCCCAAACGGTCCAAATCACGGTCTCGTTTACTGCCGCGCATTTTTGCCTCCAAACGCTCTACCAAACAGGCTCTTAAACTTCTGGCTTCTGAAACAAAATGGACTTCAAGAACCCATTAGAATGCAAAAATTGGGCTTCAACACCTAGGCTCAACAATCGGGCTCATGATACCATGTAAACAAATGTAATTTGAGAAATAATACGAAGAAGATGAAGAATCTTGTATTAATCACATAAGAGCAACATGCTCATCCAAACTATAACCCACTTAAGTTTAACAATAATAGTCCCTCACTTGAGGGTGATTAACAACTAACCCTAATTCTAGGGATCTAAGAGGGACTTTCCTCTCTAAAGAGAGACTCACATTAACCTCTCTCATGGTGTGTATCTAACTATCCAACAACCTAAACACATTAACAATGACCGCTTTATATACATTAGGGTCTCAACTAACTACTCATTTAATTTCACTTTAATATCTCTAACAATTTTACAGGTAAGGGTACTGCTTCTGGAGAGCAGCATGAGGTGTTCATAAGCTTCAAAGGATATGACACTCGCATAACCTTCACAAGCCATCTTTACTCAGCTTTCATCAGGCATGGCATCAAAGCCTACATCGACCACAATCTGGAGAGAGGAGACGAAATATCAGCCACTCTTCTTGGGGCTATCGAGGATTCTCAGCTTTCTGTCATTGTTTTCTCCGAGAACTAGGCAGATTCCAGGTGGTGTTTGGATGAACTTTTGAAGATAGTAGTGTTCAAAAAAGAAAAAGCATATAATAGTGCCATTTTTCTATAAGGTAGATCCAAGCTCTGTACATGAGCAGAAGGGAAGTTAAGCAGAAGCATTTGTAATACATGAACAGAATTGTAAGGAAAACATGAAGATGGTCCAATTGTGGAGGCATGCTTTGACTGAAGCTTCTATTTATTCAAGCTTGCATAGCAGCATCTACCGGTAATGTTACGTAACATATATAAAGACGGTGAAGAGCTGAACAATCATCTAAAGAGGAAATAAATATCATAAGGAATCTGAATTCATTGCTCACATTAAACTGCTACAGTGATGTTAATTTATACAGGTGTACTGTGATAGAGTGGTCAAGATTAATAGACATTTAGCTTTATCTAGAAGGATCTGGAATACAAGACTACATTGGGCTATAACTCTATGTATTGGGCTTCTTGTAATTGAGCTTATTTTCTGCTTCAACCATAACCCCTCCCCGCAGAAGAATAAAACTTGTTGTAAAATATGAATATTTTAGTGGGTGTGTCAAAGAAACAAGTCCCATATTATTTGGAAGTAAGAGAACACAAGCCTATATATATCACTACACTATCTTGGACTTGTAAAGAGACCTAGAAGAGTGGTGGGCTCGCGCGTATAATAACGGGCCATCGAAAGACAAACGTAGTTGAAATCCTATGATGTGTGCGCGAGTTAAACGTGGTAGTGGCACTTTTTATTGATGGAAATGAAGGGCATATACCATATCTTGATTTGTGACAAGTCTCACTCTATCTCAGATGCGGAAAGATGAGTATTAACATTCAAACATAACCATTTAGTATCTTTCTCTCTTTACAATACATATATTCATTCCCCTGCCATATTTTTTAGGTTTTCAAGGTCAAGAAAGAGTTATTCTTGGAAAGATATCTAAATAATCACTCTAGCTAGTTTAACTCTCATGTTATTGTTTAATCTCAACTAGCTAAAACTGTTATCCCATGATGTCTCCATTCTGTTTTGTTTAGACTGAAAACACGCAATTGGCCAATATGGAGCTAGACATGAACGAGCATCGTATTGTTAGTTCTAATCATTTTCTAGTAGTCCATGTCTATCAAAGTATTTTACTTTTAGCCTTATTATCTACTGCAACCCATTGTAATTCTTGTATTATTTCCTCTGTACTGATGATGATGATGATCATAATCTGAGATATATATATATATCCTCCGCCTTAGTTTGGGCCAGATTCCACATATCATTCCCTTGTCATGTTTTTTTGTCCTGTACACTCACACCTTCTCCTGTGGACTGGGCCTTTATTTTTATTTTTTTTGGTTGCCCAGGGTATCCCCACAGCCGGTAGCCATGAGACTAATCCCTTATCCTAGGGTTAGCGCACTAAGCGGTAAGGGGTGCTTTCCATTCACAAGAGTTGGGAATCGAGCCCCCAACCACTTGCTTAAGGGACAAGATGCTAAACCATCACGCTCACCCATCGTGGTTACTGGGCCTTTATTTTGGCCCAAGCTCTTCTTTCTTTCTTTCCTTGGTTTTTTTTCCCGAATTAAAGGGACAAACACAAAGAATATGTTTGGATTAGCTTTTGGAGAATAACTTTTGGAGAAAAAGTTATAAAAATGATTTTAGAGAATAAATTTTGAGTAGAATAGATTATGTGAAAAAAATGACTTTAATAAAATGATAGTGTTTGGATAATTATTATCAGAATCACTTTTTTTATGATCAAATTACCAAAAAGACATTTGTTAATGTGATAATTGCATATCAAAGATAAAGTTCCATTTCACTTATTTTTAACATTTAATTACATAATAAATACCAATATTTAAATAAGTTTGTCTACAAAATTAAAATTATAACACTAGTCACTTTTATAATATGATAAAATAACTCAACTATATATGTATTAATAAATTGTATAGACAAATCATTTTTAAATAGTAATTAATAAACTGTACATTCTAAATAGTAATTAAAAGTTCTACATTCCTTTTTTTTCCCAAAGGCATCAGCATTACCCATCATCTTCATATTAGCCCAGAAGTTAGTAAATTATATTTATATATATATATAGAGAGAGAGAGAGAGAGGGGGGGGGCGGAATAGCAGTAGATAAAAGAATCAGTAAAATGTCGGAAGAAAGAGAAAACTGAGAAAAGAGAAAAGATGAAAGGGAAGAGATGAGAGAGGAAAGAGAAAATGAAAAAGAAATAATTTTTTTTAAAAACCATGTCTTTGAGTCCAAAACTATGGTTTTAGATTAAAAAGTGCTTCTCGTATTTTTTTAAGTGTTTGGATAATTTTTCAGCAAACCATGGTTGCATAAAAGTGCTTTTTTATTTAATTTATTTATCCAAACAGCCACTAACTCAGGCTCGGGTTACAAGTGATATTGAACTTTCAAGAAGCCTTTATCCCACTTGACTATAAAACCATTGGTGAGCTTGAGCCTTTTTAATTGAACAAGTCGGCCATTATTTATAAATTAAAGCTTGAAAAAGCTTAACACGGAGCTCATAAAGTACTTAACTTACTGAAATACTGAGATTCTGTCATCGCCTGTACGATTCGGTTTTTCTTCCTCGGTAATTCGTATCTTAAAGCCTAAAACTAAAGAAATGCATCATGCGTTCATCAGCTTCAGTGGTGAGCCGGTGACAACCGTTATGGCTTCACGAGCCACCTCGTAGCATCTTTTAGTGGCCACGGAATTGCAGCCTTCTTCGTTAGACCACCAAATCGAGAGAGGGACCGACACGTTTCCTAGGATTTTACGAGCAATCAAGCGATCCAAGATTTTAGTCATTGTTTTCTCCAAAGACTACGCCACTTCAGAGTGGTGTTTGGATGAGCAAGTAAAGATAATGGAAGTTAAGAGGAAAATAAAACAGATTGTGATACCCATTTTCCATGGGGTGAAGCCCAGAGAGGTGAGAGAGTAATCGGAGAATTATGCAGCCGCTAACATGAAGAGTCTTATGTTCGTTGGAGAGGGCCATGACAGAAGCAGCCCATGTCTCTGGCTGGGATATCTCCTCTTACGGGTATTGCTATATACATATGCATCGATCATTCATCTTTCTCTATGGGCCTCCACATATATATACTACATTTTCATTCTTAATATAAGAGTCGGTTAAATTTTTTTAAAAAGAATAAAGAAGTAAAATAAGTTATTTTAAAGTATTTATATTTATCATTTTTTTTAAAACTAATTTACTTAATTTATAAATTAATATATAATCTAAAATACACCACATATGCTATGATTAAGTAACTTATATAGCTTCATTAATCTCACTAAAAAATGAACTGACTCTTATATTAACGGATGAAGTATATTTCTAATGGACAACTTCTAGTGATCAACATTTTTCTGTAGTTAACCAAGGCAACATGCTTCTATAACTAAAAATAGTACTTTAGAATTTTTCATATCACAAAACCAAGATCACAATTCACAAGTGAGATCGAAACTGTTGAGATGATCACCACAAATATTTTCAGCTTGCCCTTCTCCCATTGTTAACGCTGAATATAATAAGCTGCTCATACTTAATATAAGATCTAATTTGTAGTTCAGTTTTTTTTTTTTTTTTTTATTGAAATAGACCTTAAGGAGAGGCCGGAGTATTTCATAACATTGGCTATAAACTCTTGGGAAAAAAAATTGAAGATCCATGTTATCCTTGCTCGTGTAGGGTGAGAGACAGCTTCCGTTTTCCATGCATCGGGTATTTCATGCGTGTATAAGAGACAAACAGAAATATTTCTTTAAGATTAATGGCGCTTTCTTTCTGAGGATTTCAGAAAATTTTTTGAATCATTAGGTTATGACTCTGCTGCTTGGTCAGCTGAAGCAATACCGAAAGAAAATGTCATCAGCAAATAATAAAAGAGAGATCGGAGAGAAAGATGTTATATACACACACATATATATAGGTGCAGTTTGATCAGGGTTTCAGATCAGAAAGAACAGATCGAGGCCTTGAATAAATAAATCATTTCATGCATGATTGTAAAAAGTAATAGATGCTAGGTGTTGTTTGTATAGGACGGAATCTCAGCTTGTTGAGGAGATAGCAATTGACGTGAAGAAAAAAATAGAATCAATTGAGCAATGCAGCTGGAGGAGCCAGATTGCAACACTATAGTACAATCGCACCATTATTTTAACGGGCCTGAGGACAATTGATAGAATAGAAATGCGTATAAATCGTGATCGAATAGAAGTGCTTATAAATCATGAATAAAAAGTGTTTATAAATCGTGAATCATGAGACATTTGTTAATAATTCAACACTAGATACATGTTTTTTCTTTGGTCCAGCTGCAAGACTAGATGTTTAACTCTATATTATTGTGTATATAAGGTTTTTGCAGCTATCTATCGATCTGAGGTTTGTTTTGGTGTTCAAATTGTGTACAAGAAATAACTGCCATGAGTAATTTTGTCCCTTTGGTTATACTTCTTTCTTTGCACTACAAAAAAACTGAAAATTAGCGACGGACCGTCCCTAATCCTTCACAAATTCCGTCACTAAAATTAGCAACGGAATTTAGGGACGGAATTTTTCCGTCACTAAATTAGTGAAGGATTAGCGGAGGAATCACATTCTGTCGTTAAATTCTTCCACTAATCCGTCTCTAATTCCGTCACTAAAATTAGAGACGAAAATTAGCAACGGAATTTTTCCGTCACTAAATTAGCGACAGATCGCTAAATTCTGTCTCTAATTCCGTCATTAAAAATTAACGATGGAATTTTTCCGTCTCTAATTTCCGTCACAAATAATTAATTTTTTCAATAATTATATTTTTTTATAATTATAAATTTGTTAAATAATTTAAATTTTAAATTATTATAAATTTATAATATAATCTTAAAATAAATAAATAAAATTTTAATTAAAATTTATTTTTTAAATTGAAATTATAATATAATATACTTGAATAAAAAATTTATAAATGCAAACAAAAAATAAAATATATAATAAAATGAATAAAAAAGATATTAATAATAAAAATTTAGGTAGAATAATTACATAAAATAAAATAAGAAAACTAAATTCAAATATTTAATAATAGATTAAATTTTGTATTTCTAATTTTGTTTGCAAAGAAAATATATATGTGTGTGTGTGCGCGCGCGCGCGCGCTCTTTTGCATTTAAATTACACAGATTACTTCTTAGCTCAACTGGCAAAGGCACTGGTACACGTGTGAGAGGTCAAGACTTTGAATCCCAACTTGGTCACAAATTGCAACCAATTGTGACTTGGACATGTGGCGTGCAATGGAGGATGACAAGTTGCAGTTGACCGGGACACGTGGAGGGCGGAGGCGAGGTGGCGGTAGCTGACGGGGACACGTGGCCGGCGGTAGGTACACGTGGCAGCTGCGGACGAGGGACATGTAGAGGCTCGTTGTGAGGACATGTGGCAATTTAAATTATATACAAAAATATTTTGCGACAGAGTAGAGACGGAAATTCAATGATGGAAAATTCCGTCGCTAATTAGTGAATTCCGTCTCTAATTAGAGACGGAATTTAGCGACAGAATTTTCCGTCGCTAATCCATCTCAAATTAGTCACAAAATTTAAATTTTCATCCCTAATTAATTAGTAACGATCTTTTTATCGACGGAACAAATTTTGTCTCTAATTCCGTCATTAATTTGGTTCTGTCGCTAAATTCCTTCACTAATTTGATGTTTTTTGTAGTGTTGGATGTTTAAAAGTAGACTTGATGACCCGATATGTGAAAAGTTTTGCGTGTATAGAGTTAGTTTTAATAATACTACTATACATGGGATGATTCATGGATTTGAAATTTAAAATTTTGAGCTAATTTCGAAAATGGTGATGTTGGAAACCTGTAGCTGTATATGTTGTTTGAAGCCCAAAAAATTGGGTTGACCCTAGTTTAGACAAGAATTTGTGTGCATATCGTTTGAAGAATTGAAGCCCAAAATTAGGCTGGCCATAGTTCGGCTTTAGCGGGGACTTCATGTTTGCAGGATAGCTTGTTTGCGTAGTTGATGTAGTAGATGATGACTCCCATTTTAAATAAGATTTGAGAAATATTTAGAGTATATATATGTGGGAGTCATCAAAGTAAAATTAAATGGATTTATGTAAAATTTCGATAACTCTTTATTTGCCTTTATAATTTTTTTTTATACAAAAGCGAAATCAAACTCCAGCCTATCCACTAGTAGCTGGCTCAGAATTATTCATGTCCTTAACTAAATCATTGAAGTTTTGTGAGAACGGGTGATGCCCAGGCGCACAAGACAAAGCATTCTTGGCCAAAAAATCCGATGCTAACAAATCCGTCTAATCATTGAATCATTCTTGCCTTCATAAAATTTTGATAAAATATCACTTTGGTACACTGTTTACAGGATTATATTGTAAATGTCGTAATTTTTAAATAAAAATAGAAATAGTTTTGTTTAAAAAAATAAATATTAATAATAACTTAAAGTTTTATGAAACTAAAAGAAAAGCAATATTTTAAATTATTATTATTATTGTTATTGTGTGTCTCAAAAGAAGAAGTTTCATACAACTCAAGATTAAGGATACCTTGTGTATAATAAATGTGAGTTTGATCTAGTAAAAACGTTAAGAAGAAGAGTTTTGAACTGTTAAAGATGGTCATTGAGCTTTAATGTATTTTAACTAGGCGGTTTTAATAATAATATTTAAAAAATCATAAAAATTTAAAATTAACATTGCCCATAAGATATTAAAATATCATTCATTTAGATAGAATTTAATGATTAAAAGAAACATTAAAAAATATTAGAGAGGGGGGATTTTTTTGAGGAGCAGCACTCAAGGGGTAGCAGACACTTCTACCTTAAGTCTCATGGCTTGATTAATAATTTATTAAAAGTTTAGGTTTGAATTTAGATATTGGTATTTTAATCGATTTAATTGGAATTTTCCCTAAAATCTACTCATATCTTTTTAATTTTGCAGGAAATATCATAAGATCTGAAAGAGAAGAAAATAATCAGCACGATGCAATGTATATTATATGCGAGAGGGAGCTGATACGGGCGAAACAAACTGAACAGATTCTGCCGGCCGAAAGAAATACCGAGGAGGGAGCGAAATAGAAGTCTGTCTTGGCGGCAATAGCGAACGCGTTTCGGAACAACAGTGTAACATACCATTGCTCTCTTCTTGTGACAGCAGCCAGGTAAGAGCATTTTGGGCCTCGCTAGTTTCATCCTCAATCATTCAAGGTGTGTACACGGAAGCCTGACCGAAGGAGAAGGCGGTGTGTTTATTTCGTGGTTGGTTGCGGCAACCGATGAGTTTAGAATCTAAATGAAGGGATATTAAGGTTAAGAGATGTACAGCATGCATAAAAATTCGGTATTAATATAATTATTAGTTTCTCTTTTTCTTATTGTCTTCCACATATTTTGGATTATTTAGTTTGATCTGGGATTAGTGGATAATAATTTTTACCGATTTAATATTACATTTGTTGATTTAATTGTGTGCTCAATTATCCAAAATCGAGAAAAATCTGATTGGGACTATTTTGGCCTTCTAAAAGAGTCTAAGCATAAAGAATTTAGACTAGACTTTCAATTAAATCGTGTAAGGCATATTGAGTGTTCAAACACTGAATAACTTGATTCATTTTTAGGATAAAAATATACCTACAAGACCTACATAGTGACATTATACTTGCACTTAATTTTGTCTAAATAAGTATCACCTAAGATGTTAGGGATTAACATAATTGAAATGCATTTTAGACCAAAATACTCTCTTTAGTAATTAAGAGTTCCTAAACTAACAAATATAACTTTAAATCACTATAAAAAAATGATATTTTGTAGCGGTGAAATTGTAGCGGTTATAATTCACCGCTACAAATAGTAAAATTTGTAGCGGTTATAAACTAAACCGCTACAAACTTGTAGCAGCTACGCGCCAAATGACGCAATAGATTGGCAATTTTTTTTGTAGTGGTTTACAAATTTGGTGTGAATTTCCCGCCAAAAATTATAGCGGTTACATAATAAAAGCCACTACAAAGTTCCTGCCACTTGGCTCGACCAAGACGCACCAATAGTGTGGCGGTTATTTGTAGCTGTTTCACCAATTGAACCGCTACAAAATTCCAATCATTGCCTATTTGTAGCGGTTATAAAGATATAACCGCTACAGAATTTCAAAGGTCTTGAAAATTTTAGGGGTTTTGTACAATAACCGCTACAGAACTTCAAAGGTCTTGTAATTTGTAGTGGTTATTATAGAACCACTATAAAGGTTTGCCGCCCTAGCTTATTTTGTAACGATTGATGTAGCGGTTATTTTAAAAACCCCTACAAATTCCGCCAGTATATAAAGCCGCCCCCCTTCCATTTTCCCGTTTGGTCATTTTATTTCCTGAAGTTTCTTTGAGTGTTTTCTTTTAGATTTGAGCGTTTAGACGTCTGTGGAAGAGTTTTTACTGCAGCATTTCTCGTTATTTGTACTTGAGGTACAAACAATACATATTTTATTTGTATATTTATTTTTATTATATTTTGGCATAATAATGTGATTAAAATGTTTTTTTTTTTTTGAATTTTTGTAGTTGATATGGCTTCAAAACAAGATAGGGGGAGGAGCCTGAGGTTCCCAGACCGATTTTGCGGGGTAGTAGTAGTAGAGCAGGGGGCAGAGGGATGGGGCAGCGTGGAGGGAGGGCGATCGCGGCATTTTAGCCCATCCTCCCACAGCGGCCACAGTAGTCGGCCCTACCACAGCCACCGCAGACGATCCCACAGGAGATGACGGCACTAAAGATGCCTGATTTGGGGGAGAGAGATATCAGCGTCGATTACTATGACACGAATGAGGACTTCAAGATTCCGATTGGGATCATAGAGATGGAGCAGTTCCTCGATGAGGAGGAGGCGCGCGAGCAGAACAACCTACGAGGGTCGTCTTCGCGATCTACTGGGTTTAATGTGCAGGTCTAAGGTAAATAAAATTTTTTATTTAATAAATTATTTATTTAAATTCAAAATGTTAAATTTGAATTACAATTTATCTAGCGTGCGGTAAATTGTGCAGATGAGCAGGGGAACGTTCCACGAGGAGGCTGGACATGGCTGGTCTGAACAGCATGGACTGTACACTATGAGTTGTAGTGCCGTGATATGAGGGCACAGATCAGCCCATCGACAATGGGGGTCACCTGTTCAATCGCTTTCTGAACGACCTGGGCTCGAATTGGATGCGATTCCCCCTTCACTTCAGGACATGGAGGCATGTTCCGAAGGGGCCGAAGGACCTAGCGTGGGAGGAGGTGGTGAAAGTAATTAATAGTATTTAATTAATATTTTTGTAATTAATTCTATTTAATTAATATTTTTTAATAGGATATTTATAATTATTCATATTTAAATAATTTTTTTACAGCTACGGTTTGCTGACAGGGCCAACCGGAAGAGGTACACACTGATGAAGATGGGTGACGGCTGGAGGAACAGGAGGATACGTCCTTACACAGTGTGGATAAGGATGGGATGATGTCTTTGGAGCAGCTAATCGAGAGTGTCCCGGACGGCATCCCGCCAAACGACTGGGCGAGTTTCGTCCAGTTCAGGAGGAGCGCTGAGGGGCAGGTAATGTATTTATTAGATTATTTATATATAATTTTGTAATTGATAATTATTAAATTATAATTTAAATTTAATTAATTGTAATTTAACTTTATTAATTTTAAATGTTTTATATTGTTTTAATACATTTAATATTGTTTTTTTTCAGGTGCTTTCTCAGAGAAACACGAGGTGCCGTGGGTAGTAGACGATCCACCACATAGTAAGATCGAAGACCTTTGCTGTCACTTACAGCGAGCTAGTAACTTTTCATAATATCAATTACTTTTAGCTGGTTATTTCATAATACTAATTGAATTTTGTAATTGTTTTAGGAGAGGAAAGCACAGCAGGAGAACCGTCAGATGGACTATGGGGAGTTGTTCGCTATCACACCTAGACACCGTGACGAGACTCTGACCTCTTAGCAGGCAGAGGCGGCCATTGTAAGTAATTTCATTATTATAATTTTTATAAAATCAACTTAATTATGAAAAATGCTAATAAGTAATTGTTTCATAAAATGGCAGGAACGGATGCAGCAATCGCAGGCTGAGCTGCAAGACACCTAGGCCGAGGAGTCACAGGGGTCAGTGGACCCCACAGCTCCTTTGAAGGCAGGTCTGGGTCAGGCTGAGCACCCCAGACTCATACGGGGGATGGGGATAGGCGCCAGACCTAGCATTGTTTATGGTAGGAGCGTCGCCTCTGAGGCTGGCAACTCTAGAGGGGTCAGATGTCAGTGGGGCGAGTTTGTTGAACAGCTGTGGGCAAATTTGGCCCAAACACAAGCAGTTGTGACTCAGCAGTAGCAGCAGATATAGCAGCAGGCCAATTTCATCTACGCTCAGTAGACGCAATGGCGTGATATCATGAACAACATGCTCGAGCGGTTGTGGAGTCGCCTATTCCCAGACGAGCAGCATCCACAAGTTCCCCCTGTCTCTTGGTTCGTCGTCCAGCCTACTCCTCCTCCTGCTAATGATGATGGTGCTGTTAATTCTACCCAGCACCCCGATCCAGCAGTATCTGAGGGAGCCCCACTTGAGAGAGGAGCAGATGATCAGCCCCCTACTACTTAGTTTATGACATATTTATTTTTTTCTTGTTGAAACATTTGTAAATAAATATACATAATTTTTTTATTTCAAAACTTAAATTCTTATTGCATTTACCATAGTTATATTTATATTCTTAGACCGTGTTGTTGAATTTGTGAATTAATTGCAACAGTATTATTTATATTTCTAAAATTTAAAAAATTATTATATATATTTGTAGCGGTTTTATAATAAAACCACTACAAATATAATAAAATTTTATTTGTAGCAGTTAATACAAAAACCGCTACAAAGACAGGTCCAAATTTATAGCGGTTAATACAGAAACCGCTACAAATGTAATGACATGTGCGAGGGAAATTCAAAATTAAAAAGTTGACTATTTGTAGTGGTTACATAAATACCCGCTACAAATATTCAACATTTCAATTTTAAATTTCCCTCCACTTTGTGCAAATTTGTAGTGGTTTAGGAAGATTACCGCTACAAATTGAGTACAAATTTTTTATTTCAAATTCTCCAATGGTCATAAATAGGTTGTAGCGGTTTTTTTTATAATAACCGCTATAAACGTAAAAAGTTTGTAACGGTTACTCTAGCGGTTTATAAACCACTACAAAATATTAAACGTTGGAAATTCAGAATATAAGGTTGCAAGCATTCGTCATTTTCTATTCACTCATCTTTTTCACTATACTTTTCTCTCTCTCACTAGTAGCTATGGATAAGTCATAGATCAGGTTGCCACACAATTCTCTGGAATATTTGTACGGATTAAATAATTTCTTAGATTTCGCATTCACTCACGCCAGCAGTAACGGCAAGATAGTCTCTCCGTGTCAGAAATGCAAGTTCAAGAAGTGGCATGCACGAAGTGTTGTTAAGGAACATTTACTTCTGAAGCCTTTCCCAGAGGACTATACGTTCTGGGCAATTCATGGTGAGAAGGCCAGCATGAGATATAATTATGCTCTTCCTCGAAGTTCGCAAGTAGGAGTTCAACTAGATGAAGATGATCCTGTGAACGATGTTGTGCGTGATGCATTTGGTATCCATGATGACAACTTCAACGAAGAAGTGCAAAGCTCAGAGCCAGTGTTCATGCAGAATGAAGTCGCTTGGGATTTTTTCAGCTTAATGGATGAAGCAGATCATCCTTTATATCAAGGTTGTTGAATATATTCTAAATTATCTTTCTTGATCAAATTGTATCATATCAAGTGCTTGTGTGGAATCACAGATAAGGGAATGTTGATGTTGCTTGAATTATTACAAGATGCATTCCTGTTCGCTACCGCAAGTACATAGATCGCGTCAAGTAATAAAGTGATAAGTAAGATCATTCCCTCGAGGATTTGAGGAACAAATTAGTCAAGCAATAGGCTTAGTGAGTTTGATTAAGTTGAGTCAAAACAAGTTGTTGAGTGTGGAAAAAGGAATTTCAAAAGATATTTTGATAAAAACTAAAAATTACTGAACAAAACTATGATTCTTGTGAATTCAATCAATTATAATAAGCCTAGGATTGTTCATTCCCTTTGTATTTCATAAACTTAATTTCCTTCCTCTCCAAGAATACTTTCATGGGATATATATATGTCAGTCTAAGGTTCACTAGCAATTGATTAAGCTCTCTCAAGTCATAACCAAATTTATATCCTCCATTAACATACACAATCTCTTGCTACAGTCAAGGGAAAATAATCATTACATATCCACCTTAATTTGACAATGCTAGGTTAATAACTATATCTCTATGTTATTAACAAACCATCCATTTAATTCTTAAACTTCAAGTCTAGCATAATTCTACCCAAGTTCTACAATTAAATTAACTCTCTCAAGCTTAATCTAATTGAACAGATTATCCATAGTGTTGGCCAGTCACGAATATCAGCAAAAACAGGGGAGAATCAACATATATATACCATTAGATACTAAAAGAGAGAAGGAATCAAGTTTAATCTATACAAAGGTTCAGAAACAATCCTAGAATGAAAACCTTAGCTACCCATGTTCAAAAACGAATCACATATGTCAACATTCAGTGCAGCCATATCAGAATTACAAAGGAGAAAGGGAATGAGTACAGAAAAACCAAGAGAAATGGAGTTGGAATCTCTTTCAATCTTCAATCCCACTTGATTTCCTTGAGAAAACCCCTCTCCTTTGCTTGGAAATGCTCCTTAGCCGCCTCACAAAACCTCTGAATGTCGAACTCCCCTTCTTGTTTCAGCATTTTTGCCTTTTAAATGACCTAGAAACAAAACGCACAGCTGCTGATTTTGCATTTTGGCTGCAGCCAGAAAACGCTGTCTTGCCTCTGTATGTCGTCTGGCTGCAGCCCAAAACTTTCTGGAGGTTTTCTGGCTGCAGCCACGCATTTGTCTTCAATTCTTTTAGCTTTTTCAATGATGCAATGGTGTTTTGCTCTTCTTCCCAACTTCTTAATCAATGATTTGTGCTTCCATTGGTTCTTTGTGCATCTCAATTGTGATCCTATCAACACAAGAAAATCTATACAAAGCAAAGGGTGATGTATGATAGCAAAATATTCACATTTAATCAAAGAATTATTCTCTTTTTAACCAAACACTCATTGGGCATATTTCCTTCACACTTCAATCCTCATAAACCCATTAATCAATCAGAAAGTGTGATAAATTGAGTGTAAATGTGCCATTTTGATATGCATTTCACAAAGTTAACAATTCCCTGACGCTTAGATTCCCACAACATTCTATGAGGCCAAGAATATTATCAACAGGTTGGGGTTGAACTATCAAAAGATTGATGCATGCCCCAACGATTGTATGCTGTATTGGGGAGACGATTCCAATAGGGAGACTTGTAAGAGATGCCACACATCGAGGTACAAGACAATTCGGAAGGAGAAAAAGTAGAAGAAGAAACCTGCAAAGATTCTCAGGTACTTCCTTTTGAAACCTCGCTTACAAAGATTATTTATGTCGTCCAAAACGGAGGAGTACATGAGGTGGCATGACGTTGATAAGACTGAAGACGGGTAAAGTAAGACATCCCTGAGATGCAGACGCCTGGAAAACATTTGACAATGACTTTTCATCTTTCACGGCTGACCCTAGAAATGTTCGGCTTGCTTAGGCGACCGACGGTTTCAATCCATTTGGGAATTTTAGCACAAGTTACAGTATTTGGCCGGTAGTCTTGGTTCCCTACAACTTGCCGCCCTAGATGTGTATGAAACAAAGCTTCTTTATTATGTCTATGATTATTCCAGGCAAAAAGGCACTGGGTAATGACATCGATGTGTATCTCCAACTGCTTATTGCGGAATTGTTTAACTTGTAGAATGTCGGCATCGACATGTACGACGCTTTCAGGAAGACATTGTTCAACTTTTGTATAGTTTTGATATGGACAATTAGTGACTTTCCTGGCTTGGCACATTATCTTGTTGGAATGTGCATACTGGGCCAGCGTGTCCAGCTTGTAATTTTGACTCTAACGCAGTACGCCTTCCCCACAGCCAAAAGTGGTGCTTCATGGGCCATCGGAGGTTTCTCAATGGAAGGCACAAGTTCATATTGCAGCGGAATCACTTCAATAGGAAACCAGAAAAAAGAGGACTACCTCATACTTTATCCGATACAGAAATCTTACAACAGCTTGAAAATGTTGAGTTCAAGTTCGGAAAAAGCGACGATTCAACACATGCTCGCCAAAAGACGCGTAAGACTTCGGCGCCTCAGCAATGAAAGAAGATAAGTATTTTATTCATTCTTTCATATTAAAAATCTAATTTACTTCGCCACAGTCTTAATGTCATGCACATTGAAAAAAATGTTTGCGATAATGTGCTATATACGCTGCTTAACGAACCCGATAAGACAAAATATCACCTTCAAGCGAGGAAAGATTTATGCGCTATGGGAGTTCGTGAAGACGCTTGGCCAGATGAGCATGACAAATTTCAGCTGGCAAAGTTTAGCCTCACAAAACCGAACAAGGAAGTCTTCCTCGTGACGTTGAAGAAATTAAAAGTTCCTGATGGGTATTCAAGCAACATTTCTCGATGTGTTGACTTGTAGGCTCGAAAGGTTGCTGGCCTAAAAAGTCATGACTCACATGTTCTTATGAAACAATTACTCCCTCTGGCTATAAAGAATGCATTTCTTCCCAATATGTCCATTGTTTTGGTAGAACTTTGTTCTTTCTTTCGAAAGTTGTGTTTTAAGGTTTTGATCGTTGAAGAGCTCGATCAACTGCAGTCCAAAATCATTTTTACGCTTTGTCATTTGGAGATGATCTTTCCTCCATCCTTTTTTACTGTGATGGTTCACCTTATAGTCCACCTCGTTTATGAAACAAAGCTCGCTGGCCCAATACAATATCGATAGATGTATCCGATTGAGAGGTACTCATTTTAAATATGTGCTTCATTGTTAGTTCTTATATTTGCTAGTCGTCCTTTTCATCATTTAGTATCAATTTTCTCTTCTTTACTTCATAGGTTTCTTGGGAAATTAAAATCTTACGTAAGTAATAAGGCGTGGCTAGAATGTTCTATAGCTGAAGGCTATATAGGGGATGAGATGCTGTATTTTTATTCAAGGTACTTTGATGACCTTGAGACGGCTTTCAACCACCCACCTCGTGTTGACAATTGTCCTGAACTTGCGCCAACATCAGGAAAATTTATCCCTCGTGTTGGTAAATCAGTTGGAGGAACTGAGAACTTCAAACTAACGGTAACTGAGAAGTTGCAAGCACATAAACATGTCTTAATTAATTGCACTCAAGTTGAACCTTTCATATAGTAAGAATTGTACGCTCACATGTTATTCTATATCTTTTGTAACATTTTTCACTTTCATTTCACTATCGCCTTTCCATTATTAATTACAGGGAATTCAAAAGTCATGTTAAGCGTCAACTCAGGATCCTTACACAAACATCCTCGGAAGTTGACAAAAAGGTCTACAGAGAATTCCGAGCTGGTTTGTGCGCAGAATACTAAATGACCACAACCTACACTCACCAGATTACAGAGCTCTCGCAATCGGCCCTCTTGATCATGCAAAAAGGTTTATAGCATACAATGTCAATGGTTTCAAGTTTTGCACGGTTTCACGGGATCAAGTATTGCAAACTCAAAATTGGGTGTTTATGGCACATTTGGGACAAGGAGTTATGTGAGCAGCAGTGACGCCAACATGCAGTTCGGAGGCGTCCCTTACTATGAAAATCTTCTTGATGTGATCGAACTTAATTATTAAGGCCGTTTCACCGTGACGCTGTTTAAGTATTTGTAGGCAAATACCACTACTTCTCGGGGATTGACAACTGACGACTTAGGGATCACATCAGTCAATTTCTCAAAGCCAATTCATACTGGTATTTCTCAAGATGATGAGCCGTATATTCTTGCTTCAGAGGCACAGCAGGTTTATTATGTCGAGGACGAGAGACACAGGGATTGGCACATGGCCGTTCATTTAAAGCCTTGAGACCTTTATGACATGGGTGAAGGTAATAACATCGCCTACAAGAGTGAGCCATTTCAGCCTGCCAATTTTGAAAACTACTTTCCTGAAGACGATGACAATTTACCTCTACTGTGGTATTTTTTTAAGTCCACATAATTTAAATTAAATTTTTTAAACAAAATAATACATCACTAATAATAATTTTTCTACATAATTTCTGTAGGGATGACGAGGATGAGTGATCAAATTCAAATTATGTTTTTGTCTTTAAGAAAAAATACTGAAAAAAATAAAATAATATATGTAGCGGTTCTTAAATCACTACTAATTAAAAACTGCTACAAAATGGATACATTAACCGCTACAAATGCTATGCGGATCCTTATAAATACCCCCATCACATCTCATTTCAAACACTCCCCCATTTCTTTTCGCCTTACCCCTCTTTCATTTTCTCTCATTTATAAATTTTTTTGTATGAGTTGATGAGCTTAACAATACAATTAAATATGGTAATAAGTTTTTAAATTTTTTATTTGAATACTTCTTTCCTTCGCATAAAATTTATTCTCACCATTTTTTTCAGATATTTCAGAGCTTTATCTCATTTTCATCTATTTTTCATACACAATCATATTGTAGTAGACAACATAATAGTTCATTGTTACCTGCGTATCCTTAATAATATTATCAATACAATCTTTATACTTATCTAACTAAATTAAATTATTCCTTTTAATTTATAAATGAGCTAAACTATTGAATAATAAGCTAATTAAATTAGTTAAACTACTAAAAAAATAAACTATTTAATTTAATATCAAAAAAACTGAAACAAATGATTGTATTTTTTTTTTTAAATTTTCTTAATTTTTATAGTGGTTACTAAACCGCTACTAATTAACGCGCCTTTTTCAAATTAAAATTAAGTTTTTGGCGCGAATTTTGAATTTTGATGAAATTAGTAGCGGTTCTATAACCGTTACTAATTAAAGCAAATTCATATTAGTAGCGGTTCATGAACCTTTACAAAAATGCAAAAAAAAAAATTTGATTTTTCTTTTCCCGCCTTGAAAATATCTCTTTTGGAAATTTGTAGTGGTTATGTATCACAGAAAACGATTATTTCTTATGGCGATGTTGTAGCGGTGGGATTGAACCGCTACAAAAAAAAAAGTAATGGTTATTTTGCCTGAGTAGCAGTTTTGAATAACCGCTGCAAAACCGCTTGCAACGTACAATTTAGTAGTGATTTTATAAACCGCTACTAATGTTGTTGTTAGCGGTTAAAACCGCCACTAATAACTATTTTTAACCGCTACTAAATACTGTTTTTTTTTTGGTAGTCAATACAATTAAGGGGAGAAATTAAACCCTACGAAGTAATCAAAGTTATAAATTCTAAGTCACCAATTAAGATATAGAATTAGCTTTAGCTTTAACTGTAGCTCTTAATTGTAGTTAGATATGTTTTTCTTCTTTTTTGAGTTAGTTTTCCTATCTTTGATTCAACTTGTGTTATTTCAAATTAAGTAAAAGTATAAAATCACTACTCCACTATATTGTTAGTAACAAGTCATCATAGTGGGAATAATACTTTTCTCATCACTTTATTACTTGAAACAGTTGGTAAACTTGACGAGTTTTAAGCTATATTTACTTTTATTGCTAAACTAGTTTATTAGAACTGACCAAAGAATTGAATTATTAGAATAAAAGGTAATTTAATTATAGAATCTACTCATATTTTTTTCTATTATGCATGAAAAAATATAAAACGCACTCGATCGATTTTTTTTTGTGAAGTTTTAATTTTGTGATATTTGAGAGGAAGCAACGTACTAGATACTAGGTAAGTCTTTTAAAGGTGTGCACATATGTGGGGTGGTTGTTTTCTTGGGACGTACAAGACCGATTTTCAAAGTCATTAAATAATTGAATTACAACAAATATGAAACTAAAATATGAAACTTGAGCTGGAGGAATAAAAGAATAATTAACGGAGACCATAACTTTATCGTGTACCCAAGCCATAGACTTGTCGGTCAGTTCCCTGCTCTCGCTGTTGGGAAGTAGTGTGGCAACTTCTGCGAAGTTTCTGTTGTAATTACCTTGACAACTGTACGGTTAGCCGTGGTAACAACTCTGTTAATTATAACCTCTTAACCTAAAGCTTGATTATATATAAGATCAAAGTAGGCTCAGCAGATCAAGCCTTTCTAAGTATTAATTTCATTGTTCTCTCACTTTTTTTTCCCTCTGTTTTTCATCCATCAGAAAATTTTTTTCAGGTGTAAGCACCCTCAGAGACGCAAAACAACTTGTTATGGCATCAATGAGTCGCTTATCCTCAAGTGATAGTGCAAGCACACGTGTACTCGCAGGTATATACATGGCTCTAATCATTCAACGAAAGATGAGCAATTCATCATCCTTTTGATATTTTACAGGTAGTAATACTGCACCTGCAGAGAGGCATGAGGTGTTCATCAGCTTCAGAGGATATGACACTCGCATAACCTTCACAAGCCATCTCTACGCAGCTTTCACCAGGCACGACATCAGAGCCTACATCGACCACAATCTCAAGAGAGGAGAGGAAATATCCCCCACTCTTCTTGGGGCTATCGAGGATGCTCAGCTTTCTGTGATTGTTTTCTCCGAGAACTATGCAGATTCCAGGTGGTGTTTGGATGAGCTTGTGAAGATAGTAGAGTATTCAAAAAAGAAAAAGCAAATAATAGTGCCTGTGTTCTATGAGGTAGATCCAAGCTCTGTACGTGAGCAGACGGGAAGTTATGCAGAAGCATTTGCAATACATGAACAGAATTTTAAGGATAACATGGAGAAGGTTCAATTATGGAGGCATTCTTTGACTGAAGCTTGTACTTATTCAGGCTTGCATAGCAGCACCTACCGGTAATGTTATCACTAACAAAAAGCACGGAAGTACTGACGAAAAATCTTTCTGTTAGGTAATTACTAATGGAATTTCTGTGGGTATATTTATCGACGGAAATACCCACAGAAAAACTCTAACGACAGAATTTTTCCATTCATTGGTGATCCGTAATAAAGTCTGTAGCTAATTTGTCGGTAAACTTAACTACGGATGGAATTTGCGAATGAATTGAAATTCCTTCGATAATAAGCTATTTTTTTTATGGTGTACAAGTTGGATTCCCCCTAAATTGTGCATTAATTCATTATTCATATAGATATAAAGAGAAAATGGAATCCTAGATTTAATTGGAAATATTGTGTGATGTATGCAGGACGGAACATGAAATGGTGGAGGAAATAGCCAAAATGGTGTTGGAGAAACTTGATCGTGCGTATGTGGGAGACCTGGATTTGCAGATTGAGAAGTTAGAGCAACTGGCTCAGCTTCAAGAAGAGTTTTCCAAAGAAGTAAATAGTTCGGAGAATGAACGAAACCATAAAGCAAACCTCGCACGCATCAAACGGCTCAAAATGGAGAAGAAGTTCAGGATGCTTCGCCTCTCACCCCACTTGCTTTCCCATATGGAAATTTCACAATCCACTAATTCTTATTTCTAGTTTCATCTTGCAACCAAATGACCAAATATTGATGGGCGTTTGTTCAATGTATAATTTCCTTTTGCCTATTGCAATAATTTTGTTATTACGTGACTGAGTGTGTTTTGGATTGGCAATAAGGCTAACAAATTAAAGCTAGTTTTAATTTGCATGGGAATATCTTAACAAATTAATTTAAGTATTAAAGGGTTAATTTCATTATTAGTCCCAACATACACCTTCCTTACCTTTTGGTTTTGGTCCATATAGTTTTAAATCATAATTTGTTATCTCTTAAATTTATTATTTAGTATAATATACGATCCTGCAGCGATAACACTTGCTGCCACATTTCCAAATTTAACACCCTTAACTCGGAGTTCAAGTTTAATTTGGACTCTAGTTGTTAAGAAGGCTAGTTAGGACAAATACTCTTTTAAATATGGATTTGTGATAACTTTATATTTTATAATTAAATAGTTGTAGATTTTGTGATATGGTAAATTAAATTTATAACACACACATGCGGACACACAACTCGCTAAATTGAATTTTCAGCATAAAATCAACTTATATCGTATTCTATTTTACCAGAAAAAAGTTAAAAATAAAAAAATAAGAAGAAGAAAGTAAGGAGAAATTCAGACAATAAAAAAAATGACCAAACATAGTGCAACACCACCAAGAAACGGAGAATCACTGTGAATTCCTTATTTAATGGGGAAAAAAAGTCATGGTAAATCCCTACCCATAAAAAGAGGGTTTGTTTGAATTAGTATTGGCAAAATTGACTTGTACTTTGTCTAACTTCTAGAAATTTAGTTGGAATAAAAGTCAATTATTGTCATTTAGATAAACTTTTGATTAAAAAAAATCAATTCGATAAAAATTTGATTGATTGATATATTAAAAAATCAGTTTTATAATGTTTAAATCTAACAATAAAACTAAAAGATAAAAAAGTTACTTTAATTTTAGAGTGAGTTTTGATAAATTCAGTTATTTCCAAAATCATATCAAATACAATTTTTTAATCCAACTAAAGTATGAAATGCTTTACATATCTAAAAGTCAATTTTGATGGCTGGAACACGATCTCAAACAAGCTCTAAATGTTATTACCAAAAGATCTCTTCAGCAACATTAAAAAGTAACAAATTCATGCATGATACCGACTTATCAAAGACTTCTTCAGTTTTTTAACTTCACAGTCATTCTCTCTGTGAAGAAAGCCAGCAGGGTTGGCGGAAGTTTCAATGAAAAAAAATAAAAGAATTGTGCGTGCAATAGCAAGTCTCGTATCAATAAGAAAAAGGGAATCCCAACTTTAACCGTGAATGAACAGTCCGATTAAATAGAGAGGAAGCGTCTAATCTATTTTTTTACTGGCTAAGATAATTAAAATCATCATCATAAGCCCGAGACATCTAATCTCTATACTTCAACTTTTAAGAAATCGAAGGGACGAGTTTCAGCGGAAGAAGGAAAAGGAAAAAAGGGGAGATTTTTGAAACGGAGGAGGCATCCAATCTGAGTACTGATAATTTCTTTCTGAGATATCTGGAGAGGCATTCGAAATATTATCTTGGAGTCAGACTCCATATGGAGGCTGTTAATCTTATTATTGCGGGCGGGCATGAAACACACACTGATCGCATAATCATTGAAGAAGCTCGGGAGATGCTGAAGCGAGACTGGTTTGTGGATGTCAGACATATCAACAGACAGGCTAATATGGCAGCGGATTTTTTAGCGAAAGAGAGATTGTCCATCATGCCAGGCTTTCACAACATGATATATCAAGCCCCAGATGAGCTAGTTCGAATAATGGTTACTGATTAGGGATAACTTTAGTATCTCCTCTTGTTATAACCAAAAAAAAAAAAAGCATTCTTAAAGAAGGCTGGGTCAATTCCCTTTTTCAATTTTAATTTTGTGTTATTTGAGAGGGAAAAAACACTAGATAAGTTTTTTTAAAGGTGTGTTTTTGTGCGGGGCTTTCGTTTTCTTGGAGACGTACAAAACCCGTTTTCAAAGTCTTTTTTTCCCCGGTCGGCAAGGTTTTCAAAGTCATTAAAGTAAAAACATAAACATAAAATATAATAACAAAATATAAAAATATATTTTTCCCAAGAACAATCTTCCGTGGCCGGTGTCAATTCCTAGATCAACCGATTTTTTAAATTTAATATAATACTACCTCCGGTTTTAAATATTTGCACTACAAACTTTATCCTATATTTAAGATCGAAAGAAGTATTTAATTTAATACTCCCAAGAAAGGCACGCCTACTCCGAAATTACTCAACGGTTTCTTAATATTGTTGCATAAGGGTGTCTTTCTATAAAAAAGGATCAAAGTCAATTGAATAGAACTTATCTTATAGTTATATTCTTTTTTATGTATCTTTGTATTATTAGATGTGGGACTTACATACGGTGGCCAAAAAAATAATGTGGGACTTACATTCTAATAGACGTGTTATCAATTCCCACTTCTCTTGGGTTGAGAAAAAACATCTCACTACTTACCGTGAGGAAGTAGCGAGACAGCTTCTGCGAAGTTTCTGTTGCAATACTTTGACAGCTATAGTAATATCTCTGTTTTAGCCACTAAACTTGAGAGCTTGATTAGTATAAATAAGATGAAATTATGCTTCGCAGATCAAGCCTCGCTGAGTATTCATTTCTTCGTCCCACTTGGAATTTTTGTCACTGCCCCCCCCCCCACTAAGTTTTTTGCCCCCATTAATCAGCAGAAAACGATCTTTGAGCTGTAACCACCCACATGGAGCACGAAGACATTGATGCAAAACAACTTGTTATGGCATCGAAGAATAACTCATCCTCCATAGGTGATGGTACGGCTCCTCTGGAGAAGCCCGATGTGTTCATAAGCTTCAGCGGAGAAGACACTGGCAAGGGCTTCGTAAGCCATCTCAGCGCTGCTTTGACAAGGAATGAACTGAAATGGAACTTAAGCAGAGGTATAATACCCATCATTAATTATAATAAGGCCATTGAGGATGCCCGGGTCTCTATTGTAGTCATGTCCAGGAAATCTGCAAGCTCAGCGCGGTGTTTGGATGAGCTTGAGAAGATAGTCTCGTGTTCAAAAAAGAACAAGCAAATAGTAGTGCCAGTGTTCTATGACGTAGATCCAAGCACTGTGCGTAAGCAGACGGGAAGGTATGCAGAAGCCTTTGCAAAACATGAACAGGAGTTTAAGGATAACTTGAAGAAGGTCCAATCGTGGAGGAATGCTTTGACCGAAGTTGCTAGTTTTTCCGGCTGGGATTGCACCATCAACGTCAGGTAATGTTACGAGCATATATAAAGAAAAAATGGTGGGATACTAGATTTAATTTGAAATATGTTGTAATGTATATGTGTGTATGTGCAGGACAGAACATGAAATCGTGGAGGAAATAGCAAAAGATGTGGTAGAGAAACTCAATCGTGTGTGTATGGGAGACCTGGATTTCCAGATTGAGAAGTTGGAGAAACTGGCACAACTTCAACAAGAGATTTCACGAGAAATACATAATTCGGAGAATGAAAAAAACTATAAAGCAACCCTGGAACGCATCAAACGACTCAAAATGGAGAAGAAGTTCAGGTTGCTTCGTCTCACACCTGACTTGCTTTCCCATCTGGAAATTTCAAAGGCCACCAATACCTATTTCTAGTCTCATCTTGCAACCAATATTGATGGACGTTTGTGTATAGTTTCCTTTTAATTTGTTTATCATGATATGAGGATATCCGGATATGGCCCTGTATTATGTTTGAACTTTATTACACTAATTTTGTTGTCTTTTCGTGTGTTTGGATTGGCAAGAATCATATCAAATATTAATACAATGATAAATAGTGTACTGTTTCTTTAAAGACTTAGGAATTCAAAACTCAATTGATAATTGATTTAACACTTTCACTCAAGCTGACGAGATAGAGAGATCGAAACATGATTACCGTTGTAACTTTAACGTGCTTTAATTATATATATTTGCCTGATTGCCTCCCATTTTCCAATAAGTTAATTAAATTGAAACTAAAAAACGACAACTATACGCTGCTCTTTCAAGAGTAAAAACTATGAATAACGGCCTCAAAATTATAATCCATGACAGTGATAACAATACGAAAACAAACGCAAACAATGTTGTTTACAGAGAGATTTTCTTTTTCAACCGTATATGATGAAGATCGCTATATTATTTTGTGTGACTCGATCTTTTGCCTATTCATTTGGGATTGGAATTCAAACCAATGGGTCCTTTGAGATAATCCACCAGCTTCTCCACCTCTATGTAAATGTCATTTATGATATATAAGATAAGTATTTAAGAGAAGTTTGGTCTTGACTTATATGAACGTCCTTACGCTAACTCAAATATGCCCTCTCTCGCTCTCTCTTTCTATTTAATCTCTATCTCCTAATTATGTGGCTCCAGACTATTTTCTTATATATTCACCAACAGAAGAAAAATTAGTAAATATGGAGATTATTGATAGCAAGCCTCATGTCTTGACTTATGTATCATCATCAATAGTGTGCAGCCACGTGTATAAAATATTAAAATTCTTCAAACTGGCTGTGTTGAGAAATTAGATTAGATAATTGATCCAATGATGTTAGTTTTATCATGGATGTTACGTTGAATATTATGAATTTAATTGTATATGCCAACGAAGATATTGATCCTATCTTGAGAACATACGTCACAATTTATGAATTTAATTGTATATATATTTCAAATCTTTGTAACATGTTACAATTTTTTGTTTATCACTGGTTTACGTATCCTTTGCTGCTATGTTTTGTTTATATATATATATATATATATATATATATGTTCATTCATGCCAGATTTGTGCAATGCACATGCCACGCAAGATCACTAAAAGTTTTCCTTTGGTTTACTTTGATCCTAAATATAGGATTTTAATATATTTCCCCCCCTCAAATTAATAATTTTCTCTTCCACTTTTCTTATCAATAGCACACGTTAAAAGAGCTTTCTATAACAGCAATTTCTAAATAAATCATCAATAAAAGTATCTGGGTGTATTTCGCCGTCCAAAACCTACCTCTGTTTCTTTTATTCTTTTCTGGACCCTGACCTTCTTCAACATGGAGCAGGTATTCAAGCAAGCGACTAAGTCCAGACTCGAGAAGATAGAGCGCGTTGCAGGAAATCCAGAGGGACATTTCCTCAAACAGCAGAAGAAAGAGGTTCTGGAACCCAATACGCTGGATCCCGGGGTCTCAAGATGAAGGTAGAAGAAAAGAGTTTCGACGAATTACAGAGCTCAAGAAATTGAACAAAATAGGTGGGAATGTGTGAAGAGAGATTTCCTAATCTTTAACTGCATGGCGGGCCTTCACCATATGGGGAGACGAAGCAGCAGAAGATCAGTCATGGAGTTTCTAAAATTCAGTCATGAAGCAGAACATGATCAACACGAACACCTGCAATAGGGGAATCGTCATTTTTGGGGATAGAGAAGCCGGTGAAAAACTGAGAAATATAAGTATTAATTACACGTGTCAGTTAGTTGTTGCTATTCTTTTATTAAGTGAGTATGAGTCTCTGCTTACACAAGCATTAATTGTAAACACTTCGATGATCATCAATAATAGAACCCGATCTATTTCTCTCTCATTTTATACTCTCTATTTGGCAGTAAAAAAGTAATTAATTGTCACTGATAATAAATTCTCGGAACCATTTTTCTTGTTTACGTCGAGGAGCGCGATCTTGACGGTGTAAGATCGACATGGACAATATCATGCCAGACTGTGAGTTTGGATTTTATCGACAAAATCAACTGCGCATCTTCTACGTACGTTCCAATACTCTCCGTTTTAATGCCATCTGTTCCGGCCGGCATTTTTTATTCTAAAGTTAAATTGCATTCCAAAAATTTGATGTTACGCCGGTAAGTGTACGAAGATAGAATAGTATAATAATGATTTATCTCTCTTAGAGCAACCTCCTGACTTTTGTTTGATCCAAATGCTAGCTGATCTCAGCTAAGTTTCTTGAGTTTTTCTAGTTTTTTCTGTACTTAGTTTCTATGTATCTGGCCTGTAATGGCCTCAAGAGTTTCTTCTCTTGTCACTTCAATCCAAAAAAAAAAAAAAGAATAGTATAATAATAAATAGAGGTCGTCCTATATATATTTAAGATAATTGATAATTAGATATTAAAATTTTTATTTTTATTTAAGTTGAATAAATAAAAAAATAAATGAATTTGAAAATTAATTTAAACAAAAGAAAAAATATGAAATTTAATGTTTTTAAGATTTCAATGGAGAAAAGCAACTTAGAGTGGTTAATTCCTTCTTTAATTTTTAGAGCATGTATTTATCAAAATAAAAGCACTTAATGTTAATTTGTTATTCCTAACTAATTTACTCAAGAGGTACTAATTGTCCAATTTCAGTCTAACGTGATTATATAGGTCTAATAGGTATATTCCTATCCTATTGGCAAATTAGAATTAATTCTAATTCCAAATTATTTAATCTTATGGTTCAATTAAGATATCTCTTTCAAAAAAAAAATTAAGATCCCTCTTTCAAGGCTAATTTAAATTTCTCAATTTCATACTTAATAATGATCAAGCACTAAGTAGATAAAATAAAACAGACTAAGCAAATAAAATTAACATAAATCATAATTAATTAATTTATACATACTCAAATCCTCAAATTAGTTAATAACTACTCTAAGTTCAATAGAATCCTAGCCACACGTGGCTTTTAACACTGTTATTGCAGTAGTATCAAATTCAGAGTTAAAAGCCATAATGAAAATCAAGAGCAACAGAATAACATAGTAGAATGATACAGGGCAATGAAATTAACACACAAAAGCTTCCTCTTCTTCAGCACTGATGATATTTTCTGAACAGTGAAAATGCCTCTCCTCTGATTCTTCCTGTTTGCTGCTCTCTCCAATGTCGCCCAAGAAGAGGACCGTGAAGATCGCCGGAAACTAGTACCGCTTCTCCCCTCCGGTTCAGCTTGCTGGTTGTTTTTCTGGTTCAGCTCTCGTCACTGTCGAGGACCTGGGGAAGAAGAAGATGAATCAGAAGCTAATGGCTCTTCCTCAGGTCCCGCTTTCAATGACGCTCTCTCACTGCTCCCGACGTTCAACGATTGTGAAGATGATGATCCCTCGTACACTGCAGCTGTCCTCTGCTTCTCCAAATCGCTCTCCCAGCTCTCCCCTCTTTTTCCCGCTGATTTTTCAATGTAAATTGCGGCTCCCCTTTTCTTCCATTCCCGTAGGGTTATTCCTTTAGGTCTTCAGCTACAGCTCCCAATCAAAACGATGGCGTTCTGATGCTTCTTTTCTTTTCAAATCAGCAGTCTTCAAATTGATTCTCTCTTCCTGTCATGCCACGTACCTGATGATAAAAGAATAGGAACAAGAAAACTAAAATAGAAGAAGTAATATAATAAATATAAGAGCAACAAAAACAAATTACACACCATCTCTATTTTTTTTACTTTAAACTAGTAATACTATTTATCTAAAACTACCTCTATTTTTATTTTAAAATATAATATCTATAAAGAAATCCCCAAATTATTTATCAATCTATATCTTAATAAAATCTCAACTAAATCCTCAAAATTGTATAGATAACTCTCCATTTTCTCGGCAACGGCGTCAAAAACTTGATGCTACTAAATTTTTAAATAAGCACCGCAAGTGTACGAGCTTTTGGAATAGTATAATAGTAAATCAAGATCATCTCACAGAGATCCAAGATAATAGATAATTAGGCATTAAAATTCTCATTTTCATTTAAATTGAGCAAATCAAAGGAAAAGATTAAAGACAATTTAAACAAATGTAAAAGAGACAAATCTAATGATTTAAAGACTTCAATTGATAAAAACAATCTAGAGTGGCTAATCCCTTCTTTAAGTTTTAGAGCATGCATTTACCCAATTAAAAGTATTTAATGTTAAATTGTTAATATAGAATTTAAATGAATATAAGTATCTTCCAATAATTTATACTCCTCTTTCAAATTAAAATTGTTATTCCTAACTAATTTACTTAAGAGGCAATAAATGTCCAAATTCACTCTAATATGATTATATGGGTCCAATAGGTATATTCCTATCCTATTGACAAATTAGAATAAGTGAGTGTTTGGAAATATCCCAAACCTAGGTTTACGTAAATCGAGACAAAACTCCTCTCACACATTTATCTCGTAAATCGTAAAATTTATTCTCAAAAGCTAATCCAAACACACACTAAATTCTAATCCCATATTACTTAATCTTATGGTCTAATTAAGATTTCTTTCCCAAAGATAATATAAATTATCTAAATTCATATTTAGTGGTGATCAAACACTAAATAGACAAAACAAAACAGATTAAGTAAACAAAAATAACACTAAACATAATTAAATAATTCATACATACTCAAATCCTCAAATTAGCTCAAATTCTCGAATTAATTCATAACTACTTAGCTTCAAAAACAACTAGCCACATGACTTTAATTTCAGTGAACTCAGCAACAATTTCAAAACCATAAAAGAATCAGAGAAGAACCGATCAGATTTCAATGGCAAGAGATTATAACAGATCACTTTGCAGATGTCCTTCCCTTCTTCGCTGTCAAGTTCAAGAGTAAGAAGATGGTGAACATTGATTGCCAATCATCTCTCTCCCTTCGGTTTGTTTTGCTCCAGCTTTCTCTCTCTGATTCAGTTCATATTTCATCGACGTTGGTGTCTCCTTTAGTCCAAAAGACACCTCCGACGAACTCTGTTCTGCCAAGCTCTGGTTCTCATCCGGAATCAAGAATGAAGAAGATGATGAACAGTGGAAAATCGCAGCTCCTCTGGCTCTCGATGCTCGTGTTGTCCGTTCGTTCCTCAGGTCCGATCAAACTCTCTGGTTCTGCTCCACCGTTTGGTTCCGCTCATCCTTCAAGCCCGCTGCTCTCTTTAATTTCCAAAACCAGCGGCTGCCTCCCCCCGTAGCTCTCCCGTAGCTCCTTCTTCAATTAGGTCCTATGATGTCCCATTCTCCGCTCATCCTCCGTTTATGGTTTAATCTCAACTAGCTAAAACTGTTATCCCATGATGTCTCCATTCTGTTTTGTTTAGACTGAAAACAAGCAATTGGCCAACAAGGACATGAACGAGCGTCTTATTGTTAGTTCTAATCATTTTCTAGTAGTCCATGTCTATCAAAGTATTTAACTTTTAGCCTTATTATCTGCTGCAACCCATTGCAATTCTTGTATTATTTCCTCTGTACTGATGATGACGATGATGATCGTAATCTGAGATATATATATCCTCCGCCCTATTTTGGGCCAGATTGCACATATCATTCCCTTGTCATGCTTTTTTGTCCTGTACACTCACACCTTCTCCAGTGAACTGGGCCTTTATTTTGACCCAAGCCCTTCTTTCTTTCTTTGGTTTTTTTTTTTCCGAATTAAAGGGATAAATAAGAGTGTGTTTGGATTAGCTTTTAGAGAATAATTTTTAGAAAAAAAGTGATAAAAGTGATTTTAGAAAATAGATTTTAAGTAGAATATATTATGTGAAAAAAATGATTTTGATAAAATGATAGTGTTTGGATAATTTTATCAGAATCACTCTTTTCATGGTCAAATTACCAAAAAGGTCATTAACTAATATGATAACTGCATATCAAAGATAAAGTTCCATTTCACCCGTTTTTAACATTTAATTACATAATAAATACCAAGATTTAAATAAGTTTGTCTACAAAATTAAAATTATAACATTATTCAATTTTATAATATGATAAAATAGCTCAAATATATATATATATATATATATATTAATAAATTGTATAAAAAAATCATTTTTTAAATAGTAATTAATAAATTGTATATTCAAAATAGTAATTAAAAGTTCTAGATTCCTTTTTTTTTTTCAAAGGTACAAATATTACCCATCATCTTCATATTAGCCCAGAAGTTAGTAAATTATATATATATAGAGAGGAAGAGCTTAAGGGCGAAACAGCAGCATATAAAAGAACTAATGAAGTGTGGGAAGATTGAAGGCAATCATGCCATTAGTTGTTGCCCCAAATCAGTGTAGCTTTGTACAAGGAAGACAGAGTGCAGATAATATAATATTGGCACAGGAGATTATTCACACAATGCGTCAATCAAAGAAGAAGAAAGGTTTCATGGCCATCAAAATTGATCTTGAAAAGGCTTATGATAGAATTAGATGGAAGTTTATTTTTGACTGCCTTAGAGAATTGCAAATCCCTGATTATGTACGCCAGGTTATTGAAATGTGTGTTTCCACCCCCACTATGCAATTACTATGGAATGGGGGGAAGGCAAATGAATTCTGCCCATCAAGAGGCGTGCGACAAGGGGATCCACTATCTCCCTACCTCTTTGTACTAACTATTGAACGACTTGGCCACCTAATTCAAAATGCAGTAGCAGATGAAGATTGGAGACCTTTCCGTTTGAGCAGGAACGGTACATCTATATCTCACTTGTTTTTTGCAGATGATCTAATGTTATTTGCGGAGGCAGATATGGAGCAGGCAGGGGTGATAAAGGCAATATTAGATGACTTCTGTGCTATCTCTGGACAGAAAGTTAACAAGTCAAAAACACGTATTTTCTTTTCTCCATCTATAAATCATACCAGAGTACAAGAAATAAGTAATTTCCTGGGATTTAACACCATACCTGATTTAGGAAAGTATCTTGGAATGCCTATCATCCACAAGCGAGTAACAAAGGACACATATTACTCAATCTTGGAAAAAATGGATAGGAGACTCTCAAGTTGGAAAGCAAATACTATGTCACTAGCTGCTCGACACACTCTCGTATCATCGGTTGTGGCTAGCATGCCGTCATATGCGATGCAAACCATATCACTACCAAGAGACATATGCAAAAAGATTGATAAGAGAAGTAGGAATTTCCTATGGGGGAGCACCCAGTCAGAGCGGAAGGTACATTTACTGTCTTGGGATTAGGTATGTAGGAACAAGACAGAAGGTGGCTTAGGTCTCCGACACGCTCAACAGCAAAATGATGCTTCTTTGATGAAGCTTGGGTGGCAAATGATTAAAAGACCGGACCTGCTTTGGGTAAAAATCATGAAAGAAAAGTATAAATGTGGAAGTAGCATTATACCGACAGTGCAACGTAAGCGAGTCGAATCACGGACATATGCTGGCATTCGGGCCTCTTGGGATAACATAAAGAAGGGCCTGGCTTGGATAATTGGGGATGGTAATGATACTCTCTTTTGGAAGGACTGTTGGATTCCTCATCTTGGCCCTTTATACCTATTGACTGTCAAGGAAATACCAGGAGAATATATGGAATGGCGAGTGGCAAACTGCATTTCACCATCAGGTTCGTGGTTATGGCAAATGTTCGAGAGCTTCGTACCAGACTACATACGTGGAGCTATCGCCAAGGTGAGAATACATAGGTGCCTACCTCATGATGTACCGATATGGCGTTGGACAACAAACGGATCATTTACAGTTAAATCAGCATATGACCACATCAGCCGACACACATCATTACAATCGAAGAGTATTTGGAAACAACTATGGCGCTTACATGTACCACAGCGTTACCGTGTTTTCATGTGGTTATGTGCTAGTGACAGAATACTTACAAACGTTGCAAGACTACGTCGGGGTCTACATAACTCTGGAATATGCGAGATTTGTGGCACAGAACAGGAGACAACAATACATGCTCTTCGGGATTGTATACGGGTAAAAAATTTGTGGCAGGCTATTTTACCCCTCACGTGGAGATCTAGATTCTTTGCTGATAATAGCTCAATGGACTGGTTACAATGGAACACAAAAGCAACGATGAATATCGACGGGTTCGAATGGCGCCTGTGGTTCTCAATACTCTGTAGAAATATATGGTTGGCACGGAATGCATGGATCTTTAATGCTCGAAGATGGAACCAAATGGAGATAATTGCACGTTCTAGAGCATGCTTATCATGGCGAAATTATGATGTTACAGGACTACGGGGTGCTCTTAAAGTTGTGAACCATTGGCTCCCTCCGCTGGTAGACTTTGTGAAATTTAATACTGATGGCTCCTTCATTGAAGAAAATGGAACGTGTGTATGCGCAGGACTGTTACGAAACCATCTTGGGGAATTCATTCAAGGATTCATGTATAACGTACGGGTTGGTACATGTTTTACTGCTGAAGCTTGGGGAATATTATGGGCTTTGAAGTTGGCATGGGAATGGGGATATAGGTCTATCATTATTGAAAGTGATAATCAGGAGGTATTAGAAAGCATCAAGAAACCAAATCTGATAGTACACCCAGATTATGAAATACTTAGTGAAATTCATATGTTGCTATCCAGGGAATGGAGGGTGGAGTTAACTTGGTGTTCCCGTGAGTCTAACAAGGCGGCAGATGCCATTGCTGCAGATGCTCGATCAATGACAGTTGATTTTTTGATTATTACTGAGCTAGCGAATAGTTTTAGATCTTTCATATGTCAGGACTCTGCTACTTTTCTTTCGGCCTCTGAGGCCTCTTTGTAGTTTTGTTTAATGTAGTTTTCTCTTTCACCATCAAAAAAAAAAAAAAGAAAGAGAAGACTGGGAAACAGAAAAGATGGAAGGAAAGAGATGAGAGAGAAAAGAGAAAATGGAGAAAAAATTATGTTTTTTTTTTAAGCCGTGGCTTTGAGTCCAAAACTATGGTTTTAGATCAAAAAGTACTTCTCCTATTTTTTCAAATGTTTGGATGATTTTTCAGCAAACCCTGATTTTAAGTATAAAAATGCTTTTTTTTTTATTTATCCAAAGAGCTACTGGCTTGTTTGGTATGAGGGGAGGGGAAGTGAGCGGAGGGAAAAATTTTTTGAATTGAATTTAAAAAAATTAGAGAAACGGGGTTAAAAATTTTTCTTACTCTTTTATCTTATATATTCTCTTTATTAAAATTTTATTATCCCACTTCTTCAATCTTTTAAAATTCTACTTATAAAAATTTTCCCTCCCCTCCATTCATCTCCAAATCTCTCATACCAAACAGACCCTAATTCAGGCTAAATGAGATTGAACTTTCAAGGAAGCCTTTATCTCACTTGACTATGAAACCATTGGTGAGCTTGAGTCTTTTTAATTGAACAAGTCAGCTATTATTAATAAATTAAAGCTTGAAAAAGCTTAACACGGAACTCATAAAAGCACTTAATTTATTGAAATACTGAGATTCTGTCATCGCTTATACGATTCGGTTTTTCTTCGTCGGTAATTCGTATCTTAAAGCCTAAACTAAAGAAACGCATCATGTGTTCATCAGCTTCAGTGGTGAGCTGGTGACAACCGTTATGGCTTCACGAGCCACCTCGTAGCATCTTTTAGTGGCCACGGAATTGCAGCCTTCTTCATTAGACCACCAAATCGAGAGAGGGACCGACACGTTTCCTAGGGTGAAGCCCAGAGAGGTGAGAGAGCAATCGGAGAATTATGCAGCTGCTTTTTGTAGAACATGAAGAGTCTTATGTTCGTTGGAGAGGGCCATGACAGAAGCAGCCCATGTCTCTGGCTGGTATATCTCCTCTTACGGGTATTGCTATATATATTTGCATCAATCATTCATCTCCCTCTCTGGGCTTCCACATGTATATATTATATTCTCATCTTTAATATAAGAGTTAATTAAATTTTTTTAAAAAGAATAAAGAAGAAAAATAAGTTACTTTAAAGTATTTATATTTATCATTTTTTGTTAAACTAATTTACCTAATTTATAAATTGATATATAATCTAATAATACATAGCATATGTTATGATTAAGTAACTTATTTAGCTTCATTAATCTCACTAAAAAAATCAACTGACTCTTATATTAAACAACAAAGGAGTATATTTCTAATGGACAACTTCTAGTGATCAATATTTTTCTGTAGTTAACCAAGGCAACATGCTTCTATAACTAAAAATAGTGTTTTAGAATTTTGCATATCACAAACCCAAGATCACAATTCACAAGTGAGATCAAAATGGTTGAGATGATCACCACACATATTTTTAGCTTGCCCTTCTTCCATTGTTAACGCTGAATATAATATGCTGCTCATACTTAATATAAGATCTAATTTGTAGTTCAATTTTTTTTATTGAAGTAGACCTTGTTAGAATATATATATATATATATTAGTAGTTATAAGCTAACCAATTTTTTATAAGCTGTAACCAATTGAGCATGTATTAGTAAGCCACGTGTATCTCATAAGCTTATTTATATATTGTTGTATCCCTCTCTAACACAGCAATAAAAAATACAATATCATTTTCTCTCAAATACTTTCCGTTCTTTGCCTTTCATTTCTCTCATTTCATTCACATGGTATCTAGAGCCATTGTTCCTTCCATGTCTTCCACTTCGTTTGTGCCTATTGTCTCTTCTTCTAAGTCCAAGAGTGATGTTATTGCTTTTAATCACTCCATTTCCGTCAAACTCGACAACTCCAATTTCTTGATTTGGCGTCAACAAGTTCTCAGTGCTGTTAAAGGATATGCTCTTGAATCCTTCTTGATCTGTCGATTCCTCCACCTGAGCAGCATGAGTACTGCGATGGCCAAGCAATTGGTCTTTCCTCTGCCTTTACCCAGTGGATGCATCAGGATCAGTTGCTTATGTCTTGGCTCTCTCGTCAATGTCAGATTCGGTGCTTACTCGCACTGTTGGCTGTGAAACCACCGCTCAGATTTGGGAGCGAATTACTATCTTCTTTGCCTCATAAACAAAGGCTAAAGTGAAGCAACTTAAGACAAATTTGAAAAACACAAAGAAGGATTCCTCACCAATAAGTGAGTTATTGCTGAAGATCAAGGCCAATTCCGACACCCTAGCTGCCATTGGCTCGCCGATCTCTATTTCTGACTAGATTGAGTACATCTTTGATGGTCTTCCTGAGGATTATGATCCTTTCATAACCTCGATTTCAACTCGGCTAGAGCCTTATACCGTAGCTGATATTGAAGCACTACTCATGAAACAAGAAGCTCAAATTGAGAAGCATCGTCGCTCGATTCTGATGACTTCTGTGGCGTCTCTGATCTCGGCAAATGTTGCTCAGACTCGTGCCTCTCCTTTGAATCGTGGTGGTCGTAATCGTGGCCGCCGTGGTGGACGTTCGTTTGGCCATCACAACAACACCAATAATTCCACAGCCACTACCAACAACTCTTCTTGTTCAAAGGTTGTATGTCAACTTTGTGGCAAGCCTGGTCACATTGTTGCAAATTGCTGGTACAGGTTTGATGAATCCTTTCATGGTCTCTCTCTTACTGATTCAGCTTCGTCTTCTTCTACATTTGCTACTCACTCTGCCCTTGTTGCAACTTCTAATGTCGTTGCTGATCTGTCCTGGTATTTTGATTCGGGAGCAACGAGTCACATGACTCATGATGCTCGTAATCTTGCCGAATCTTCTCCATATACTGGTGCTGAGCAAGTCTATATTGGTGATGGTGCAGGTCTGTATATTAAATCTATTGGTCACTCTGCTATTCATCATGATTCTGCTTCTCTTCAGTTGATGAATGTTTTACATGTGCCGACCATTGTTAAGAATCTTATTTCAGTCTACAAATTCTGTTATGACAATAATGTTTTGGTTGAATTTGATTCTAACCAGTGCCGCGTCAGGGATCTCAAAACTAGCAAGCTTTTATATCAATGCAATGTCAGGAATGGGATGTATCCTGTGCTGGATCTCAAATTTAAGAAATCATCCGAGACACCTGTAGCTTGTTTCTCTACTATTATTTCTAATAAACATTGTAATTCAGTTTCCAATGCTACATCTTGTACTTCTTTTCAACTTTGGTATAACAGACTTGGACATCCGTCCTCTCATATTGTAGCATCTGTTATGCAATGATCTATAATGTCTCTTTCAATAAAGCATCTCTGGAAGATTTTTGCAAATCATGTGTATTAGGCAAATCGCATAAACAACCATTTTCTAGATTGGATACAACTTTCTCTGCTCCTTTTGAAATGGTTTACTTTGATTTATGGGGCCCTGCCCCTATTCCAACAAGAGATGGTTACCTCTACTATGTTTATTTCACTGATGCCTTTACTCGTCACACATGGATTTATCCTTTAAAGCACAAATCTGACTCATTCCATGTCTTTCAGCAATTTCTGGCTTATGTTAATACGCAGTTCAATGCTTCTATTAAAGTCTTTCAATCAGATTGTGGTGGTGAATATCACAAGTTCACTACCTATCTTGCTGATCGTGGCATTTTACATCATCAGAGTTGCCCACATCTGTGAAGTTGGTCTTACTCTTCTTGCTCAAGCTTCTCTGCCGTTGTCATATTGGTTTGATGCTTTTACTATGGCTGTTTCTCTCATTAATGTTCTGCCATCTACTGTTTTGAAAGGAAAAACACCATTTGAGTCTCTCTTTCACAAGTTGCCTGATTATAGTTGTTTAAGAGTCTTTGGCTGCTCTTGTTTTCCTCTCACTAGGCCCTATAATCTTCATAAATTTGATTATAAGTCTACTGAATGTGTATTTCTTGGTCCTAGTTCAATACATAAAGGCTTCAAGTGTCTATCATCTTCAGGTAGGATTTATATTGTTCGTGATGTTATTTTTAATGAGACATCTTTTCCCTACCCCACCCTTTTTCCTACTTCTACTAAAGGCCCTCCTATATTGCCTCCTTCATCAACTTCAGCCACACCTCCCTTATTATCCTCTCTGTCAGTTCCCTTTTCTTGTTCCCCATCCCCCTCTTCACATCCTTCATCCTAGCCTCCTTCTTCAGCTCAACCATTACCTTCACCTCCCTTGTCTCCTCTTCTTTCTTCCACTCCTGTTCAGCCTCCTGCTCCTCTTCCTGTCAAATCAGCCCATCCTATGATCACTCATTCCAAAACTGGCTGTCTCAAACCTGAAGCCTTTATTGTTGCTACTGATGCTGAACCATCTACTCTTGCTGAGGCCCTTAGGTCTCCTCATTGGCGTAAGGCAATAGAAGAAGAGTTTACTGCCTTGCAACGAAATTAGACTTGGCGCCTAGTTCCTCTTCCACCTGGCCGACAAGCTATTGGGTGCAATTGGGTTTTTCGAAAGAAGGTTAACCCTGTTACTTCCACTCATAAGTACAAAGCTCGCTTGGTTGCTAAAGGTTTCCATCAACAAGAGGGCTTTGATTTTCATGAAACTTTCAGCCCTGTCATTCGTCCTATTACCATTCAAACTGTGTTGAGTATTGCTTTATCTCAAAATTGGCATATCCATCAAATTGATGTGAATAATGCTTTCTTAAATGGCTATTTGAAGGAAGAGGTTTATATGTTGCAGCCCCCTGGTTTTGAGAGTCAGGATTAGTCATTGGTATGCAAGTTGGATAAGGCACTTTATGGTCTTAAACAAGCACCTAGGGCCTGGTTTGAAAGGCTGGGTGGTGCTCTAATGAAATATGGTTTTCATTCTAGCCGTTGTGATCCCTCCTTGTTTATTAAATCTACTGCTCATGAATTACTATTTGTTTTAGTCTATGTTGATGATATCATTATCACTGGATCTTCTCAATCTAGTATTCAGCAGCTTATTCTTGATTTAGATCATGAGTTTTCACTCAAAGATCTTGGTCCTCTGAATTATTTTTTGGGGATTGAAGTGAAACGGTTTAAGGATGGTTCTATGCAACTAGTTCAAACTAAATATCTCCAAGATATTTTGTCCAGAGCTGGTATGAAAAATGCTAAGAGCCTCGCTACTCCTATGACAGCAAGGTTAAAGCTTTTTAAGTCTGGTTCACCTCCTATGAATAATCCTCAACTTTATAGATCTATATAGTTAGTGCTCTTTAGTATGCCACAATTACTCGTCCAGAGATTAGCTTTGCTGTTAACAAAGTTTGCCAATTTCTGCAGAATCCTTTACTTGTTCACTGGAAAGCAGTAAAACGTATCTTGCGTTATTTGGCAGGTACTCTCCATCATGGTCTGATCTTGCGCCCCAGCTCTAGTCGCCAAATTACAGCCTACTGTGATGCTGACTGGGCCTCTGACTGTAATGACAGAAGAAGCACCATTGGTTTATGTGTTTATCTTGGTTCTAATCTCATTGCTTGGTCCTCCAAAAAGCAGGTCACAGTTGCAAGGTCAAGCACTGAAGCTGAGTATCGTAGTATGGCTTCGGTTGTTGCTGAAGTTCTTTGGATAAAATCTTTACTTCAAGAATTGCATGTGGTTCCCACTGGTCCTGCTCGTGTTTTCTGTGATAATCTCAGCACAGTTATGCTTACAAGAAATCCTATCTTACATGCCAGGACAAAACACATAGAGCTTGATCTTCATTTTGTACGGGAAAAGGCTATCAAAAAGGAATTTCTGGTGCAACATATCCCAAGTTCTGAACAAGTCACAGATGGCTTGACTAAGGCTCTTTCACTTAGTTCTTTTTCTGAATTTTGTAGATATTTGGGTATTCACAATAGTCCGGGGGTAGTTCTAATTGAGGGAAGATGTTAGAATATATATATATATATATATTAGTAGTTATAAGCTAACCAATCTGTTATGAGCTGTAACCAACTGAGCATGTATTAGTAAGCCACGTGTATCTCAGAAGCTTATTTATATATTGTTGTATCCCTCTCTAACACAGCAATAAAAAATACAATATCATTTTCTCTCAGATACTTTCCGTTCTTTGCCTTTCATTTCTCTCGTTTCATTCACAGACCTTATATTAAGAAGAGGACGGAGTATTTCATACATTGGCTATAAACTCTTGGAAAAAAAAAATTGAAGATCCATGTTATCATTGCTCGTGTAGGGCGAGAGACAGCTTCCGTTTTCCATGCATCGGGTATTTCATGCGTGTATAAGAGACAAACAGAAATATTTCTTTAAGATTAATGGCGCTTTCTTTCTGAGGATTTCAGAAAAATATTTGAATCATTAGGTTTTGACTCTGCTGCTTGGTCAGCTGAAGCAATACCAAAAGAAAATGTCATCTGCAACTAATAAAAGAGAGATCGGGGAGCAAGATGTTATATATATATATATATATATAGGTGCAGTTTGAACAGGGTTTCAGATCAGAAAGAACAGATCGAGGCCTTGAATTAATAAATCATTTCATGCATGATTGTGAAAAGTAATAGATGCTAGGTGTTGTTTGTATAGGACGGAATCTCAGCTTGTTGAGGAGATAGCAATTGACGTGAAGAAACAAATAGAATCAATTGGGCAATATAGCTGGAGGAGCCAGATTGCAACACTATAGTACAATCGCACCATTATTTTAACTGGCCTGAGGACAAGCTAGTCACGGGACATTTGCTAATAATTCAACACAAGATACACGTTTTTTCTTTGATCCAGCTGCAATACTAGATGTTTAACTTTATATCATTGTGTATGTATAGTTTTTGCAGCTATCTATCGATCTGAGGTTTGTTTTGGATGTTCAAATTGTATCTAAGCAATAACGGCCATGAATAAATTTGTCCCTTTGGTTATACTTCTTCCCTTGGATGTTCAAAAGTAGACTTGATGACCCGATGTGAAAAGTTTTGCATGTATAGAGTTAGTTTTAATAATACTACTATACATGGAATGATTCATGGATTTGAAATTTAAAATTTTGAGCTAAGATGTTGTGTGATATTCTACTTGTTACAAAAGTAACTGAATACTAAAAGAATTGTGTGTTATCTATTCACAGGGAGGTACTATATATATACAAAAGTGAGGAGTCTAAATATTAATTGCTCCTAAATGAGGGAATCGTAACGGTCAATCAATCCCGCTAATTATGCTAATTGATCTAATAATAATGATAAAATATTTCCTTAACACTCCCCCTCAAGTTGGAGCATATATGTTAATCATGCCCAACTTGTTACAAAGATACTCAACCCGTATCCCGGTCAACGCTTTTGTCAGAAGGTCTGCTAGCTGGTCGTCCGATCGCACATGTCCTGTAGATACAACATTTTCTTTGATCTTGTCCCGAATGAAGTGACAGTCGATCTCAATGTGCTTCGTCCGCTCATGGAACACAGAGTTTGATGCTATATGAAGCGCTGCTTTATTGTCACACCAAAGCTTCGCAGGTAATGTCGTGACAATGCCAATTTCCTTCATGAGCTGAAGTACCCATACAATTTCTTGTACTGATTGTGACATAGCTCTGTATTCTGCCTCTGCGCTTGATTTAGATGCAACCCCTTGTTTCTTACTCCTCCAAGATATCAGGTTGCCACCAACAAACACACAGTAACCCGTAGTGGATCGTCTCGTGGCCTTGGATCCTGCATGATCCGCATCACAGAAACACTCAACTTTAATGTGCCCAAAATCCGAATAGAGAATGCCCCGACCTGGGGAGCCTTTCAGATAGTGCAAGATATGTTCTAAGGCTTCCCACTGTGCCACTGTTGGAGATGCCAAGAATTGACTAAGTACACTAACCGAGAAGGTTATATCCGGACGAGTCACTGTCAGATAATTCAGCTTTCCAACCAATCTTCTATATCTCTCAGGATATGCAAATGGCTTCAGTTTCTCTGGATCAATCTTCTTTTTCAAGTCATCAGGAAGTTCATCAAACATACTATCATTCAAGTCCAGGTATGGATTTGAAATCATGGGAAGGCTACTTGGTGCAGCTCCAAGCTTCCCAGTTTCCTTTAGGAGGTCGAGAACATACTTTCTCTGAGTCAACAGAATGCCTTTCTTATTTCTCATAACTTCAATACCCAGAAAGTACTTCAATGATCCTAAGTCTTTCGTCTGGAAGTGGAGGTTGAGAAAGACTTTAAGCTCAGAAATTCCAGAAGTGTTACTCCCTGTAATCACAATGTCGTCAACATATACAACCAGAAGAATCATACCTGCATCGATCTTCTGATAGAACACAGAATGATCACTTTTGCTTTGGCTCAATCCGAACTTCTGAACCACGTTACAAAATCTATCAAACCAGGCACGTGGACTCTGTTTTAGACCATACAATGACTTTCTGAGATAGCACACTTTCCCATACTCCCCCTGAGCAACAAAACCAGGAGGTTGCTCCATATAAACTTCCTCGAGAAGGTCACCATTCAAAAAAGCATTCTTAACATCCAACTGATGCAAATCCCAATGATAGGTGGCAGCTAGAGAGACAAGAAGACGGATGGAAGTGAGCTTAGCGACCGGGGAGAAAGTTTCAGAGTAGTCAATGCCATAAGTTTGAGCATACCCTTTAGCAACAAGCCGAGCTTTTAGCCGGTCCAAGGAACCATCAGCCTTAGTCTTAACCACAAACACCCACTTACACCCAATGGCCTTCTTCCCAGAAGGTAGATCAACAAGAGTCCAGGTACCAGCCTTGTCAAGGGCCATCATTTCTTCTTCCATCGCAGCACGCCAACCAGGATGGGCTAAGGCTTGGTGAAGGGTGGTAGGGGTGGTGATGGACTCAAGGGTGGCCACAAGGGAAGAGGAAATAGGAGACAAGTGTTGGTAAGACACAAAGTTTGATATAGGATACATGCAGTCAGCATAGCGTTTAGGAGGACAATGGGGGCGGATACCTTTTCTGAGGGCAATAGGGAGGTCATTGGATGGGTCAATGGCAGAATCAGGTACAACAATATCAGGGGCAGGAGCTGGAGGGTCTGGGGTCGCAGGAACAGAATCCGACAGCGAAGCATCTACTGACAGAGGCGCAGAATTGGTTGGATCAGTCTCAGTAATGATAGCAGGAACCGGAACAGCAGCCTGAACTGGTGGGACATGATAAACCAAGAAGTCATCCTCCGTATCAATGACCGAAGGAGACGCAGAGAAGACTGAAGATTGGAAGAAAGAGGAGGACTCATGGAAGGTGACATCAGTGGACACAAGATAACGACAAAGGTCAGGAGAGTAACACCGATAACCTTTCTGGACACGAGAATAACCAAGGAAGACACATTTTAAAGACTTGGGATCGAGTTTACTAACACTTGGACGAACATCCCGAACAAAACAAACGCACCCAAAGATTTTCGGATCAACAGGGAAGAGCTTAGTGGTGGGGAACAAAACAGAATAGGGAATGTCACCACTAAGAACCGCCGAAGGCATGCGATTGATAAGAAAACATGCAGTAGATATGGCATCAGCCCAAAACGGTTGAGGAACACTAGAATGAAACAGAAGAGCGCGGGCTGTTTCTAAAAGGTGGCGATTTTTTCTTTCGGCAACCCCATTTTGAGCAGGGGTATCAACACATGAGGATTGGTGAAGAATACCATGGCTATGCATGTAATCAGAAAAAGGGGCGGAAAAATATTCTTTTGCATTATCACTTCGAAGGATTTTGACAGGAGTATTGAACTGAGTTTGGATTTCAGCACAAAAGTTTTGAAAATGAGTAAACAATTCAGAGCGTTGTTTCATTAAATAAAGCCAAGTGGTTCGGGAAAAATCATCAACAAAAGTGACAAAATAACGATAACCAGTCTGAGATAAAACTGAACAAGGACCCCAAACATCAGAATGTACTAACTCAAAGGGGGACGCAGCCCGTTTATTGACTCGAGGGGCCAAATGAACACGATGGTGTTTGGCGAACTGACACGACTCACAATCCAAAGCAGACACAGAAGAAAACTGAGGATATAACCTCTTTAAAGACGAAATTGACACATGACCAAGACGACAATGAACTTCAAAGGGAGAGGATCCACCAGAGCAGGCAACGGAACGCAGCACCTGATCATCCAGAATGTAATGCCCACCAGATTCATAACCTCTACCAATAATACGCTTCGTCGACAGATCCTGGATTAAACAATGGTCAGGGAACAGTGAAATGAAGCAATTCAAATGACGAGTTAGTTTACTGGGAGACAGAAGATTAAATGTGAGATCAGGAATATTAAGGACAGAGGATAACGTAATGGAGGGAGTGGGTAACCAGTGTTTCTTTGTCACTAGGGGGTTCATCAGTTAAATGTTCTTCCTTCTCAATACCCATAATATAGATTTTAACAGTGGTGCTCCAATCACTATAATTAGTCCAGTTCAATTGTGAGAAAGTAATCTTAGCCGACATGGGTAACATTTCAGGAGTCTTAGAGTCAGCCATAGAAACCAGAAGCGAATAACAAAAAAAGTCCAATCCAACGAGAAAATCCCCAAATTTTGGGCACAAAACCGAACACTAAATAAGATACTAGGAACAGTACCTGAATAGTGAGAAAAATAGCCCCAAACAGTACCCTAAATAGTGTCAAACAGTGCGCGTGAACAGTACCAAACAGTGCGCGTGAACAGTGCTCCGAACAGTACCAAAACAGTGCGCCGAACAGTGCCAAACAGTGCTCCGAACAGTACCAAAACAGTGCACCGAACAGTACCAAAACAGTGCGCAACAATACCGATCTATAGTGCCGCACAGTGCCGATGAATAGTGCCGAACAGTGCCGAAACAGTGCCGATGAACAGTGCTACAGTGCCGCCAATGAACAGTGAAGCGGAAAAAAAAATCCAAAAAACCCTAACCCTACACTCGCTCTGATACCATGTTACAAAAGTAACTGAATACTAAAAGAATTGTGTGTTATCTATTCACAGGGAGGTACTATATATATACAAAAGTGAGGAGTCTAAATATTAATTGCTCCTAAATGAGGGAATCGTAACGGTCAATCAATCCCGCTAATTATGCTAATTGATCTAATAATAATGATAAAATATTTCCTTAACACTACTTATCTTTGATCATCTTTAATTTCCATTGCTCAGATCCCTTTTTTTTGACCTTGTCTCATATCCCATTTCAAACTATTCCCTTTCTTTAAGGGAGCTTGTTCGAAAATGGTGATGTTGGAAACTTGTAGCTGTATATGTTGTTTGAAGCCCAAAAAATTGGGTTGACCCTAGTTTAGACAAGAATTCGGGTGCATATCGTTTGAAGAATTGAAGCCCAAAATTAGGCTGGCCATAGTTCGGCTTTAGCGGGGACTTCATGTTTGCAGGATAGCTTGTTTGCGTAGTTAATGTAATAGATGATGACTCCCATTTTAAATAAGATTTGAGAAATATTTAGAGTATATATATGTGGGAGTCATCAATGTAAAATTAAATGGATTTATTTAAAATTTCAATAACTCTTTTTTGCCTTCATAATTTTTTTTATATACAAAAGCGAAATCAATTAAACTCCAGCCTATCCACTAGTAGCTGGCGCAGAATTATTAATGTCCTTAACTAAATCATTGAAGTTTTGTGAGAACGGGTGATGCCGGCCAGGCGCACAAGACAAAGCATTCTTGGCCAAAAAATCCGCTGCTAACAAATCCGTCTAATCATTGAATCATTCTTGCCTTCATAAAATTTTGATAAAATATCACTTTGGTACACTATTTACAGGATTATATTGTAAATGTCGTAATTTTTAAATAAAAATAGAAATAGTTTTGTTTAAAAAAATAAATATTAATAATAACTTAAAGTTTTATGAAACTAAAAGAAAAGAAAGATTTTAAATTATTATTATTATTGTTATTGTGTGCCTCAAAAGAAGAAGTTTCATACAACTCAAGATTAGGAATACCTTATGTATAATAAATATGAGTTTGATCAAGTAAAAAAGTTAAGAAGAAGAGTTTTGAACTGTTAAAGATGGTCATTGTAGCTTTAATGTATTTTAACTAGGCGGTTTTAATAATAATATTTAAAAAAATCATAAAAAATTAAAATTAACACTGCCCATAACATATTAAAATATCATTCATTTGGATAGAATTTAATGATGAAAATAAACATTAAAAAATATTAGGGAGGGGGAATTTTTTGAGGAGCAGCACTCAAGGGGTAGCAGACACCTCTACCTTAAGTCTCATGGCTTGATTAATAATTTGTTAAAAGTTTAGGCTTGAATTTAGATATTGGTATTTCAATCGATTTAATTGGAATTTTCCCAAAAATCTACTCATATCCTTTTTTATTTTGCAGGGAATATCATAAGATCTAAAAGAGAAGAAAATAATCATTGTTTTCGTCAAAAAAAACTAATTGAAAAACATAGAAGAAGAAGCAAGGCCGAGACACAGATAAAAGATATTATAATATAATATAGAATTAAGGGGTAAAAATACCTATAGATTTTTTTAAAATATACATCTGTCTCCATAAACTTTTCTTAAATGTACGTTCGTCTCCATAAACTTTGTCTGAGTACAAAACCTTTTTAAATAGAGCAAAAATGCTACATCAATTAAGTGTGTGTTTAGATTAGCTTTTGAAGAATAATTTTTATAATTTATGAAGTAAGCATGTGAGAAGAGTTTTATCTCGATTTATGGAAAATAGTTTTTGAAACCGTAGTTTTGGCGTTACCCAAACACCCACTAAATGAATCAAACCGACGTCACTTTTTTTATTATGGGTCCCATTATTGTCCAATGAAAAAATATTTTAAGGGATTAAAAGCGTAAAAAATCATTTTGAGAAAATGACACAGTTGACCGAACTGGGCAGCAGAGAGAAGCCAGCTCTGAGGTCAAGAGGGAAGAAAGAGACAAGAAAGAGAAGAGAGAGAGAGAGAGAGAGAGGAGGGTGAAAGGGCGACAGAGAGTTGACTCAGGTGAGATCAAAGCACTGGACAATAGTGGGACCCCCGTAAGAAAAGTAAAGTCGGTTTGGTACATTTAATTGTTATAGGTTTTACGCTCAAGTTCATAATGCTAAACGTATATTAAAAAACAATTATAGGTATTTTTATCTCTTAACCCTATATTATATTATATTATAGTATCTTAAAGTAAGGAAGGAAACAAATACTCCCACGCTACAGGTGATTAATTGAATTGAAGGAGATATAATACAATAATAATATATTGAAATTAAAAAAAATCAAGAAGTCATATGGAACGCGTCAGCACGATGCAATGTATATTATATGCGAGAGGGAGCTGATACGGGCGAAACAAACTGAACAGATTCTCCTAGGGAGCGAAATAGAAGTCTGTCTTGGCGGCAATAGCGAACGCGTTTCCGAACAACAGTGTAACATACCATTGCTCTCTTCTTGTGACAGCAGCCAGGTAAGAGGACCTTTTGGGCCTCGCCACTTTTATCCTCAAGCATGAGGTGTTCGTTTGATTCATTTAATTGATGTAGCATTTTGGGCCTCGCTAGTTTTATCCTCAATTATTCAAGGTGTGTACACGGAAGCCTGACCGAAGGAGAAGGGGGTGTGTTTATTTCGTGGTTGGTTGCGGCAACTGATGAGTTTAGAATCCAAATGAAGGGATATTAAGGTTCAGAGATGTACAGCATGGATAAAAATTTGGTATTAATATAATTATTAGTTTCTCTTTTTCTTATTGTTTTCCACATATTTTGGATTATTTAGTTTGATTAGAGATTAGTGGATAATAATACCGCTTTAATATTACATTTATTGATTTAATTGTGTGCTCAATTATCCGAAATCGAGAAAAATCTGATTGGGACTATTTTGGCCTTCTAAAAGAGTCTAAGCATAAAGAATTTAGACTAGACTTTCAATTAAATCTTGTAGGGCATATTGAGTGTTCAAACATCACTACTACAAAATTGAGATATAACCACCCCCAAAGACGTCCCAAATTGAAAATTGGGTGGTTAAAAAGGGAGGCGGTGGCATTTTCGTAATTATATATGTATAGGGGAACCTTTAGGCGTCCCAAATTTGAATTTGGGACGTCTAAAGTGTTTCCTGGTGCGAAATATAAATTTCATAAATTTTTTTTAGCGCCAGGAGCTGGGTTTAGGCGTCCCAAATGCCATTTGGGACGCCTAAAGGCGTCCCCTGCATGTCAGACACTTGTCTGACATGCGGTCTTCTCATCTATCTATCACACCCTCTCCTCACATCCTCTCAACAACTTTACTCTTCTTCCTCCTCTCCCCACCCACACCGCCGGCCCTCCTATGTATTTTTTTTCTTCAACTCCTCCCTTGTTCAAGCTCTCTCCTCCACCGTCGGCCCTAGCTTGTTGAACTCCTCCCTCCTCCCTTCTTCTTCTTCCTCTTTGTTTCTTCAACGGCTGCAACCGTGTCTGCTGCAACCTCACCTCCTCCACAGTGGGTTTTGCTCTCTCCTCCATTGTTGTGCGTGGGTGGAGCTCCAACGTCTTCTCTACCTCTCAAACATAGTAGCTAGGGGGCGCCCTGATCAGGTTGGTTTATTTTCTTCGTTTTTTTTTTGTAACAGAATATGGTTTATTTTGTTTTTGAAAAATAAATTAAATGGTTGAGATTGTGCTTATTATATATTGCTTATATTGAGATAGTTGAGATTAGCCTGATGTGTTTGGTGTGGTTATATTGTTTAAATTGCATTTATTCGGGAATGGTTTATTTTCTTGTTTAAATATAAATTTACTTGTGTATAATAGAAACAAGTCTTCTTAGTTCTCACCCGTTCCATTGTGTTAAATATGAGTAAAGTTTAAAAGTTACTCCCCTGTTTCAATTTGCCTCTCGTTAATTATTGAGTAAACTTTGTTCTTATAAGATAAAATGTTATATTAAATAGGGATGTAGTTAGAAAGGTTTTAAATTTAAAGGTAGAGTTAATGAGATTTAAATATTTCTTTGACTATTGTGGATCATGTTAAAAGTGACTTATAAGAACGATTAGAAGTAGAGTATTAAATTTTAAGACAAAGTTTTTGAACTTTTATTTATTTATTTGTTCAAGTGTAACATAATGAAAGTGGCTCATAAAAGTTTCTTCCAATCATTGATTAGTGTATGCCACATGAAACCAATACAATTCATAGTTGTTCATGAAACCGTTAAAACCTCTCATTAAAATCCTACCATGAATTTGGCGAAATCATTTGTTATCTTTAACCCTTTTAATTTGAAACCTCATAATAAGCTCAATATGTTAACCCTATTAATACAAAGCCGTTTCTACGGCTTTTCTAAAAGTATAATAGATCCCTGTTGTTCAGTTTTAGGGAAATCTAGCTTTTATAAGGCAATGGAGATTTATCCATACACACGTAGTGGCACCACCCCATTTCATTGGTCTTGTTCCTGCACCATTAATTAGTATATATAATAAAATAAAATATGATTTATTTAAATTAAAGAAATTCTTGTATTAATTACACACAATTGTTTTGTTAATTCCAAATTCTTGAATTATGAAGAATAATTCAAGCCAAAACTTAAAAAGAAAACGATAACCCCAATATTCATTAAATGATTTTTATCTAAATATTTTCAATAAAACAATTTTATTTTTGGAAGAACTCAACTTAAAATTGTTTTGTTAATATGAAACTCGTTTTGTTTTTAATTCTTCCAAACCTCAAAAAAATTCTTTAATTTAATCTTATTGTATTTATTTTATTATACATTAATTTTATATACATATACTTATTAAAAAAATAAGTTACATAGCACTGAAACCCTTTTAATAGGAGAGATGAGGCTAGGAGGGGGCAATAAAGTTATTAAGCCCATATTTTAAAATCCTAAATTGGGTTGATAACTTAATTAGGCAATCCCATCATATGTCCTTGAGAATTGTACTAAACGTGTGAATGTTATTGGTAATGCCTTAGGTGGTAACAAAATGGATCATAGTTGGATGAATGCTTTGAGAACTAGTGAAGAATATGAGAAAGGGGTGGACGAATTTATTGAATTCGCTAAAAAGAATGCTCCTGCAAGAAATGGGAAGTATTTTTGTCCTTGTGTCAATTGTTTGAATGAGAGTAGACGGGATGTTGATGTCATAAAGGATCACCTACTTTGTGATGGAATAAATCTGCGATACACAAGGTGGATATGGCATGGTGAGGAAGTAACTGATTGTCCGTCACACAAGAAGGAAGCTGTGGATGTCATAGATGAAGATAGAATGGAGAGAATGATTAACGATGTTGAGGCAGAATCCTTTGCGCAGTCGCAGGAGTATGATAGCCTGCGGAGTGATGCAGAGACACCATTGTACAGTGGTAGTAAGTACACGCGGCTGACAAGAACATTACATTTGGTTAACTTAAAGGCAACTTGTGGGTGGACCGATAGTAGTTTCACATTGCTACTTGAACTATTGTGTGATATGTTTCCGGAGGATAATGTACTTCCAAATCGTATGTATGAGGCCAAGAAAATCCTGTCTACAATGGGTATGGAGTATAAGAAGATACATGCTTGCCCTAATGACTGTGTACTGTACAGAAATGAGTACGAAGGTCTTAGTGAGTGTCCTAAGTGTAAAACTGCACGATACAAAGTGAAAAAAGATGGTGGTTGTGGTGATGTGACAAGTAAAAGGCAACCTTTAAAGGTTATGTGGTATCTTCCAATAATACCACGTTTTAAACGTTTGTTTGCGAGTGCAACAAAAGCGAAGAAGTTGAGATGGCACTCTGATGAGAGAATATCTAATGGGAAATATCTTCGGCACCCAGCTGACTCTCCACAATGGAAAAAAATAGATGAAATCTTTCCTCAATTTGGCAGCGAGCCGAGAAACCTACGGCTTGGGCTTTGTACAGACGGCATCAATCCGTATAGAACTCTTACTAGCACACATAGTGCGTGGCCGGTTCTCCTTGTAATATACAACTTGTCTCCCTGGCTATGTATGAAACGTAAGTATATGATGCTATCTATGATGATTTCTGGACCAAAACAGCCAGGGAACGATATTGTTGTCTATTTGGCGCCTTTGATTGAGGACTTGAAGAAGTTGTGGGAGGAAGGCGTAGATGTGTTTGATGCTTATAAGAAGGAGTCTTTCAAGCTACGTGCAATGATTTTCACAACGATAAACGACTTCCCTGCGTACGGAAACTTGTCAAGGTACAGCGTGAAGGGTCACAAAGCATGCCCAATATGTGAAGCAGACACACACTTCCAACAACTAAAACATGGAAGAAAAACTGTCTACCTTGGCCACAGAGGTTTCTTCATCGGTTCCACCCGTATCGTAGGCTAAGAAAGCGGTTTAACGGCTTACCGGAGCATGGAATGGCTCCAAAGTCACTAACCGGAGAGGAAGTCTACAGTCGAGTGGAACATATCCATGTCACTTTTGGTAAGAATCAGAGGGTTACAGCTGAGAAGAACATATGGAAGAAGAGATCCATTTTCTTTAATCTTCCATATTGGCGTTCGCTTGACGTGAGACACAGTATTGATGTGATGCATGTGGAGAAGAATGTTTGTGATAGCCTTATCAGTACGCTTTTGCACATACCAGGGAAGACTAAGGATGGGATTAATGCGAGATTAGACCTTGTCGATATGGGAATAAGAGAACGGTTACATCCACAACTAAGAGATGATGGTAGGAGGGCATACATGGAGCCAGCAGCGCATACACTATCAAAAGCAGAGAAAAGAAGTTTGTGTGGGTGTTTGCATGAAATGAAGGTGCCGCAAGGGTATTCCTCAAATGTGAGAAGATGTGTCTCAATGGACGATTTGAAGTTAGTGGGAATGAAGTCCCATGATTATCATGTGTTGATGCAACAACTATTACCAGTAGCTATTAGAGGCATAATAAAAGATGAAGTACGAAACACAGTGACAAGATTGTGCGTTTTCTTCAATGCTATCTATAACAAAGTCATTGACACTGAAAAGTTGGATGAACTAGAAAATGAGGGTTACATTATTTTGTCACAACTAGAGATGCATTTTCCACCTTCATTTTTTGATATGATGGTGCATTTGGTAGTTCATTTGGTGAGGGAGGTAAGGCTATGCGGTCCAGTTTACCTGAGGTGGATGTACCCTTTCGAGCGATACATGAAGATCTTAAAAGGGTATTCTAAAAATCCTTATCGACCAGAAGCCTCAATAGTAGAAAGATATGTAGTTGAGGAGGCTATGGAGTTTTGTAAAGATTATATGTCAGGGAAGAAGGAACAATCTCGGCATGAAGAAGGGAGAAGCAAGGGAACACGAGGACTGAAAGTGAAGAATGTTCCTCGTGAAGAGGTGTTGCAAGCCCACTTGTATATCCTGAATAATATGGAAGAAGTTCAACCTTACATAAATGAACACAGAAACACTTTGAAGAACAAGAATCCAAGGAAGAATGACATGCAGATTGCTATTGAGCAAAACAAGACATTCATGCAGTGGTTCGAGGAAAAGGTTTTGCACGAGATCGGTGTGTCTGAGACAATCGAGTGGCTAGCTTGGGGGCCTTCGTTTCAGGTCATTACTTGGACCGGTTATGATATAAATGGCTATTCTTTCTATACCAAAGAGCAAGATGACAAAAGTACCATGCAAAATAGTGGGGTCATGGTAGAAGCTGAATCTATGCACTTTTCCAGTTCGAGAGACAAAAACCCCATATTAGCGTCTATGGCCTATTATGGAGTTATAGAAGAAATATGGGAGATGACGTACAACAAGTTCAAAGTTGCTTTATTTAAATGTAAGTGGGTTAGCAATAATGCCGTGGTAATAGATAAATAATTTGGATTTGTCTCAGTCGATCTTCGAAGAGTTGGCTATAGAGACGAGCCCTTCATTTTAGCAAGCCAGGCAAAACAAGTGTTTTATGTCACCGATCCTGCCAGCAAAAACATGTCCATTGTCCTTAAAAGTAAAAAACAGAAGTATGGTGATCCGACCTTCAACCTTGATGACACACTACCTTTCACAACAACTACACCTCAAACAAATGAAGTAGAATTGGTAGATGATGATGAATATGCTGTAAGAAATGACCATGGTGAAGGACTATGGGAAACAATATAGAGTAAGACCTTAATTTATAAAAGAGAACTGTGTTTTTTCTGTTTTACTTCCCGCTTAGTATATTTCATTTTCATTGCAATTTACTTACGTTTTTGATGATGCTTTTTGTGTTAACAGGAATATGGACAACGTTAGTGATGAGGAGAGGCGTAGAGATGACGAAAGCTCTAGCAATGACGAAAGGCCTAGAGTTGAACCCCCTGCAAGAAGGAGGGTTAGAGGCTGTACAAAGATGGGAGCATTGGTTGCACGTCATGAACATCAACAGGAGAGGCTACATATAGACTTCGATGACAATCTGAATCCAGTTGGTCCTGAGGAAGACCACTTCATTAGCTACTTAGGGCTTTTAGCTCGAAGCAAAGTGCGCATTACCTACGATAATTGGAGATTGGTTCCCCCAAAAACGAAAAACATGATTTGGCAGCAACTTTTGGTATGTAAGTTTTGATGCATTGTAGCTTTGTTCTTATTGTTTCAAATATAATAATCTTATGTTTTACCTTGCAGCAAACATATGATGTCCCAGACACCACGAAGATGTATAGGCACTGGATGGATGAGGTTCGTATACGATGGAAAGGTTTCAAGAACAAGCTAACAAAACATTACATTCGAGGGGCCCTTAGGGGTAAGGATCCATGTACGGAGTATACATATTTATCTCCAGAGGACTGGAGGTTGTTTGCGGCATCACGAGCAGATCCTGAGTTTTTGGTAAGATTTCTGTCATCATGATATAGAACTTGTAATTTTCATATACTTTATATCGTTGATTCATTTTTTGTTGTTTTTCATTCATAGAAATTAAGTGCATCAAATGCCCAGAGGCAAGCAGAAAATAAATATCAACATTTCATGTCTCGCGGTGGATATCGGAAGCTTGAGCGGCAAATGATGGCAGAAGAGTTACAGAAAATGAAGGAAGCAGCGGAATCTGATCCTAGCGTTGTTATCCAGCCACCGGCACCTCCTCCACGTCACAAAAAATGGAAAGCAGGGAGGATTAAGGTTGGGAAGTACATAAATCTGACTATTGCTGAGGTTGCTGCGAGGATTGTAAGTAGTTATACCATAAGTACCTAATTTTTTACATGTTGCGAGTGGTTTCGATACATTTACGATAAACTGCATGCTACAGGATGACCTGGACGAGCAGAGTAGCCAAGGTTCATTCAATCCAAGTAGACGGATGGACATCTTGTCAACGGCTATTGGGAAGGCAGATGACCTTGGTCGTGTTCGAGGAGAGACACGGGGAGTTAGTGCCGCGAGGTATTTTGGACGAGACCCACGTTATTCGTCACAAGCTGGACCTAGTAAGGACGTTGTGGCCAAGATTCGAGAGGAGCTCGAACGAGAGATCGAGGCCAACCTTTGCGACAAGCTCCGACAAGAGCTGTTGCCAGAGCTTCAACTTGAAATGGCAAAGATGTTTGAAGCACAAAGGGCAAGGGACGAGCATAGAACTCAGGAATCCCCGGCCTTCAATAGCACCAGAGGAAGTTACAACCCTCTGGAGCAACCACTTGGCGCCCTTTCTCCCACTCCAGTGTCGGGACCACTTGGCGACCTTTCTCCCACTCCAGTGTCGGGAGACCCTTGCACCCTCTATTTGGATGATCCACTGTTGCGTGTTGTTGCTGATGCTCTCGTTCACACATGTGCTACCACCCACCATAATCAGCAAATCCCGGAGGATTTTCGTAGGGTGAATGTGATGAGTGTTAGAAAGGGGGAAGAAGGTACAGCCATCCCTGTTCCTGATCCAGACGTTGGCACGTTAGGTCAAGAAATAGGATCTTTCATCCTTTGGCCTCGCAATCTTATTGGTTCAGACGCAACACCTCCAATGGTAGGAATTACCTTACTGTTACTGAAAATCTGTTGGCATCCTAATAACAATTTGTTTTTTGATGTTCTAAAAGGATGACGAAGCTGCGAGCAAATGGCCCTTCTTAGCACGGCTGCAACAGATCTACAAGCGCATTAAACAGATTGACTTGAAGATGCCTCCAGGGATTGTGGGCCAAGTGGAGTATCCTTACACGATTGACAATAAAGATCTCAAGCAATTTATCAGGTTGGAGGAGATAGATGCAGGCTGGGTCAAATTTGCAGTCCGGTAAGTTTTTTTTTCAATTTTCCCATAGAATTCATTTAGTGGTTTTTTGTTTTCATACATTCAAGAATTGATTCCTTATTTTAATTCTATTATAGCACCTTCCACGATCTCTACACAAACATGGAAAGAAGTAATTGGTATGGATTCTTATGTCCTGCGAATACGACAGGGGATACTTGTACTGTGGCACATAGGACTCACTATGTCGGCTACCAAATGGCACAAACCAAACTTCGTTGTTATCTAGCACCCATTGTCCAACGGTTCGTATTTACATTTTGTCAATTTAAGAAGTTTAATAAATAATTGTCTTCTCACTCATCTAACTTCATTTTAATGTGTACATGTTGTTAAAGTTACCACTGGACTTTGTGTGTTATATGTCCCCGCCGCAACGTAGTCTATTGGTTTGATCCCTTGAGTAAAAAGCCAGACAGAGATACAAAATCCGTCTTCGACACGTAAGTTATTCTGTTTGTATTTCATTGACAACAAAAATAAATGAATGGTTCTAATTTTTGTTCATTTTGCTTTTCATGATAGTGCTTGTCAAACATATAGAATTCTAGGTGGGTCACGCGAGGGTGCAGTTGTTAAAAAGCCAAAGTGGTTTTATCCCATAGTAAGTACATTCGATCCTACCTAATTGTTTCATTGACGGTCCTTTTAGACATACCTTTATTGATTTTAACAACCAATTGCATCCCTTTGATTAAAAGTGCCCTCGGCAACCTGGCAACACTGAATGCGGATATTATGTTATACTTTATATGTATAACATAACTCAAAGTGGAATTACTAGCGATTTTGAAAAGGTAATCGCTTCTTCATTCTCAAATGATAATATTTTTGGTGTTCTAATCGAAATGCTAATTAATTCATTTGCTTGAGATTCATTTCATCAAAGCTTATTACTTTCTAATTTTCAGATTTTTGATAATGAAGATGCCTACCTACGTGAAGACCTTGATTTGATCAGAGATCTTTTGGCTGGACATCTTCTTCAACATATAGAGCAGTAAACTTGTTATTTTATATCAGTTTGTACTTGTGTGATGACAGCGTTTTGACACTTTCTGGTTGTTTTTTGTTGATATATATAGTAGTAGGTTGCATGAAAAGTTATTGTATGTATATATAGTAAAGATTGTAGTGCTGGATGTCCTTACCAGTTTGTAACGGACAGTGTGGTTTATGAATCCATCTTCTATTCTGTTTCTGCAATTTCAATTCGTTGGGTAATACAGAATGTAAATTATGGTATAAAAAAAACCTAACTTTTAGACGTCCCAAATTAAGAATTGGGAGGTCTAAAGTCCCCCAGGGTGGGACTTTAGGCGTCCCAAATTTTAATTTGGGATGCCTAAAGTCAGACTTTGGGCGTCCCTATCATTTGGGACGTCTTTTGTTTCAACTTACTACGCCCCCAGCATATACGTCCCCCCGTTTTGGGACGTTAAAGGTGCCAAATTTGGGAGGTTAAAGCCCCTTTTTGTAGTAGTGCATTGAATAACTTGATTCATTTTTAGGATAAAAATATACCTATAAGACCTACATAGTGACATTATGCTTGCACTTAATTTTGTCTAAATAAGTATCACCTAAGATGTTAGGGATTAACATAATTGAAATGCATTTTAGACCAAAATACTCTCTTTAGTAATTAAGAGTTCCTAAACTAACAAATATAACTTTAAATCACTACAAAAAAATGGTATTTTGTAGCGGTGAAATTGTAGCGGTTATAATTCACCGCTACAAATAGTTAAATTTGTAGCGGTTATAAACTAAACCACTACAAACTTGTAGCAGCTACGCGCCAAATAACGCAACAGATTGGCAATGTTTTTTGTAGTGGTTTACAAATTTGGCACGAATTTCCCGCAAAAAATTGTAGCGGTTACATAATAAAAGCCGCTACAAAGTTCCTGCCACTTGGCTGGACCAAGACGCACTAATAGTGTGGTGGTTATTTGTAGTTGTTTCACCAATTGAACCTCTACAAAATTCCAATCATTGCCTATTTGTAACGGTTATAAACATATAACCGCTACAGAATTTCAAAGGTCTTGAAAATTTTAGGGGTTTTGTACAATAACCGCTACAGAACTTCAAAGGTCTTGTAATTTGTAGCGGTTATTATAGAACCACTATAAAGGTTTGCCGCCCTAGTTTATTTTGTAACGGTTGATGTAGCGGTTATTTAAAAAACCCCTACAAATTCCGCCAGTATATAAAGCCGCCCCCCTTCCATTTTCCCGTTTGGTCATTTTATTTCTTGAAGTTTCTTTGAGTGTTTTCTTTTAGATTTGAGCGTTTAGACGTCTGTAGAAGAGTTTTTGCTGCAGCATTTCTCGTTATTTGTACTTGAGGTACGAACAATACATATTTTATTTGTATATTTATTTTTATTATATTTTGACATAATAATGTGACTAAAATGTTTTTTTTTGAATTTTTGTAGTTGATATGGCTTCAAAACAAGATAGGGGCAGGAGCCTGAGGTTCCCATACCGATTTTATGAGGTAGCAGTAGTAGAGCAGGGGGCAGAGGGATGGGGCAGCGTGGAGGGAGGGCGATCGCGGCATTTCAGCCCATCCCCCCACAGCAGCCACAGTAGTCGACCCTACCACAACCATTATAGATGATCCCATAGGAGATGACGGCACTAAACATGCCTGATTTGGGGAAAAGAGATATCAGCGTCGATTACTATGACATGAATGAGGACTTCAAGATTCCGATTAGGATCATAGAGATGGAGTAGTTCCTCGATGAGAAGGAGGCGCACGAGCAGAACAACCTACGAGGGTCGTCTTCGTAATCTACTGGGTTTAATGTGCAGGTCCAAGGTAAATAAAATTTTTTATTTAATAAATTATTTATTTAAATTCAAAATGTTAAATTTGAATTACAATTTATCTAGCGTGCGGTAAATTGTGCAGATGAGCAGGAGAACGTGTCCACAAGGAGGCTGGACATGGCTGGTCTGAACAACATGGACTGGACACTATGAGTTGTAGTGCCGTGATATGAGGGCACGGATCAGCCCATCGACAATGGGGGTCACCTGTTCAATCGCTTCCTGAACGACCTGGGCTCGAATTGGATGCGGTTCCCCCTTCACTTCAGGACGTGGAGGCATGTTCCGAAGGGGCCGAAGGACCTAACGTGGGAGGAGGTGGTGCAAGTAATTAATAGTATTTAATTACTATTTTTTGTAATTAATTCTAACGTGGCTGGTCTGAACAACATGGACTGGACACTATGAGTTGTAGTGCCGTGATATGAGGGCACGGATCAGCTCATCGACAATGGGGGTCACCTGTTCAATCGCTTCCTGAACGACCTGGGCTCGAATTGGATGCGGTTCCCCCTTCACTTCAGGACGTGGAGGCATGTTCCGAAGGGGCCGAAGGACCTAACGTGGGAGGAGGTGGTGCAAGTAATTAATAGTATTTAATTAATATTTTTTGTAATTAATTCTATTTAATTAATATTTTTTAATAGGATATTTATAATTATTCATATTTAAATAATTTTTTTATAGATGCGGTTTGCCGACAGGGCCAACCGGAAGAGTACACACTGATGAAGATGGGTGACGGCTGGAGGAACAGGAGGAATCGTCTCTTACACAGTGTGGATAAGGATGGGATGATGTCTTTGGAGCAGCTGATCGAGAGTGTCCCGGATGGCGTCCCGCCAAACGACTGAGCGAGTTTCGTCCAGTTCAGGAGGAGCGCTGAGGGGCAGGTAATGTATTTATTAGATTATTTATATATAATTTTGTAATTGATAATTATTAAATTATAATTTAAATTTAATTAATTGTAATTTAAACTTTATTAATTTTAAATGTTTTATATTGTTTTAATACATTTAATATTATTTTTTTTCAGGTGCTTTCTCAGAGGAACACGAGGTGCCGTGGGTAGTAGACGATCCACCATACAGTAAGATCGAAGACCTTTGCTGTCACTTACAGCGAGCTAGTAACTTTTCATAATATCAATTACTTTTAGTTGGTTATTTCATAATACTAATTGAATTTTGTAATTGTTTTAGGAGAGGAAGGCACAGCAGGAGAACCGTCAGACGGACTATGGGGAGTTGTTCGCTATCACACCTAGACACCGTGACGAGACTCCGACCTCTTAGCAGGCAGAGGCGGCCATTATAAGTAATTTCATTATTATAATTTTTATAAAATCAACTTAATTATGAAAAATGCTAATAAGTAATTGTTTTATAAAATGGCAGGAGCGGATGCAGCAATCGCAGGCTGAGCTACAAGACACCTAGGCCGAGGAGTCACAGGGGTCAGTGGACCCCACGGCTCCTTTGAAGGTGGGTCTGGGTCAGGCTGAGCACCCCGGACTCATACGGGGGATGGGGATAGGCGCCAGACCTAGCATTGTTTATGGTAGGAGCGTCGCCTCTGAGGCTGGCAACTTTAGAGGGGTCAGATTCCGTGGGGCGAGTTTGTTGAGCAGTTGTGGGCAGATTTGGCCCAAACACAAGCAGTAGTGGCTCAACAGTAGCAGCAGATATAGCAGCAGGCCGATTTTATCTACGCTCAGCAGACGCAATGGCGTGATATCACGAACAACATGCTCGAGCGGTCGTGGAGTCGCCTGTTCCCTGATGAGCAGCATCCACATGTTCCCCCTATCCCTCGGTTCGTCGTCCAGCCTACTCCTCCTCCTGTTGATGATGATGGTGCTGTTAACTCTGCCCAGCGCCCCGATCTAGTAGTACCTGAGGGAGCCCCACCTGAGGGAGGAGCAGATGATCAGCCCCCTACTACTTAGTTTATGACATATTTATTTTTTCTTATTGAAACATTTGTAAATAAATATATATAATTTTTTATTTCAGAACTTAAATTCTTCCTGCGTTTACCATAGTTATATTTATATTCTTAGATCGTGTTGTTGAATTTGTGAATTAATTGCAACAGTATTATTTATATTTCTAAAATTAAAAAAATTATTATATATATTTGTTGTGGTTTTATAATAAAACCGCTACAAATATAATAAAATTTTATTTGTAGCGGTTAATACAAAAACCGCTACAAAGATAGGTCCAAATTTGTAGCGGTTAATACAGAAACCGCTACAAATGTAATGACATGTGCGAGGTAAATTCAAAATTAAAAAGTTGATTATTTGTAGCGGTTAGATAAATAACCGCTACAAATATTCAATATTTCAATTTTGAATTTCCCCCCCACTTTGTGCAAATTTGTAGCGGTTTAGGAAGATAACCGCAACAAATTGAGTACAAATTTTTTATTTCAAATTCTCCAATGGTCGTAAATAGGTTGTAGCGGTTATTATACCTCCCCGTCTTGGTATCAGAGCCAGAAGGTGAAGTAGGGATGTAATACTTAGATCTGGATCTGTGTTTATGGTATTAAACTTTTTTGTTAGCGAATTAGTATGATTTAAAGATCTGTACTTGATAGCACTTAGTATATAGTTCTTGTTTATCATACATGAGTCCATCCGTGGGTTGAGGTTACCATAAGTCCCGTGTGTTGAGGCAGGTGTTTATGCCCCACGCAGTAGTGTATGATAAATAAAGATTTTATATACAATGAGTCTGGCTAGAGTTAGATCTAAGAAGTCTTATTAATTTCTTAACAAATCATTTTAATCCATAAACACTGATACATTTTTAATTATTATACCACTATGGATCCAGAAGGTGATGATACTCAGGCAAGGGAGAATTACATCATTATTGTTATCTTCTTCTCTTTAAGCTTTCTTCAGCCTTAATTTCAGCCTTTATATTCTGTTCTTTATTTCTGTTCTTTACCTCCTGCACTCTTTCCTTTCAGTCTTTTAAATTCTGTCAATTTAAATTTTGCAATTTAAATTATGTCTTTTCTTCTCCGTTCCTTTTCTTCTAAACGCGGTAGTAGTAGTTCTTCTTCTACTCCATTAAACAACTCTACGCTAAACGATGAGGAATCAAAGTCTTCAACTTCTAAACAAATTTTCAAAGAAGAAATTTCTTTTGAAAATATAAACCAGAAAGTTGACGATTGGGTTTTACCTCCAATTGCCTTAAACGCACTTTATCAAATGTAAACTCAAGATAAGAAATGGTTCTCTAAATCTGATTACATAATCAGAACAGTTGAAGAATCAATTCCTATCAAACCTGAAAAAGGAGAATTTTACCTTCTTTCTCAAAAGTCAATTGATAAACATAAGAAAGATTACAACTTTTTGCATATCGGAAGTGTTCAAGTTGCTATTAAACCATTGATAAGAAAAGGATTAAACGTCTCAGGACTAGTATGCCTCATGGATGCTAGACATTATGAATTTTCAGATTCTCTGCTTGCAGCAGCAGAATTCGGACTTCATAATGGTCCTGTCTACTTTAACTGTTATCCTGATAGGATGGCAGATTTAAAAGATGAACAAGTTCTTGAAGTTCTTAAACTCAAACTTCAGCTAAACGGTTTAAACATGAAACCAGGATCTATACCTGCTACTCTAACATATAGGGTACAGTATAAGGTTCTAAACTCATCCAATTCATTAGTTTTGATACCACCTGATAATGGCCAAACAATAGTTTTTCTATCAGATGAACAAAATGCAAACTTGACCGTTCCAAAAACAATTATGTGGGATGATGTTGAATTACCAGATGATTGGACAATGGATAAGGCCACAAAGCCGATTCCTAAACCTATATCTCAGGTAAGCAAGATCATTCAAACATCTGATGGAACTGTCAAATTATCTTTTGATAGACCAAGAAGATCTTGTAGTCAAGCTACCAGAACTGAGCCTTCATTATATGAAGACTGTAGGTCTGTTAGATCTGAATCTTCAAGATATTTACCTAAACCACCATCTATCATCTACATGTCAGCCCCCAACACATCAACTCCTCAACAAACTCTACCAAAAGTACCATCGGTCATATATGCACCTGCACCATCCACAGTAACCCCACAAACAACCACAAATGTTTCAATTCAAGGAATTGACAATTCTTTAAATATCCCACAAACAAGTTATGAAAAGGATGATGACTTAAAATCAATTGAGTCTCCAACCTATTCATCTCTTGGAGAATCAGGGGAACCTTTTATTATAAACGTTTTAGAAAATGTTTTCCAAATTGACAAACAAACATTGCAAAAGGAATTTTACTCTGAGAAAAATACCCTTCAGAGAGAATGGTTTCTACAGAATTTCGAAAAATCTGCTAGAAAAGAAATTCAAGAAAAATTCTACAGATTTCTTGAAAAGGTACAAGAAAATATTCCATTTTTTTATTGGTTTAATGCGTATGCAGAAGATCAAAACCTGGAATATCCTTTTTTACAAACCATTAATATGACAAAGAAACAATGGAAAACTTCTGAAGGTGAAATTATTTCTTCTGAGTTTCTTCCCCCAAAAACAGTGCAAATACCACAATTGGCTGATGACAAACGTCAACCAATCATGGCTGCACCTTTCAAATTTAAAAACATTGAAAAACCCATTGACCCAACGGATATTAAGAATATTATTGAACAAAACAATTACACAAACCAATATCTTCAGATATTAGGTGATTATTTTGTTCAAACACCAGTTTCTTCGAGAAAAGTCGAAACTAGAATTGAAACACCCCTTTTTAAACCTTTTCAAATAAACCAGAAACTTAAGTCAGACTTTCAAACTAAAAGATCTGATTTATTAAGAAAGGTTAATCAACAAATTAGCCAACTTCAAACTACAACTATCCCAGACACACCACAATCATCATCTACTAAATCAAAAGATGTTATGACTTTTGAAAAAGATTCCCAAATTGGAGATACAGACTCTAACCCTTCTGAGTCGCAACTCCAGATCAACCATCAACACTGGAAAAAGCCTTCAAAACTCTACTACCATAGAGCTAGCTCGCCAGACATTCTAGTTGAAGAACGAATAAACCAAAACTTTAAGTCCTTCAATGCTGACAATATCTATGAATGGAACATAGATGGTCAAAGTGAGACTAACATTCTACACATCCTTCAACAAATGTCCATGGTAAGTACCGCATACCAAACTCAACATGATTATTCAGATGAGATGATTACCAATCTTATAGTTTCCGGGTTTACTGGACAACTCAAAGGTTGGTGGGATAATTATCTTTCTTCTGAAGATAAACATACCATCTTTATATCTATTAAAACTGAATCTGATGGAACACCCATTACCTCAAACGGCCAACCCATTCCAGATTCGGTAAACACTCTTCTTTTTACAATTATTAAACATTTTGTTGGAGATCCATCTATCTGGAAAGATAGGTCGGCTGAACTTCTTTCAAATCTTAAATGCAGTACCTTATCTGATTTCAGATGGTATAGAGATACTTTTTTGACTAGAGTACTCACTAGAGACGATGCTCATCAGCCATTTTGGAAAGAAAAATTCCTAGCTGGATTACCTAAGTCTTTAGGTGATAAAGTTAGAGAAAAATTTAGAAACCAAAATGATGGCAACATCCCTTATGAGCATTTGACATATGGTCAATTGATCTCTTATGTCCAAAGAGCTGCTCTTAAGATTTGTCAAGACGACAAAATCCAACGACAACTTGCAAAAGAAAAAGCCACAGACAGGAAAGAATTAGGAACTTTCTGTGAACAATTTGGCTTTCCTCCTTGTAAGCAATCTAAACCTCACCGCAAACCTTACCATAAAAGGAAGAAACATATCTACCAAAGATATAAGCCCAATACACCTCCTCATAGACTTGAAAAGGAATTTCGCTCAAAACCAAAAGTTGATTTTCCTAAACAAAAGAAAATTACTTGTTTTAAGTGTGGTAAACCGGGTCATATTTCCAAATATTGTCATTTGACTCGAAAGTTGAGGAAGATTAAGAGCATTGAAGAACCTCTTCTTGAACAAATAAACAATCTTTTGATTGAAACTTCTGAATCTGAATCTGAAAGTAGTTCTTCTGAAGATCTTAATCAAATTCAAAACGAAGATCTTCCAGAAAACTCTTCTTCTGAAATTAATGTTATCACGAAGGAACATGATTTACTTCTTGATATCATTACTAAACTCCCAGATTCTGATAGAGGAGAATATTTGTTCAAACTAAGAGAAATTCTCAATCAAACTCCAACTTCTTCAAACTCCAAACCTCCTATTCTTTTTAACAAATATGATTTAACAAATGTTTTAAACAAATTCAAACATTCTGTTAGACCAACCACCCTCCAAGACCTTCAGTACGAGGTAAATAACCTCAAAACTGATATCAATCTTATCAAACTTCAACAAAATACTCATGCAACTGTTATATCCCAAATACAGGATATTCAACTTGCAGCTTAAACTGAAGGGCAACAAAAAACACCTTCCGAGCAAGAGGACAATAATCTTTCTGATCTTTCTGAACCATTTTTAAACTTGATTTCAAAAATATTAACTCAAAAGTTTTATGTCCAAGCTAAAATTGTTATTGACAATGATTTTGTCCTGGACCAAACTGTTCTGTTTGACACAGGAGCTGATTCTAATTGTTTTAAAGAAGGAATCATTCCTACAAAATACTTTGAAAAAACAACCGAAAGGTTTAATGGTGTCAATGGCTCACGCCTAGATGTCAAATACAAAGTTTCAAACGTTGTTATTGAAAATGAAGGTTTAAAGATTCAAACCCCATTTATATTAGTTAAAGATATGGGAACCCAGATTATTCTTGGGGCGCCATTTGCAAGGCTATTATTTCCATATATGACTGATGTAGATGGAATTTCAAAACAATATCTGGGTAAAACAATTTTATTTCCTTTTACTCAAAAACCCAGAATTAAAGAATTAAATCTTCTCTCTTCAAAGCAACAACAAGTTAACTTTTTGAAGGAAGATATCTCTTTTAAACATATAGAAGCACAGCTTTGTCAAGCACAAATTAAACAACAAATTCAAACTTGTCTTGCGAAAATCCATCAAACTATTTACGCGGATTTACCAAATGCATTTTGGAATCGCAAAAAACATGTTGTTGACTTACCTTATGAAACAGGTTTTTCTGGAAAACAAATACCTACTAAGGCACGACCAATTCAAATGACTGCAGAACTTCTTGAAACCTGTAAAAAGGAAATTCAAGAACTTCTGAACAAAAAATTGATTCACAAATCTAGAAGTCCTTGGTCTTGTGCTGCTTTTTATGTAAATAAGAATGCAGAAATAGAACGTGGAGCTCCTAGACTTGTAATCAATTACAAGCCATTAAACGAGGCGTTACAATGGATAAGGTATCCAATTCCAAACAAATCTGATCTACTTAAACGTTTGTATTCTGCAAAAATCTTTTCCAAATTCGACATGAAATCTGGATTTTGGCAGATTCAAATTTCTGAAAAAGATAGGTATAAAACTGCTTTTACTGTACCTTTTGGTCAGTATGAGTGGAATGTTATGCCTTTTGGTTTAAAAAATGCTCCTTCTGAATTCCAGAGAATCATGAACGAAATCTTTAATGATTATAGTCAATTCATTATCGTTTACATTGATGATGTTTTGATCTATTCTTATTCAATCAACCAACATTTTAAACATGTTAATCATTTCATTAAAATTGCAGAAACAAATGGTTTAGTAGTATCTAAACCTAAAATTAGTCTTTTTCAAACTAAGGTTAGGTTTCTTGGTCATTGGATTTACCAGGGATCTATAACGCCAATTGAACGTGCAATTCAATTTGCAGATAAATTTTCCGATCAAATCATTGACAAAACACAACTTCAGAGATTTTTGGGATGTTTAAACTATGTTGCTGAATTTATTCCTCATCTTAGCAATTTCATTAAACCACTACACCAGCGTCTTAAAACGAATCCTCCTCCATGGACGGATATCCATACAAATGTTGTCAAGCAGATTAAACTCCAGGTTAAGGAACTTCCTTGTCTTAGCCTTCCTGTTCCTTCTGCTTACAAAATTGTTGAAACTGATGCCTCTGACATTGGTTATGGTGGCATTCTTAAACAGCGTTTAGACGGCAAAGAAAAAATTGTTTCTTTTACATCTAAACATTGGAATTCTGCACAACAGAATTATTCTACAATTAAAAAAGAAATTTTGGCAATTGTTTTATGCATTTCCAAATTTCAATCTGATCTTTTAAACCAAAGGTTTTTAGTTCGCATTGATTGTAAATCAGCAAAAGATGTTTTACAAAAGGATGTTAAAAACCTTGCATCTAAACAAATTTTTGCCAGATGGTAAGCAATTTTAAGTGTTTTTGATTTTGACATTGAATTTATCAAAGGCACTTCAAACTCCTTACCAGATTTTCTTACCCGTGAGTTTCTTCAGGGTAGGTAGTGAGTGAACCAACAAAATGCCCAGAAAAAAGAAAGAATCTGATGAGAAACAAAAGAGTGATAAACTCCCGAGTATCATGCAAGATGCTCAAAATCAAACAGTCTCTAGTGCAAGTCTGGAGGTGATCATGCAACAACTTCTGCAACAATATGGATCCCAAACACAAGGATCACAACAGCAGAAGCAGTCTCAAGCAGAGTCATCTACTCCATCTGGGTCATCAATCCAGAAACCTCAAACTGAAGCAACCTCTACAAATGAGATTTTAAAATCTTATGAACAGGCGTATGCCCAGAGGAAGCTTCCAAATCAAACATGGGAACAGGTAGTGAAAAAAGGGAAAAACACAGCCCTTGTACCATTTTCCCCAATGACTAAACAAGAATATGATAGGTTAAACCAAGCACCCCAAAGTCTACAAGCTTGGCCAAGACCTTCTACTCCTCCAAATCAAAGACAACTGACAACTGCAGCTTCTTCTTCCAAAGCAATTGTCAGTCTACCCCAAACACAAACCAACACACATACGCCTTATTCCCATAAAGAGGCTTATGCAAAACACATTCTACAAGTGGAACCGGAGTTTTTTCACCAAAACCCAAATCAGGTAGCCGTGAATGTCTTCCCTCCAGGATTTCATTTCAGGCCTTCTGATTTGACAAAAACTAGAGAATGGTATGAGTTAATACTGGTTCATACTGGGTCCATCCTAGTCAAACGAAAAACAGATAAAAGAACTGGACCAATGATTACTCATTCCTCTCTCCAGATTTTGAAAGTTCTCACCCCTTCCCAGTGGGGACAAAATTTACTTAAACTAAAATTTTGGGAACTTGATTATGAACCCAAAGGATATACTTACTGGGATTATGTTGATGCATGGTCCAATGTCTTTTGGGATCAAAATGAACTTTTTACACATACTTGGTTCATTTACTTTAAAACGAAAACTGAGTATGATTTTCCCCAATGGTTTGTCCACTGGTGGGGATTCTTTGGTCCTGTACTAGAGATATTACCCCTAAAGGTTGTACAAGCCTTTGAATTCTTTAAACAAAAATTCAATATTGGTGAGGATCCTTTTCCAATTGATCTTCACTATTTTTCAAAATTATCTGTATCCTGGGTTTTTGCCTGGAATTACAGATTTTCTAGAACAAATCAAGGTTCTCCCCTCTTACCAACTCTACAAAGACTTCCCTCGGTAAGATGGTGGGCCAAATTTGACATCAGCAGGATTGACAGTAGAGCAGTTGATAAATGGTTCAAAGAAAATCCTCAACATCTTTGTATGACGGAACAGAGTAAATTCCTAAATCAAAAATCGAGGATTACATCTATGTTAGCTGGAACCACGGATAAGGCTAACCTTATTAGTCAACTCAGCTCAATGCTACAAGTTCTACAACAACAACAAGACCAAACGGCTTCGACCAGTCAACCAATCTCTTCAGCAGCCTCAGACAATCAAGAGGATGATGAAGAAGAATTTGTTGTAGACTTAGATGAAGATTAAACGCTCGAAAACTTAGGGTTATTTTTAGGTTTTCGATGTAAACATACAAAAAGCACTGTAGCACTATACACCGTATACAGTAGCTTTCACCGTATAGTACTGTAACACCATGTGTCGGTAGTACTGTGCAAATAGTACCAACCGGAACTGTTTAAACAGTAACAAGTTACCGGTCGACTGTTCACCGGAACTGTGCAAACAGTACAGGTCACCAGCCGGTTATCAGTCACCCTAAACAGTATCCTCGCTTGTCTATTTAAAGCCGATTCAGTTTCATTCTGAGGCAGGTTCGGTTAGGCTTAGAGAGAGAACTAGAGAGAGAAGCTCTGAGCTCCTACGGCAAGTCTCCTCCCTCTCTTCCCTCCGGCGAGTTTCCTTCTACCCTTTTCTCCCTTTGTAAGTGCTTATATTTTCATTTCAATAAAATTAATCAGTTTCTTCTACTTTTATTTGCATCATATCCTTCCCTCCTCTGATGGCTCGGGATTAGCAGATTAAATGAGTTAATCACTGGCAGGTTCTACCGCCACCGATTAATTTCATTCGCAATCTCAGTAGACAGTACAGAGCATCCCCTCTGCATGCATCATTTGATATTATGTTTTTAATTTCACCTTGAGAAGTCCGTCTTCTTCCCTCTTCACATGCACCTCCCTTTCTTTAGTTAGATCTACCTCCGGGGCCTCCCCGTCTTATAATCGCTACAAATATATATTAGTAGTAGTTACTCTAGCGGTTTATAAACCGCTACAAAATATTAAATGTTGGAAATTCAGAATATAAGGTTACAAGCATTCGTCATTCTCTATTCACTCATCTTCTTCACTATACTTTCCTCTCTCTCACAGTAGCTATGAATAAGTCATGGATCAGGTTGCCATGCAATTCTCTGGAATATTTGTACGGATTAAACAATTTCTTAGATTTCACATTCACTCACGCCAGTGTAACGGCAAGATAGTCTGTCCGTGTCAGAGATGCAAGTTCAAGAAGTGGCATGCACGAAATGTTGTTAAGGAACATTTGCTTCTGAAGCCTTTCTCAAAGGACTATACGTTCTGGGCAATTCATGGTGAGAAGGCTGTCATGAGATATGATTATGCTCTTCTTCGAAGTTCGCAAGTAGGAGTTCAACTAGATGAAGATGATCTTGTGAATGATGTTATGCGTGATGCATTTGGTATTCATGATGACAACTTCAACGAAGAAGTACAAGGCTCAGAGCCGGTGTTCATGCGGAATGAATTCGCTTGAGATTTTTTCAGCTTAATGGATGAAGCAGATCGTCCTTTATATCAAGATTGTCGAATATATTCTAAATTATCTTTCTTGATCAAATTGTATCATATCAAGTGCTTGTATGGAATCACAGATAAGGGAATGTCGATGTTGCTCGAATTATTACAAGATGCATTCCTTGACGCTGAGATTCCCACAACATTCTATGAGGCCAAGAAGATTATTAACAGGTTGGGATTGAACTATCAAAAGATTGATGCATGCCCCAACGATTGTATGCTGTATTGGGGAGACGATTCCAACAGGGAGACTTGTAAGAGATGCCACACATCGAGATACAAGACAATTCGGAAGGGGGAAAAGCAGAAGAAGAAACCTGCAAAGATTCTCAGATACTTCCCTTTGAAACCTCACTTACAAAGATTATTTATGTCGTCCAAAACGGAGGAGCACATGAGGTGGCATGACATTGATAAGAATGAAGACAGTAAAGTAAAATATCCCTGAGATGCAGACGCCTGAAAAACATTTGACAATGGCTTTCCATCTTTCGCGGCTGACCCTAGAAATGTTTAGCTTGCTTTGGCGACAGACGGTTTCAATCCATTTGGGAATCTTAGCACAAGTTACAGTATTTGGCCAATAGTCTTGGTTCCTTACAACTTGCCGCCCTGGATGTGTATGAAATAAAGCTCCTTTATTATGTCTATGATTATTGCAGGAAAAAAGGCATTGGGTAATGACATCGATGTGTATCTCCAACCGCTTAATATGGAATTGCTTGGCCTGTAGAATGTCGGCATCGAGACGTATGACGCTTTCAGGAAGACATTGTTCAACTTTTGTGTAGCTTTGATATGGATGATTAGTAACTTTCCTGGCCTTGGCACATTATCTTGTTGGAATGTGCATACTGGGTCGGTGTGTCCAGCTTGTAGTTTTGACTCTGACGCAGTACGCCTTCCCTACAGCAGAAAGTGGTGCTTCAAGGGCCATCGGAGGTTTCTTGATGGAAGGCACAAGTTCAGATTGCAGTGGAATCGCTTCAATTTGAAACCAGAAAAAAGAGGACTACCTCAGACTTTATCTGGTACATAAATCTTACAACAGCTTGAAAATGTTGAGTTCGAGTTCGGAAAAAGCGACGATTCAGCACATGCTCGCCAAAAGATGCGCAATACTTCGGGGCCTCAGCAATGAAAGAAGATAAGTATTTTATTCACTCTTTCATGTTGGAAATCTAATTTACTTCGCCACAATCTTGATGTCATGCACATTAAAAAAAATGTTTGCGATAATGTGTTATATACGCTGCTTAACGAACCCAGCAAGACAAAAAATCACCTTCAACCGAGGAAAGATTTACACGCCATGGGAGTTCGTGAAGACGCTTGGCCAGATGAGCATGACAAATTTTAACCTGCAAAGTTTAGCCTCACAAAACCAAACAAGGAAGTCTTCCTCGTGACGTTGAAGAAATTAAAAGTTCCTTATGGGTATTCAAGCAACATTTCTCGGTGTGTTGACTTGCAGGCTCGAAAGGTTGCTGGCCTGAAGAGTCATGACTCATATGTTCTTATGAAACAATTACTCCCTCTGGCTATAAAGAATGCAATTCCTCCCGATGTGTCCATCGTTTTGGTGGAACTTTGTTCTTTCTTTCGAAAGTTGTGTTCTAAGATTTTGATCATTGAAGAGCTCGATCAGCTGCAGTCCAAAATCATTTTTACGCTTTCTCATTTGGAGATGATCTTTCCTCCATCCTTTTTTACTGTGATGGTTCACTTTACAGTCTACCTCGTTCATGAAACAAAGCTCGCTGGCCCAGTACAATATCGATGGATGTATCCGATTGAGAGGTACTCATTTTAAATATGTGCTTCATTGTTAGTTCTTATATTTGCTAGTCGTCCTTTTCAACATTTAGTATCAATTTTCTCTTCTTTACTTCGTAGGTTTCTTGGGAAATTAAAATCTTACGTAAGGAATAAGGCGTGGCTAGAATGTTCTATAGCTGAAGGCTATATAAGGGATAAGATGCTATATTTTTATTCAAGGTACTTTGATGACCTTGAGACGTCTTTCAACCGCCCACCTCGTATTGACAATTGTCCTGAACTTGCGCCAACATCAGGAGAATTTATCCCTCGTGTTGGTAAACCAGTTGGAGGAATTGAGAACTTCAAACTAACGGTAACTGATAAGTTGCAAGCACATAGACATGTCTTGATTAATTGCACTCAAGTTGAACCTTTCATATAGTAAGAATTGTACGCTCACATGTTATTCTATATCTTTCGTAACATTTTTCACTTTCATTTCACTATCGCCTTTCCATTATTAATTGTAAGTAATTCAGAAGTCATGTTAAGCGTCAATTCAGGATCCTTACACAAACATCCTCGGAAGTTGACAAAAAGGTCAACAGAGAATTCCCGAGCTGGTTTGCGCGCAGAATACTAAATGACCACAACCTACACTCACTAGATTACAAAGCTCTCGCAATCGGCCCTCTTGATCATGCAAAAAGGTTTACAACATACAATGTCAATGGTTTCAAGTTTTGCACGGTTTCACGGGATCAAGTATTGCAAACTCAAAATTCGGGTGTTTATGGCACATTTGGGACAAGGAGTTATGCCAGCAATAGTGACGCCAACATGTAATTCGGAGGCATCCCTTACTATGGAAAGCTTCTTGATGTGGTCGAACTTAATTACTAAGGTCGTTTCATCGTGACACTGTTTAAGTGTTTGTAGGAAAATACCACTACTTCTCAGGGACTGACAACTGACGACTTAGGGATCACATCAGTCAATTTCTCACGGCCAATTCATACTAGTATTTCTCAAGATGATGAGCCGTATATTCTTGCTTCAGAGGCACAACAGGTTTATTATGTCGAGGACGAGAGGCACAGGGATTGACATATGGCCATTCATTTAATGCCACGAGACCTTTACGATATGGGTAAAGGCAATAACATCGCCTACGAGAGTGAGTCATTTCAGCCCGCCAATTTTGAAAACTACTTTCCTAAAGGCGATGACAATTTACCTTTATTGTGGTACGTTTTTTTAAGTCCACATCATTTAAATTAAATTTTTTAAACAAAATAATACATCACTAATAATAATTTTTCTACACAATTTCTATAGGGATGACGAGGATGAGTGATCAAATTGAAATTATGTTTTTGTCTTTAAGAAAAAATACTGAAAATAAAATAAAATAATATATGTAGCGGTTCTTAAACTGCTACTAATTAAAAACTGCTACAAAATGGATACATTAACCGCTACAAATACTACGTAGATCCTTATAAATATTCCCACCACATCTCATTTCAAACACTCCCCCATTTCTTTTCACCTTACCCTTCTTTCATTTTCTCTCATTTACAAATTTTTTTGTATGAGTTGAGGAGCTTAACAATACGATCAAATATGGTAACAAGTTTTTAAATTTTTTATTTGAATACTTTTTTCTTTCGTGTAAAATTTATTTTCACCAATTTTTTTATATATTTTAGAGCTTTATCTCATTTTCATCTATTTTTCATACACAATCACATTGTAGTAGACAACATAATAGTTCCTTGTTACCTGCGTATCCTTAATAATATTATCAATACAATCTTTATACTTATCTACTAAATTAAATTATTCCTTTTAATTTATAAATGAGCTAAACTATTGAATAATAAGCTAATTAAAGTAGTTAAACTACTAAAAAAAATAAACTATTTAATTTAATATAAAAAAAACTGAAACAAATGATTGTATTTTTTTAAAATTTTTTTAATTTTTGTAGAGGTTACTAAACCGCTACTAATTAACGCGCATTTTTCAAATTAAAATTAATTTTTTGGCGTGAATTTTGAATTTTGATGAAATTAGTAGCGGTTATATAACCGTTACTAATTAAAGCAAATTCATATTAGTAGCGGTTCATAAACCTTTACAAAAATGCAAAAAAAAAAAAAATTCATTTTTCTTTTCCCGCCTTGAAAATATCTCTTTTGGAAATTTGTAGCGGTTATTGTATCACAAAAAACGATTATTTCTTATGGCGATGTTGTAGCGGTGGAATTGAACCGCTACAAAAAAAGTAACAGTTATTTTGCCTGAGTAGCGGTTTTGAATAACCGCTATAAAATTGCTTGCAACGTACAATTTAGTAGTGATTTTATAAACCGCTACTAATGTTGTTATAGCGGTTAAAACCGTCACTAATAATAATTTTTAACCGCTACTAAATACTGTTTTTTTTTTGTAGTGAATGCAATTAAGGGGAGAAATTAAACCCTATGAAGTAATCAAAGTTATAAAATTCTAAGTCACCAATTAAGATATAGAATCAGCTTTAGCCTTAACTGTAGCTCTTAATTGTAGTTAGATATGTTTTTCTTCTTCTTTTAGTTAGTTTTCCTGTCTTTGATTCAACTTGTGTTATTTCAAATTAAGTAAAAGTATAAAATCACTGCTGCACTATATTGTTAGTAATAAGTCCTAGTGGGAATAATACTTTTCTCATCATTTTATTACGTGAAACGGTTGGTAAACTTGACGAGTCTTAAGTTATATTTACTTTTATGGCTAAACTAGTTTATTAGAACTGACCAAAGAATTGAATTATTAGAATAAAAGGTAATTTAATTATAGAATCTACTCATATTTTTTTCTATTATGCATGAAAAAGTATAAAACGCACTCGATCGATTTTTTTTGTTGAAGTTTTAATTTTGTGATATTTGAGAGGAAGCAACGTACTAGATACTAGATAAGTTTTTTAAAGGTGTGCACATATGTGGGGTGGTTGTTTTCTTGGGGACGTACAAGACCCATTTTCAAAGTCATTAAGGAATTGAATTACAACAAATATGAAATTAAAATATGAAACTTGAGCTGGAGGAATAAAAGAATAATTAACGGAGACCATAACTTTATCGGGTACCCAAGCCCTAGACTTGTCGGTCAGTTCTCTGTTCTCGCTGTTGGGAAGTAGTGTGGCAACTTCTGCGAAGTTTCTGTTGTAATTACCTTGACAACTGTACGGTTAGCCGTGGTAACAATTCTGTTAATTATAACCTCTTAACCTAAAGCTTGATTATATATAAGATCAAAGTAGGCTCAGCAGATCAAGCCTTTCTAAGTATTAATTTCATTGTTCTCTCACTTTCTTTGTCCCTCTGTTTTTTCATCCATCAGAAAAAGTTTTTCAGGTGTAAGCACCCTCAGAGATCGAAGACTTTCACTCAAAACAACTTGTTATGGCATCAATGAGTCGCTTATCCTCAAGTGATAGTGCAAGCACACGTGTACTCGCAGGTATATACATGGCTCTAATCATTCAACGAAAGATGAGCAATTCATCATCCTTTTGATATTTTACAGGTAGTAATACTGCTCCTGCAGAGAAGCATGAGGTGTTCATCAGCTTCAGAGGATATGACACTCGCATAACCTTCACAAGCCATCTCTACGCAGCTTTCACCAGGCACGACATCAGAGCCTACATCGACCACAATCTCAAGAGAGGAGAGGAAATATCACTCACTCTTCTTGGGGCTATCGAGGATGCTGAGTTTTCTGTTATTGTTTTCTCCAAGACTATGCAGATTCCAGGTGGTGTTTGGATGAGCTTGTGAAGATAGTAGAGTATTCAAAAAAGAAAAAGCAAGTAATAGTGCCTGTGTTCTATGAGGTAGATCCAAGCTCTGTACGTGAGCAACCGGGAAGTTATGCAGAAGCATTTGAAATACATGAACAGAATTTTAAGGATAACATGGAGAAGGTCCAATTATGGAGGCATTCTTTGACTGAAGCTTGTACTTATTCAGGCTTGCATAGCAGCAACTACCGGTAATGTTACCACTAACAAAAAGCGCGGAAGTACCAACGAAAAATCTTTCTGTTCGTATTTACTGATGGAATTTCTGTCGGTAAATTTACCGACGGAAATACCCACATTAATTCATTATTCATATAGATATAAAGAGAAAATGGAATCCTAGATTTAATTTGAAATATTGTGTAATGTATGCAGGACGGAACATGAAATGGTGGAGGAAATAGCCAAAATGGTGTTGGAGAAACTTGATCGTGCGTATGTGGGAGACCTGGATTTGCAGATTGAGAAGTTAGAGCAACTGGCTCAGCTTCAAGAAGAGTTTTCCAAAGAAGTAAATAGTTCGGAGAATGAACGAAACCATAAAGCAAACCTCGCACGCATCAAACGGCTCAAAATGGAGAAGAAGTTCAGGATGCTTCGCCTCTCACCTCACTTGCTTTCCCATATGGAAATTTCACAATCCACTAATTCTTATTTCTAGTCTCATCTTGCAACCAATATTGATGGACGTTTGTTCTATGCATAATTTCCTTTTGTCTATTACACTAATTTTGTTATTACGTGTTTTTGTGTCTTTTGGATTGGCAATAAGGCTCACAAATTAAAGCTAGTTTTAATTTGCACGGGAATATCTTAACAAATTAATTTAATCATAAGGGGTTAAAAGGCAAAAAAAAAAAAAAAAAAAAATCATAAGGGGTTAATATCATTATTATCCTTTAGACCTTCCTCACATTTTAGTTTTGATTCTTATAATTTCAAATCATAATTTATAGTCTCTTATATTTATTAATATGTATTAAATATGATATTACAGCGGTTACACTTATTGTCACATTGTCAAATTTAACACCATTAATTCGGAGTTTAGGTTTAATTTGGATTCTAGATGTTAAGAAGGCTAGTTAGGACAAATACTCCTTTTAATATGGATTTGTGAAAGTGCATATTTTATAATTAAATATAGTTGTAGGTTTTGTTGCATGTTAAATTAAATTTATAATACACACATATGTAGACACACACCTCGCTAAATTGAATTTTCAGGATAAAATCTACTTATATAGCTTTCTATTTTACAGGAAAAAAATTAAGAAGAAAAAAATAGAAGAATAAGAAAGTGGGGAGAAAATCAGAAAATAAATAAAAAATGACCAAACATGGTGCCACCCCAAGAAAGGGAGAATCACCGTGAATTCTTTATTAAAAGAAAAGATTCATGGCCAATTATATTCCCTATGAATGAATGAGGGATTGTTTCAATTCGCCTTGATAGAATTGACTAGTATTTTATCTTACCTTTAGAAGAATGTAGTTAAGATAAAAGTCAATTATTATAATATTATTTATGCATAGATAACCTTTCGTTAAAAAAAAAAAGTCATTTTCTTAAAAATTTGTTTAAATGGTATATTAAAATATCAGTTTTAGTTTTAAAGAAAAATTAAAAAGAAAAAAATTTTCTTCAATTTTGAAGTAACTTTTGACAAAAGTCAGCTGCCTCCAAAATTACGTCAAAAAAGCCAATCTGGGTGGCTCCAACACCCTCCCGAACAAAGCTCTTAAATCTAATTACCGAGAGATCTCGCATGGAGTGACTAGTGAGCAACAAAAAAATGATAACAAACTCATGGGACCAACTTATCAAAACTTTTTTGACTTTACAGGGCTTCTGTATTACCAGAAAAATATTTTTAAAAAAAATAAGAAGAAGAAAGTATGGAGAAATTCAGACAATAAATAAAAAAATGACCAAACATAGCGCAACACCACCAAGAAAGGGAGAATCACTGTGAATTCCTTATTTAAAAAAAAAAAAAAGGTCATGGTAAATCCCTAGAAATGAATGAATGAGTGCTTGTTTGAATATAATGTTGACATAATTGACTTGTATTTTATCTTACTTTTAGAAAATGTAGTTAGGATAAAAGTTAGTTATTGTAATATATATGATTTATATTTAGATAAAATTTTGATTAAAAAAAGTCAATTCCATAAAAACTTGATTAAATAATATATTAAAAAATCAGTTTTATAATATTTAAATTTTAAAAAAAGGCAAAAAATAAAAAAAGTTACTTCAATTTAGAGTGAGTTTTGATAAAAGGTCAGTTGTCTCTAAAATTATATCCAACACAATTTTTTAATTCCACTAAAATTAAAATGCTTTTCACATTTAAAAGTCAATTTTGATGGCTCGAACTCCATCTGTAACAAGCTCTAAAATAAAAGAATTGTGCGTGTATAGCAAGTCTCATATCAATAAGAAAAAGAGGAATTCCAACTATAACCACGAATGAATAGTCCGATTAAATAGAGAGCAAGCGTCTAATCTCTCTTTTTATTAGCTAAGATAATTAAAATCATCATCATAAGCCCGAGACATTTAACCTCTATACTTCAACTTTTAAGAAATGGAAGCGATGAGTTTCCGCGGAAGAAGGAAAAGAAAAAAAGGAGAAGAAGAAAAAAAGGGGAGATTTTGAAACGGAGGAGGCATCCAATCTGAGTACTGATAATTTCTTTCTGAGATATTTGGAGACGGAAAAAATAATTCCCTTTTTCAATTTTAATTTTGTGTTATTTGAGAGGGAAAAAACACAAGATAAGTTTTTTAAAGGTGTGCTCGTGTGTGGGGCTTCTGTTTTCTTGGAGACGTACAAAACGCGTTTTCAAAGTCTTTTTTTTTTCCCCGGCCGGCAAAGTTTTCAAAGTCATTAAAGTAAAAACATAAACATCAAATATAATAACAAAATTAAAGAATAAAAATATATTTTTCCCAAGAACAATCTTCCGCGGCCGGTATCAATTCCCAGAGCAACGATTTTTTCAATTTAATATAATATTTAATTTAATACTCCCAAGAAAGACACGCCTACTCCGAAATTACTCAACGGTTTCTTAATATTGATGCATGAGGGTGTTTTTCAATAAAAAAAGGATCAAAGTCAACTGACTAGAACTTATCTTATAGTTATATTCTCTTTTATGTATCTTTGTATTAATAGATGTGGGACTCACATACGTTGGCCAAAAAATAATGTGGGACTTGCATTCCAATAGATCTGTTATCAATTCTCACTTCTCTTGGGTTGAAAAAAAAAAAAAAAAATCTCACTTCTCACCGTGAGGAAGTAGCGAGACCGCTTCCGCGAAGTTTCTGTTGCAATGCTTTGACAGCTATAGTAACAACTCTGTTTTAGCCACTAAACTTCAGAGCTTGATTATTATAAATAAGATGAAATTAGGCTTCGCACATCAAGCCTCGCTGAGTATTCATTTCATTGTCCAACTTGGAATTTTTCTCACTTCCCCCTCTCTTACTAGGGTTTTTTTTTTTTTTTGCCATTTATCAGCAGAAAACGTTTTTTCAGCTGTAACCACCCACATATGGAGGACGCAAAACACCTTGTTATGGCATCAATGAATAACTCATCCTCCAGAGGTGATGGTACGGCTCCTCTGGAGAAGCCCGATGTGTTCATAAGCTTCAGCGAAGAAAACACTGGCAAGGGCTTCGTAAGCCATCTTGACGCTGCTCTCAAAAGGAATGACCTCGTAACCAGCATAGACTTATTTGGCAAATCTTTAATGAGAAAAGTGCGCGCTGATATTGCCGAGCTCTCTATCGTAGTCTTCTCCGTGAACTATGCAAATTCACAGTTGTGTTTGGACGAGCTTTTTGAGATCGTTGAATGCAAGAAAAAGAAAAAGCTAATAGTAGTGCCTGTGTTCTATGACGTAGATCCAAGCACTGTGCGTAAGCAGACGGGAAGTTATGCAGAAGCATTTGCAAAACATGAACAGGAGTTTAAGGATGACTTGGAGAAGGTCCAATCATGGAGGAATGCTTTGACCGAAGTTGCTAGTTTTTCCGGCTGGGATTGCACCATCAACGTCAGGTAATGTTACGAGTAGGATATATAAAGAAAAAATGGTGGGATACTAGATTTAATTAGAAATATGTTGTTATGTATATGTTTGTATGTGCAGGACAGAACATGAAATCGTGGAGGAAATAGCAAAAGATGTGGTAGAGAAACTCAATCGTGTGTATGTGGGAGACCTGGATTTCCAGATTGAGAAGTTGGAGAAACTGGCACAACTTCAACAAGAGATTTCACAAGAAATACATAATTCGGAGAATGAAAGAAACTATAAAGCAACACTGGAACGCATCAAACGACTCAAAATGGAGAAGAAGTTCAGGTTGCTTCGTCTCACACCTGACTTGCTTTCCCATCTGGAAATTTCAAAAGCCGCCAATACCTATTTCTAGTCTCATCTTGCAACAAATATTGATGGACGTTTGTGTATAGTTTCCTTTTAATTTGTTTATCATGATATGAGGATATCCGGATATGGCTGTAACACCCCAATTTTTGATTAAAGGCTAATGGTAATTATTGAGGATAATTATCGAATTAAAGTGGAATAATTATATGTTGTATGGCAATTTTAATTAATATGCCATAATTGTTGGGAAATTAAAAGAATGGCTCTAAATTAGTGATTAATAGAAGAGATTAATTACTAATTAAGAGGGCATGAGATGTGAAATTAAATGGCTAATGAAGTGGTTAGAGTAACTAAATTGGTTACTTGCTTTATGAGAGCCAATGAGGTAGAGACATGTGGCAAGTGGTTAGGATGAGAGAGGGTGTTGGAAAAGTCAAAGCACCATTTATTTTATGCATTTTTCCTCTTTTCTCTCTCTCTCATGCGCATGTGAAGGGGGTGCGGCAGATTTTTTCTGCATTCATCATCCTCTCCACCTCTCTTCCTTCTCTCTCTCACGTTCTCTCTCTTCTCTCTCATGGGCGCCATTGTTGAAGGCAATGGAAGGAAGAAAGCTGGATTTTGAGGTAAGCAAATGGCCTCAAATGCCAAAATGCTCTTCATTAATATTGTTCCTTGAGCTAAGAGCTTTCATCCTATGGTTTTAGATTCTCCATTGGTGGTGATTTGAGGAATCACGAAAATGTACAAGTTGGAGAATCATGAAGTGCCTTTGGGAAAGTTGTTGAGGTAAGTGAAAGCTTCATTTTCATATAAGTTTTGTGGCCATTGGTTGGGCCTTAAAATTCTAGAATTTTAGCCCTAATTTTCGTGATTTAGGGTCTTGTGGTGTTTGAATTGTTGTTGTCATGGAATTAGTGCCTTGTTAAGTGTTTTGAATGAATGGTATTGAATTGAAGCTTAAAGGTGAAGTTTGGGATCTTTGTGATAGCTTTGGTGCATTGGGCAAAACAGGGCATGTGATTGGGTTGTGATTTTGGTCATTTTTAGGTTACCATTGTGTTCCTTGAGTGATTTTGTGTGGGTATAAGCTTGGTTATTAATTTTGGAGTTATTGAACACTTTGGTAGAAAATTGGAAATCTGTTTGGTTCAAGCTCTGTTTTGCGCAGTAATTTTGTATGAGCGTTTTGAATGATCAAATGGTATTGAAAAATTCTGAAACTTTTCAGTCTTAAATTTAACATCCCAAGCTTCAAAATGGACATATATTTAGTGTCATTTCATTTAGAATTCTGTGAGATATGGTTGTCCAAAGTTTGGTACAAAAACAGAACTCTGTTTTGGAGGAGTGTGTAGTTTTTGGTGATTCTGTATTTGTGTAATGATTTCCAGTGAAGGGATATATTTTTCCTTGAAAGAGGACTCATATACCTTTCATTTGGCTTTGGAATCACTCTGTTTCGATTTTTCTACAATTAGTTATAAATTTTTGAAGTTCAGCCCAGAGTCAGGAAATTTCTGGGCCGCGGCCCAAGCCTTTCTGGCCTGTTTCGGGCCGCGACCCATGAGTGGTGGGCCGCGGCCCATGGCCTTCTGACCATATTTGGGCCGCAGCCCAAGGAAAGGCGGGCTGCAGCCCACCCCTGTGTTCCAGCGCTTTGAGTTTTCGAAAAGAGATCTTCAACCTATTGTTTCTCAACCTTTTAGAGGTTTTATTAGAGGCATTTGTGGCCTCTTAAGGGTCAATTATGATAACCAAATCTAAGTGTTAATGAAAGTGAGAATTTGGAAAAGAGAATGACCATATGTTCTTGATTTGGTTATAGGGTTGGGTATTTACCCTGATCATGATTTGATATCTGCTTGGATCGTGAGTAGCCGACGCTGGAGCATACGTGGAAAGAATAAGTGTAGGGAACTTACCTCTCCTGCATGTATTGATATTTGTGTTTGTGTACTGATGCATGTTATTGCTTTGCTTGATTATGTGAAACATATATGAATGATTGAAGCTCTGTTTCTATTTATGCTATGGCCATGAGTATGTTGTTGAAACATTGAGCATGCGGATATATCATTATGTGAACATGAGTTATTGTGATGCAAGCATGTCATGCATTAAACACTTATCTTACATGCATAGTGGTATCTGTTTCCTACTGGGATTCTCTAGAATCTCACTCTCCCCTACCAACATTTTAGACAGGACAAGTGGCTCGAGGAAGGAGCAAGCGACTAGGGGCGGTGAGAATCCATTATGGGCATTTGGACTTGGTATTGGTTATCATGCTATTTGGGATAATCGTAGTGGATTTTGATGTATTTAGAATTGTATATGTTATGGAGGTGTATTTGGATATGTATTGGGAATGAAATTTGTGTAATCCCCATTGAGGAATTGTAAAGGGCGTATGTGCCCATGAACCTTTAGTGATGATATGAACTCGGAATTGCCGGGATTGTTATTGTGCACTCTGATATATCATGAATGTTAATTATTTTCGCAATGTAATTGTATTCGAAATGTGAATGTGAGACCAGGTTAAAGTGTTTGTGAAATATATTTGTGAAAACCCTATCTTAAGGATGGGGAATGTAAATAAATTTTGATTATTATTGGTCTCTATTTCACTTTAATGTTGTATTTCGGATATAATTACGGAGGGGGTTATAATGGCCCTGTATTATGTTTGAACTCTATTACACTAATTTTGTTGTCTTTTCGTGTGTGTGGATTGGCAAGAATCATATCAAATATTAATACAATGACAAATAGTTTACTGTTTCTTTAAAGACTTGGGAATTCAAAACTCAATTGATAATTGATTTAACACTTTCTCTCAAGCTGACGAGATAGAGAGGTAGAAACATGATTAATTAAATCTTAAATTACAATTAGAGTTTAGTACTGATGGTTGTAGATGTCGAGAAGGCTAGTTAGGACATTAATGCCTAAATATGGGTACTACTTGTAACCCCCACTGTAATTATATCCGAAATACGCGATTAAAATGAAATAGAGACCAATAATAATCAAATAACATTTACTAACCCATCACATGATGGGGTTTTCAAAAATACCTTTCAAAATCATTTATAAACTTGGTCTCATATTCACATTTCGAATACAATTACTACGCGAAGATAAATCACATTCATATAAATATCAAAGTGCACAACATAATCATCCCGGCAATCTCGGGTACATACCTTCGCTAAAGATATACAGGGCACAATTGCCCATTACAATTCTTCAAATGGGGATTACACAATCTCATCTCACATTCATAACCATATATTCAACCAAATCATATACAGTCTTCACAACGCCTTGGTAACCAACTACCAACTCTCATCTCGAAGGAGTCCTAGCCGCTCCCTCCACTTGCCACTTGCCCTGTCTAAATTGTTGGTAGGGGAGGGTGAGATTCGAGAGAATCTCAGTAGGGAAACATTATCAATATGCAGGCAAGATAAGTGTTTAACGCATGACATGCTTGCATCACATAACTCATGAACACATACAATGACAAATCTATAAGCTCAATGATTCGAACGATACACATATGGCCATGGCATATATTGAAACATAGCTTTAAATCATTCATACATGTTCCACATAATCAAGCAAAGCAATAACATGCATCAACACATTAATACAGTTATCAGAGCATGCAGGAAAGATAAGTTCCCTACCTCCAGTCTTTTCTCCTCGATTTGCGTGCCAGTAACTCGGGGCTTCACATTCGATTCTACAATGTCAAATGTACTATTTAGACACTCCTAAAGTGTTTCTGGGGGTTATATGAGGCTATATTGAAAATTTACTAAAATACCCCCGGGGACCCGGCCCGACCTCGCCGTACCCGGTCCGGCTGTACTTTTCTTGAAATTTTGACACGGGCTATTCTGACATATTTTCGCCCAAGGAATCCATTTCCGGACTCGGAATTATCAAATTCAATGTCAATTACAAAATTACCCTTGACAGCCCTACTTTAAGGGTTTCAGGGGCATTTTCGTAATTATGCTTTTTCGACCTTTTCTGAAAAAGTGCCCAACTGTAACCCCACCTAATTTTTGCTCCTGAACTCAATGGAATCATCAAATCATTGAAAATCCAACTCTAAGACCCATTTATAGCCTTGACCGAAATATACATATACTCCGGGAAAAATTGGGGTTTTTCGGTTTCGGCTCCGTAAACGCGTTCCTTTCTACTCCTAACCACTTTATTAACCATTACATTAGGTTACAACTAACATTAAGACCCAATTTGGGCAGCATAACCCCTAGGCCAACCCATTTTCCAAATTTACAAACAAAGACAATCCGGTGAAATTTCACCGATTAAATCAACCACAGCAGCCAGAACAATCAAAGATTGAAGTTTCGGAAGTTACCTCAAGCTCCCTCTGGCTTTTACTCAATTTGGCTGAACCCTAGCCCCTTTTAAAACAGCAAAATTAAGCTTCAAGTACCTTAATCCATGTAGAAGAGAAGTTTAGGAGAAGGATCATACGCGTTAGGTACGAATTCACCGAAGAAATCGATCTACCTCGCGAGTTTTCTCCTTCCTTCTCCCTATTTTCTCCAAGCACTTTCTCACGTTTTTCTTTCTCAAATGGCGTCAGGAAATGGCTGATGAAGATGAAGGAATTGCTTTTAATTCCATGCTGATGTCATCTTTTATTTTGATGATGTCATAATTCCCATTTTCGGATTTTCTGGCAGATTTTCTGCCCAAACTTTGAAAAATCATAACTAATTCTAGAAAACTCAAAATGAGGTGATTCTAAAGCCAAATGAAAGATATTTAAGTCCTCTTCATAGGAAAAATATTGGCCATTACTAAAAATCACCACACGATTCCAGAATTACACAAATTTCATCACTGCCCCAAAACAAAGTCCATTTTCGACCTCAAACTTTGGACAGTCATATCTCCCAGTTCACAAAACGAAATGGCACAAATTATATATCCATTTTGAAGCTTGAGATATGAACTATAAGACTGGAAAGTTTCAGAATTTTTAGACACCATTTGGTCATTCAAAACGTTCACACAAACTGACAGCCCAGAATAGAGTTTCACTGGACAACATTTTCAGTTTTGCAACCAATGTGTCCAATCCAATTTAAATCAATTCCAATGATTAAATACCACAACATGACACCATTTCCATCACAATACCCCATTCAATTCTTCCCTCTATTCTAAGTCAATTTGGATGTTAATCCACAATTGAACTCAAATACAAGGTTTTGGTGTTACTCATAACACAAGCGACTACAATCCTCTTTATATTCTCTAAAAGGGTTCATTAATCACTAACCACGTCCACTTTTGTAGTCATTAACCCCTAATCACAATTTTGGATCTTGCTAAACCGGGGCTTAGCAATCCACTAATCTCAGGCTTATTCTCTAGCCTCGAATCTCAAAATTCGGGGTATTACACTACTCATAAATGTAATTATGTAATTAAATAGGAAAAATCCTATATAAAGTCCCTTGAATTAATAAAATTTAAAATCGATCAGGTAAATAAATTTAACAAATATTAAATTAGGTCATAAATTCAATTTAGGATTTTAGAATGTTGGGAAAATGGTGTTACTAACTTACTACCCTCCTCTCTCTCTCTCTCTCTCTCTCTTCGTTGGCTCTAGATATTTTGCCTTTCGTTCTTTATTACTATTGCTCTCTCTCTCTTCAACAACACCCTCGCCTCTATTCTCTCTTCCACAACAACACCAGCTCCCTCCCCCTCTTTTTTTTTATATTTCTTCTTCGAGTGTGTCTATTGTTTTTTTTTTTTTTTTTTTGCACTTAAAATTCCTTCCTTTGATTCTTTTGAAAAAAAAGGTTCACACAGCAATCACGTTTCAATATTAAAAAGATTTCAGAAAAATTAAGATAAAATTAATTATTAAAAATTCTAGTATTAACCTATTTTAAATTTTAAATTTATATATCTATATATAATATCTCATTATTACTTTAAAAATACTTTCAAATGAAAAATAATAATTTATAAATTATAAATCATAAATGAATTAAATTATCTTAGAGGCAGGTCCTTGCTCCGAATTTGGTCAGTTGCTGGGGGGTAAAAACGCAGGGACGTTTCCCACAGCGGATGCTGTTAAACTAAACAGTTTTTCATTTTCACTCTATTCATTTGTAAACAATATAATCACATATTTAAGTTTATAACTGAATAAACTCAATAAGCTTAATTTGATCGCATATATATATATATTGCTTAATTTTTTATATTTTGTTTTAAATTATGAGATGAGTGAAATAAGAACCATGTGAGGAGGACATTTAATTTATAATTTGTGCAAAGAGAAAATGATTAAATCAGCATTGTGAATCGATGTAAAAGTTGCAGAAGGGATACGAATACAGTTGCAGATGTAGTATTAGCTAAAGAAACGCTGAGTTTTGCTGAAGGTGTGGTCTTCTTCAATTCCCCACCTGAGTTTGTGCTCGATGCTCTTGCGTCAGATGTTGGAGACTAGTCATAGACGTATTTCTCTATTTCTTTTTAATTTACTTCGTAAAAATAAAAAAGTTCACACAAAAAAGAAAGAAAGAAAGAAACGTAACACAGCTGAGGTTGCTGAGGGAGAGAGAATAGAGCTGAGGTTGTTGTGAGGAAGAGAACACCATAGACAAAGAGAATAGAAGGGGATATCTAGAGATAAGAGAAGAGAGAGGATGGGATAAAAGTCATTTTATCCCATTCTAATAGTTTAAATTGAGCCTATAATCTAATTAAGGATTTATTAAATTTATCAATTTGATTTTGAAATACATTAATTTAGATGTCTTTATATGCAATTTTTTTAATTAAATATTTGTAGATTTTGGGTATTTTGAACTAAATTTTTAATATAAACTTTTCTCTCTATGTTGAATTATCAGGATAAAAGTAACTTTGCTATAAAATCTATTTTTAAAAAAAGAAAAATGAGAAAAAGAAAATTATAGAAGAGATTGGAGGGGAAAAAAAGAAAAAAGAGTAAATATGTTGCGGGTCCCACACAAGAACAATTGAAAAAGAATATCAGAAAAAGATGTGGTCCAGCGAGAAGAAAAGGAACAAGGAATGTGAGCGGAAGTTTCAGCGACGAGGTGCCTGGTTGGATTACAAATACAATGTCAACTCTAACAGGAGAAATTCTTGGATGCAACCAGTGCACCACGTCATTTATGCAATGACAAGTGTGATTTTTACAGCTCTGGTGTTCTTATCCTATTGTTTAAATCATATATCATTACCTCCTATATTAAATATAAGATATAGTTTATAATGTAATTTAAAATCAGAGGGAGTACGAAACATGTGCTTCTTCTCTCATCCTCCTCCTGCAACAATTTTTAAAAGTCTCTCTGTCTCTCCATTACCATCACGCCCCTATAGTAATTGACGTGAAGGAAAAAAAAAAAAGAATCAATTGGGCAATGTAGCAGGAGGAGCCAGATTGCAACACTACAGTATAATCGCACCATTACTCTGGCTGGCCTGAAATATCGGCCATGAATAAGTTTATGCAGCTATCTATCTGAGGTTTGTTTTGGATGTTCATATTGTACATCGGCCAGGAATAAGTTTGTTCCATTTTAAGCGCTCTTAAAAAGTAAATAGCGATTTGGATGTGTTTGAATATTGTTAGGACGTAGAGTGTAAAAGTAGACCTGATGACCCGAAGTGAAAAGTTTTACTCTGTACTCCCTCCTGTTCTTTTTATAACAGTTAGAAATTTGAATTAGTTTGGTGTCTCTTATAAAATTTGGTAAAAATTATCTCAACAATTAATGATTTTTATTTTTCTTTGTCCCCTCATAAATCATTTATATGTCATTAATTAAAATGTGAACTTTTTTCATTCTTTTTTCTCACTTTTCCTTTATACTCTTATAGTCTTATTATTCTATATTTTCTTTCTTACTTTTCCTAATTTATTACCTATATTCTCTCTTTTGGTTGCTTCCTCATAAATAAAGACATATTTAAAAATATAATATTTATTTCATACATATTTATTATTTTTAACCAATTTTAACCATTTTCTTAAACAGCGTAAAACGGTTATTAAGCTCTTATATAAGGGACTGGAGGGAATATAGAATTAGTTTCAATAATAATACCCTTCTGTCATTAATATAAGGTCTTAGTTGACTAATTTGGGTTATATCAAGAAATTAATTATGTTTGTTATTTGTAATAAATATAGATTGATTTTTCGAAAATACCATATTACATCATTATTATCCTTGGATGGAAACTCATTGATATGTGTAATCAATAGAATGCTTTGAGCAAAAGTTATATACTCCCTCTGGTCCTAATTATAAGACAAAGTTGACTTTTTTGGAGAAATTAAGAAAGCCAATTAAATCACTTTAGAATATTTATATTTTTATTTTTTTTCTTCAAACTAATTAATTTGACTAATAAACTAGTATATAATCTAAAGATACTAAAAATATAAATACTCTAAAGTGATTTAATTGGCTTCCTTAATTTCTCCAAAAAAGTCAACTTTGTCTTATAATTAAGACCGGAAGGAATATTTGAGGGACAAAGTTTATTGAGATTTTATATTTGGGAACAAATCTATCCCTCAAATAGCTCTTATAATTAAGGATGAGAGGTAGTATTGTATATGGAATGATTCATGGATTTGAAATTTAAAATTTTGAGCGAAGATGTCGTGTGATATTCTACTTTGATCATCTTTAATTTCAATTGCTCATGTCCCATTTTAAACTATTCCCTTTCTTTAAGGAAGCTTGTCTGAAAAGTGAAAATGATGATGTTGGAAACTTGCAGCCGTATATTGTTTGAAGCCCAAGAAATTGGGCTGACCCTAGTTTGGACAAGAATTCGTGGGTACCATGTCGCTTGAACCCCAAAAATCAGGCTGGACCGCAGGGACTTTAGAGCGTGTATACATATATATATATATATTTGGGGAGTTTCCAAAATAAAATTAAAAAGAATTTATTTAAAATTTTGATAATATATCATTATTTAGGATATTATATTATAAATATAATATTTTTTTTTAAAAAAATATAGTTTAGTTTAGGATAAAATAAAATATGAATAATAATTTAAAATCTTATGAAACTAAAAGAAAACGAAAACATTTTAAATTATTATTATTGTTGTTATTGTTATTGCCTTTTATATTTTATTTCAGACAAAAGTATTAGAAATTACCGCTGTAACTTTAACGTGCTTTAATTATATATATTTGCCTGATTGCCTCCCATTTTCTAATAAGTTAATTAAATTGAAAGTAAAAAAGGACAACTATGCACTGCTCTTTCAAGAGTAAAAACTATGAATAACGGCCTCAAAATTATACTCCGTAATCCATAACAGTGATAACAATACGAAAAACAAACGCAAACAATGTTGTTTACAGAGAGATTTTCTTTTTCAACCGTATATGATGAAGATCGCTATATTATTTTGTGTGACTCGATCTTTTGCCTTTTCATTTGGGATTGGAATTCAAACAAATGGGTCCTATGAGTCTCTGCTTACATAAGCATTAATTGTAAACTCTTCGATGATCATCAATAATAGAACCTGATCTATTTCTCTCTCATTTTGTACTCTCTATTTGGCAGTAAAAAGTAATTAATTGTCACTGATAATAAATCCTCGGAACCATTTTTCTTGTCTACGTCGAGGAGCGCGATCTTGACGATGTAAGATCGACATTTACAATATCATGCCAGACTGTCAGTTTGGATTTTATCGACAAACTCAACCGCGCCAATCATCTACGTACGTTCCAATACTCTCCATTTTAATGCCATATGTTCCGGTCGGCATTTTTTATTTTAAGGTTAAAGTGCATCAATTACCCTAAAGTATTATTTCAGCTGTATCCATTATTATAAAGTATTTTGTGACACACAGAGCATCTTGAAGTATTTTTTCCAGTACACCTAGCATCCTAAAATATTTTTTTCTGGTGCGACCAATGCTATAAATTATTTTTATGGTGCATTCAACATCCTAAAGTATATTTTTAGATGTATCAACTACCCAAAATTTTTTAAATTGTTAAGTGTAAAATTATTTGAAAAAGTACTTTAAATGATGGATGCCCATGAAAAAATACTTTAGGATGTTAGATAAATCATAAAATAATCTAGGGCAGTAAATGCATATGAAAAAATACTTAGAGCGGTGAATGCGCCTTAACCCCCTAATAATCTATAAAAGGTTGAATCAATGTCTCCTCTAGTGTGGCTTCAAATTCTTTGCGAAAAGCGATTCAAGTTTCTGAAATACGAACATGTTGTCATCGTCTTAATCACTCGTTTTTCCTGTCTTGTTAATATGTATCCTTAAACCTAAAACCCAAGAAACTGACGGTGCGTTCATCGGCTTCGCTGGGGACACCCGTTCTGGCTTCACCAGCCATTTGGAAGCATCTTTTACCCGCCAGGGAATCGTACCCTTGTTAGACCACAAAATAGAGAGAGGGGATAAAATTTTTCCAGCACTTTTACAAGCAATCAAACGATCGGTCATCGTTTTCTCAAAAGACTATGCCACCTCAGAGTGGTGTTTGGATGAGCTTGTAAAGATAATGGAGTGCAAGAAGAAAAGAGAACAAATTGTAATCCCTGTTTTCTATAGGATCAAACCTAGCGAGGTGAGAGAGCAATCGGGGGCTTGTGAAGCTGCTTTTGCAGAACTTGAACGATGTTACCGGCGTCGGAGAGTGCGACGGTGGCGGAATGCCATGACAGAAGTTGGCAACCTCTCTGGTTGGGATATCTCCTCTTACGGCGGGTATTATAGCTATAAATTTTTGCATGACGAAAAAATTTCTTTAAGATTAACGTTGTTTTAATTTGTTACGTTTCTAAGAATTTCAGAAAGTATTTGAATCTTGTGATGGTTTAGACTTTATACTGCTTAGTCAACCGCAGCAATGCAATAAAAAAATTTTTCAACCGCAGATAATAAAAGAGAGATTGGAAGAGGAAGCTTTTGGAGTTTTGAAAGGCGCACTTTGATCCGTCTTTCATATCAGAAAGAACTGATCCAGGCCTTGAATAAATCGTTTCATGCATGTTTTGAAAACTAATAGATGCTGGCTATTGTTTTTGTATAGGACGGAGTCTCACCTTGTTGACGAAATAACAAATGTCGTGAAGAAAAAGATCGAATCAATTCGCCAACGTAACCGGAGAGAGAGGAGGCGGTGCTTCTCTGGATTGTTTTTCTTTTTTTTCTTTTTTGCTTATTTGAAGTGTTTGTGCGTGGTATAAGATAAGTACGTAAGAGAAATTTTATTTTGAATCATGTGAATAAATGCCTTTGGGCGGTCCAATTGTATTCCCAAACAAGCACCCAGATTACAAAACTATAATCAGGATGGTCCCAAATTTGAGGTGAAGTAACGGGTGCAGCTGACAAGGCACAACTGATACCTCCAACCCCAAGCGTAGCTCAATAGGGGATTACAAACGGCTCCCAGAATATTTGTTAATAATAATTCAAGACTAGAGACATGTTTTTTCTTTTTTTATGGGTCCTACAAGACTTAGATATGGCTAAACGTTATGTTATGAATGTTTGAATATGTATGTAGTTTATGCTTCTATATCCTTCTGAGGTTTGTTTTGGATGTTTAAATTGTATCTAAGAAATTTTGTTTCTATGATGCAATATAATCACTGCACACTCACAAAAAAATTGATTAATTAATAAAACCACTAAAGTTTTATTAATGTAATAAATTGTCAAAATTAAAATATCATCAAATAATTAGGTTTGTCTAGCATGCCAATAATGAGTGCGTTTTTATTTCTTCCTATTCCTATTATAAGGCATCTCCAAGCAGGCTGATTAACCATGAGTATCTCGATTATAATCAAAAGCTACACTGAGGTTCAAGCAAAGGTAATATAATTGTGAGTGTAAATAGAGAAAGAAGTTAATATGCAAATTTATTCTAAAAGTTTTCGTATATGTGCAATGTTATTTCAAAATTGGATTCAATATTGGTCCGGAAGTTTAAAATCATAACAATGTCACCCCTTTAATAACCACCACTTACTTTGACTGGTAATTTTGGCCATAATTGCGTACATGGCAGCCACGTACATTCTGACTTTTCCATCTCATCATCACACATCATCCTTTCTCTCCCTCATTCACTCTTTTCATGGCTCTCCCTCATGCAAATTCACACCTGTTATCACTCTTTTCATTATTCTCTCTTTTCTTAGTCATTCATGCCAAAATTGATATCAATCCTTCACATCTCTTTTCTTAGGTGGTATTTTCATAATAAATACATTAATTACTCTTAACATTTCACAGAATATATATCTTATGAGAGGAAATATAATTCTTCTAGTATATTTTATAAGGTGGTTGCCTGGTTGGAGAAGAAATTCAAATTTCATTTAACATTAACAAATTTCTAGCGCCATAATTTTGAATTTCAAAATTAATTAGTAGCAATTTTAAAATCACTACAAATGTTGACACCAAATTTACAAATTTCATTTCTGGCCCAACATAATTTTTGGTAGAAAAATGTGGGCCACGTTTGTAGTGTGGTTGTATAACCGTTGCAAAAATATATTTAAGAAAAGGTTTAAATACCACAAAATTAAAATGACAATTGTAGTGGTTAAACAATTGCCACAATATTCTCCTATAAAGACTAATCTACAAATGCATATCAGTAGCAGCTGCGTTGCCATGCGTATTAGTTTTGTGGAATCGATACAAAACCATTGGCCATGGTATGTTTTGTAGTGGTTTTTCCAACCACTAGGCAGTGCATTTGTAGAGATATAAACTATTAAAAATATAATTGGGATTTGGAGATTCATCACTCGCACAAGGAATGTATTGTGTGTGTAGACTTTCTGGCAAAAGAGGCTCTAGATTCAAACAATAACCTGACTTTATTGCAAAACCCCCCAGGTTTTTATTTGATCCAAATTTTAGCTGACTTAAGCTAATATTTGGATTCTCTTTAGTTCTCTTCCGATCTAGGTAGGTTTTTGTACGAGTCCGCCGTGACTCTCGAGGGAACGACTCCCTTGTCATTGTAATACAAAAAAAAAAAGGAAAAAAAAAATGTCCCATTTTAACCACTACAAAACCATGATTTTTTTTCACCATTTTAATCTATATTTACTTCTAATCACTAAACTAGTTGATTAGAACTGACCAAAAAATTGAATTATTAGAATAAAAGGTAACTTAATTATAAAATCTACTCATATTTTTTTCTATTACACATGAAAAATAATAAACGTACTAGATCAATTTCTTTTCCCTTTTTAATTTTAATTTTGTGATATGTGAGAGGAAGAAACGTATTAGATACTAGATAAATTTTTCTAAGGAAGAATTTCATTAAAGGACCACAAGACCAAATTTATTTCAGTCGAGGACCAAAAAATTCTGAAATTTCACCATAGGACCAAGGACTAAAATGAAATTAAGTTTTTTAGGAAAAAAGATAATAGTTCCCCTTGCTTTATTTATTTTTTTTTTAAAAAATGTTTGATCGTGGCCGGAGATCCGGTGATCCTTCACCAGACGTCGAAGCTCTGGCACCAACCTGCTGGAGCTCCAACTACTGGAAGTTAATGTGTTATTCATAAGAGAATTCTACTTGTTCATGAAGAGTAGAACACTGTCAAATGTGACCTATAAAATTTGTGTTGTTCATATGTTTAATCCTACTTGTTCATGAAAAGCTAGACACTTGTAAATGAGACTTGCTCATTTTCTTGTTAGCATATTAATTTGGGTTGCTCATATGCCTATTTGACTTGTTATGAGGAGCTTGACACTTGCAAATGAACAACACAAGTTTATATTAACAAGTCCCATTTGCAAGTGAAATATGAATATGAATAACATAAATTAATAAGTTAACAAGAAAATATAGGATCATGAATAAGACCCATTTGTAAGTATTCTACTCTTTATGAATAAATCTTTGTAAGGATTCTACTCTTCATGAATAAGTTTGCATCTCTTCATGAACAAAATGAACAACACATTAATTTCCAGTGGTCGGAGCCCTGACCGGTTGATGCAGGAGCTTCAACAGCCGGCTGGCAATGGCTCGGCTAGTCCTCTATTGCTGGAGCTCCAACGATGATCAAACCTTTTTAAAGAAAAAAAAATAAAGTAAGGGGCATTATTATCTTTTTACCTAAAAAACTTAATTTCATTTTGCTCATTAATCTTGTAGTGAAATGTCAGAATATTTTAGTTCTCGACTAAAATGAATTTGATCTTGTAGTTCTTTAATGAAACTCTGTGTGTGTGTGTGTGTGTGTGTGTGTGTGTGTGTGTGTGTGTGTGTGTGTGTGTGTGTGTGTGTGTGTGTGTGTGTGTGTGTGTGTGTGTGTGTGTGTGTGTGTGTGTGTGTGGAGGTTGTTTTCTTGGAGACGTACAAGACCTTTTTTCCAAGTCATTTAAGAATTGAACTATAACAAAAATGAAATTAAAATATGAAACATAGACTGAAGGAATACAAGAATAATTAACGGGGACCACGACGTACAAGACCTTTTTTCCAAGTCATTTAAGAATTGAACTATAACAAAAATGAAATTAAAATATGAAACATAGACTGAAGGAATACAAGAATAATTAACGGGGACCACAACTTTATAGTATGCCCAAGCCATTGACAACTGTACGGTTAGCAGTGGTAACAAATCTGTAAATTATAACCTCTTAACTTAAAGCTTGGTTATAAATAAGATCAAAGTAGGCCCAGCAGATTAAGCCTATCAGAGTATTCATTTCATTGTTCTCTCTCTTTCTCCCTCTCAGTTATTTTATTCATCAGAAAAAGTTTTTCAGGTGAAAGCATCCCTGGAGATCGAAGACTTTCACGCAAAACAACTTGTTATGGCATCGATGAGTCGCTTATGCTCAAGTGGTAGTGAAGGCACACGTGTACTTGCAAGTGTGTGTGTGTGTATGACTCTAATCATTCAATGAAAGATGAGCAATTCATTTTCTTTACAATATTTTTTTCAATATTTTACAGGTAATGGTACTGCTTCTGGAGAGAAGCATGAGGTGTTCATAAACTTCAGAGGATATGACACTCGCATAACCTTCACAAGCCATCTCTACTCAGCTTTCACCAGGCATGGCATCAGAGCCTACATGGACCACAATCTGGAGAGAGGAGACGAAATATCAGCCACTCTTCTTGGGGCTATCGAGGATTCTCAGCTTTCTGTCATTGTTTTCTCCGAGAACTAGGCAGATTCCAGGTGGTGTTTGGATGAGCTTTTGAAGATAGTAGAGTGTTCAAAAAAGAAAAAGCATATAATAGTGCCAGTTTTCTGAGGTAGATCCAAGCTCTGTACGTGAGCAGACGGGAAGTTATGCAGAACCATTTGCAATACATGAACAGAATTGTAAGGATAATATGGAGATGGTCCAATTGTGGAGGCATGCTTTGACTGAAGCTTCTACTTATTCAGGCTTGCATAGCAGCATCCACCGGTAATGTTACGCACCATATAGACGGTAAAGAGCAGAACAGTCATCTAAAGAGGAAATAAATATCATAAGGAATCTGAATTCATTACTCACACCAAGACTGCTACAGTGATGTTAATTTGTACAGGTGTACTATGGTAGAGTGGTCAAGAATAATAGACATTTAGCCATAACTAGAAGGATCTGGAATACAAGGCTACATTGTGCCATAACTCTATGTATTGGGCTTCTTGTAATTGAGCTTATTTTCTGCTTCAACAATAACCCCTCCCCGCAGAAGAATAAAACTCAACTTCGAAAGCAGCCAAGTAACTAGGCAGATTGATCTTCTCCACCAAGATTTTGCTGATGGAAATGAAGGGCATATACCATGTCTTGATTTGTGATAAGTCTCACTTTATCTCAGCTGCGGAAAGATGAGTATTAACATTCAAACATCACAATGTATTATTATCTTTCTCCCTTTACAATACATATATTCATTCCCCTTTCATATATTTTAGGTTTTCAAGGTCAAGAAACAGTGTTTGTTGGAAAGATATCTAAATCATCACTCTAGCTAGTTTTACTCTCATGTTATGGTTTAATCTCAACTAGCTAAAACTGTTATCCCATGATGTCTCCATTCTGTTTTGTTTAGACTGAAAACAAGCAATTGGCCAACATGGAGCTAGACATGAACGAGCGTCTTATTGTTAGTTCTAATCATTTTCTAGTAGTCCATGTCTATCGAAGTATTTTACTTTTAGCCTTATCATCTGCTGCAACCCATTATAATTCTTGTATTATTTCCTCTGTACTAATGATGATGATGATCATAATCTGAGATGTATATATCCTCCGCCTTATTTTGGGCCAGATTCCGCATATCATTCCCTTATCATGCTTTTTTGTCCTGCACACTCACACCTTCTCCTGTGGACTGGGCCTTTATTCCAAAGGTATGAGCATTACCCATCATCTTCATATTAGCCCAGAAGTTAGTAAATTATATATATAGAGAGGAAGTGCTGAAGGGTGAAATAGCAGCAGATAAAAGAACCAATAAAGTGTCCAAAGAAAGAGAAGATTGAGGAAAGAGAAAAGATGGAAGGAAAGAGATGAGAGAGGAAAGAGAAAATGGAGAAAAAATTAGCTTTTTTTAAAACCATGGTTTTGAGTCCAAAACTATGGTTTTAGATCAAAAAAATGCTTTTTCTATTTTTTTAAGTGTTTGGATGATTTTTCAGTAAATCATGATTTTAAGCATACATTTTTTTTTTTTAATTATTTATCCAATCAGCCACTAACTCAGGCTCAGGGTACAAGTGAGATTTTATCCCACTTTACTATTAAAACCATTGGAGAGCTTGAGCCTTTTTAATTGAACAAGTCAGCCATTATTTATAAATTAAAGCTTGAAAAAGCTTAACACGGTGCTCATAAAGCACTTAACGTATTGAAATACTGAGATTCTGTCATCGCCTGTACGATTCGGTTTTTCTTCCTCGGTAATTCGTATCTTAAAGCCTAAAACTAAAGAAACGCATCATGTGTTCATCAGCTTCAGTGGTGAACCGGTGACAACGGTTATGGCTTCACGAGCCACCTCGTATCATCTTTTAGTGGCCACGGAATTGCAGCCTTCTTCATTAGACCACCAAATCGAGAGAGGGACCGACACGTTTCCTAGGATTTTACGAGCAATCAAGCGATCCAAGATTTCAGTCATTGTTTTCTCAAAAGACTACGCCACTTCAGAGTGGTGTTTGGATGAGCTAGTAAAGATAATGGAAGTTAAGAGGAAAAGAAAACAGATTGTGATACCCATTTTCCATGGGGTGAAGCCCAGAGAGGTGAGAGAGTAATCGGAGAATTATGCAGCCGCTAACATGAAGAGTCTTATGTTCGTTGGAGAGGGCCATGACAGAAGCAGCCCATGTCTCTGGCTGGGATATCTCCTCTTACGGGTATTGCTATATACATATACATCAATCATTCATCTCTCTCTCTCTCAGCCTCCACATGTATATACTATCTTCCCATCCTTAATATAAAAGTTAGTTAAATTTTTTTAAAAAGAATAAAGAAATAAAATAAGTTATTTTAAAGTATTCATATTTATCATTTTTTTTAAAACTAATTTACCTAATTTATAAATTAATATATAATTTAATAATACATCGCATATGTTATGATTAAGTAACTTATTTAGCTTTATTAATCTCACTAAAAAATCAACTGACTTTTATATTAAGGAGCGAATGGAGTATATTTCTAATGGACAACTTCTAGTGATCAACATTTTTCTGTAGTTAACCAAGGCAACATGCTTCTATAACTAAAAATAGTGCTTTAGAATTTTGCATATCACAAAACCAAGATCACAATTCACAAGTGAGATAGAAACTGTTGAGATGATCACCACAAATATTTTTAGCTTGCCCTTCTCCCATTGTTAACGCTGAATATAATATGCTGCTCATACTTAATATAAGATCTAATTTATAGTTCTTTTTTTTATTATTGAAATAGACCTTATATTAAGAAGAGGCCGGAGTATTTCATAACATTGGCTATAAACTCTTGGAAAAAAAAAAATTAAAGATCCATGTTATCATTGCTCGTGTAGGGTGAGAGACTGCTTCCGTTTTCCATGCATCGGGTGTTTCATGCGTGTATAAGAGACAAACAGAAATATTTCTTTAAGATTAATGGCGCTTTCTTTCTGAGGATTTCAGAAAAATATTTGAATCATTAGGTTTTGACTCTGCTGCTTGGTCAGCTGAAGCAATACCAAATGAAAATGTCATCAGCAAATAATAAAAGAGAGATCGGAAAGCAAGATGTTATATATATATATATATAGTTGCAGTTTGATCAGGGTTTCAGATCAGAAAAAACAGATCGAGGCCTTGGATAAATAAATCATTTCATGCATGATTGTGAAAAGTAATAGATGCTAGGTGTTGTTTGTATAGGACGGAATCTCAGCTTGTTGAGGAGATAGCAATTGATGTGAAGAAAAAAATAGAATCAATATGGCAGTGTATCTGGAGGAGCCAGATTGCAACACTATAGTACAATCGCACCATTATTTTAACTGGCCTGAGGACAAGCGAGTCACGGGGCATTTGCTAATAATTAACACAAGATACATGTTTTTTCTTTGATCCAGCTGCAAAACTAGATGTTTAACTTTATATCATTGTGTAAGTATAGTTTTTGCAGCTATCTATCGATCTGAGGTTTGTTTGGATGTTCAAATTGTATCCAAGTAATAACGGCCATGAATAATTTTGTCCCTTTGGTTATACTTCTTCCCTTGGATGTTCAAAAGTAGACTTGATGACCCGATGTGAAAAGTTTTGCATGTATAGAGTTAGTTTTAATAATACTACTATACATGGAATGATTCATGGATTTGAAATTTAAAATTTTGAGCTAAGATGTTGTGTGATATTCTACTTATCTTTGATCATCTTTAATTTCCATTGTTCAGATCCCTTTTTTTGACCTTGTCTCATATCCCATTTCAAACTATTCACTTTCTTTAAGGGAGCTTGTTCGAAAATGGTGATGTTGGAAACTTGTAGCTGTATATATTGTTTGAAGCCCAAAAAATTGGGTTGGCCCTAGTTTAGACAAGAATTCGTGTGCATATAGTTTGAAGAATTGAAGCCCAAAATTAGGCTGGCCATAGTTCGGCTTTAGCAGGGACTTCATGTTTGCAGGATAGCTTGTTTGCGTAGTTTTTTTTTTTATAGAAAAAGAGAAGGCATAGCCCTACATGCTCTATTCTACTAACTCAATACAAATATATTAGTTCGCAACATCTTCCATGATCAGTCGTCTGACTTCATCAGGTTCTCTGTCAACCACAAGAAAATCCACCGTCATATTCCATGCTCTTTTTGCAAAGTAATCCGCCACCCTATTCGCCTCCCTACAACAATGTAGTATATCCGCCTCCCAGTCACGTTCCAGCATCGATTGAATTTCCAAGATTAAAGTAGCATCATGATGTTCATCAGGTACCATTACTTAAATAAGATCCAGTACTTCGCTGCAATCACTCTCAACAATAATATGCCTAAATCCTCCGTCCCAAGCTAATTTCATACCCCACAAAATTCCCCAGTCCTCTGCTGTGATTACCGACCCGCTTCCAATCCTAAACATAAACCCTTGAATAAATCCGTTTTGTTCATCCCTTATCACCCCACCACAGGTACAGCATCCCGTCGCTTCATTCCTGGATCCATCTGTATTAATTTTAACCATCCCAGGAGGTGGAGGTCGCCACCCCTTTCTTGTTGTGGTATAAGACCTGGGTTGCATGTGGGTAGACATACCCCAAGACAACACCGAACCAGTACGTGCCAATAACTCCTATTTATTCCATTGTTTATTGTTGAAGATACGGTTATTCCTTGCCAACCAAATGTGCCTGCATAGTACCATAAACCAATGTCGAAACTCATAGTCATACACATGATCACGACGGCATAAACACCATGTTAACCAAGTGTTTCTATCATTTGAGCCAAAGAAATGCCGATGCCATGAACTAGGTAATGTCTCACTCCATATATCTTTAACCATCACACAATCTCGAAGTACATGCATAATTGATTCAGTCTTGTCTTGACAAATAGGGCACATCCCATTTGTGTGGATTCCCCGTTGAGCTCTTGCCAAATTAGTAAGTAAACGACCATGAGCGTATAACCACAAAAACATTCTGTAACGTTGAGGGACCTTCAGCTTCCATATAAGCCTCCATCCGAAACAAGAACTGTTTTCACCTTGCCCAGCTAATCGGAGCTCAGCGACGAAGTTCAGTTACGCTGGAAAAAACGGAGTGCCGCAGAAAACAGAGCCTAATCTCGAATGAGAGAAGACTCCTCAACGCTAGACGACGATGCTGCGAGACTCCCAGCGGTGCAGATGCAAAGGGCAGCTCCGACGGTGCAGATCCAAACGGTGATCGTCGACGTTGAAGGTTACCGTTGCTCTGCAACGGTAAAATCACGACAGAGGAAAAGCTTTTACTGTTCACTCAGAGAAAAGAAGGCATTAGGTCTTTTAGCATCTCCTTGTTTGCGTAGTTAATGTAATAGATGATGACTCCCATTTTAAATAAGATTTGAGAAATATTTAGAGTATATATATGTGGGAGTCGTCAATGTAAAATTAAATGGATTTATTTAAAATTTCAATAACTCTTTTTTGCTTTCATAATTTTTTTTTTAATATACAAAAGCGAAATCAATTAAACTCCAGCCTATCCACTAGTAGCTGGCGCAGAATTATTAATGTCCTTAACTAAATCATTGAAGTTTTTTGAGAACGGGTGATGCCCAGGCGCACAAGACAGAGCATTCTTGGCCAAAAAATCCGCTGCTAACAAATCCGTCTAATCATTGAATCATTCTTGCCTTCATAAAATTTTGAAAACATATCACTTTGGTGCACTATTTACAGGATTATATTGTAAATGTCGTAATTTTTAAATAAAAATAGAAATAGTTTTGTTTAAAAAAATAAATATTAATAATAACTTAAAATTTTATGAAACTAAAAGAAAAACAAGATTTTAAATTATTATTATTATTACTATTATTATTGTTATTGTGTGTGTCAAAAGATGAAGTTTCATACAACTCAAGATTGGGGATGTCTTGTGTATAATAAATGTGAGCCTGATCTAGTAAAATGGTTAAGAAGAAGAATTTTGAACTGTTAAAGATGGTCATTGTAGCTTTAATGTATTTTAACTAGGCGGTTTTAATAATAATATTTAAAAAATCATAAAAAATTAAAATTAACACTGCCCATAAGTTATTAAAATGTCACTTATTTTGGATAGTATTTAATGATCAAAAGAAACATTAAAAAATATTAGGGAGGGGGGATTTTTTCGAGGGGCAGCAGACACCTCTACTTGAAGTCTCATGGCTTGATTAATAATTTATTAAAAGTTCATGCTTGAATTTAAATATTGGTATTTCAATCGATTTAATTAGAATTTTCCCTAAAATGTACTCATATCCTTTTTTATTTTGCAGGAAATATCATAAGATCTAAAAGAGAAGAAAATAATCATTGTTTTCGTCAAAAAAAAAATTGAAAAATATAGATGAAGAAGCAAGGCCGAGCCGCAGCTAAAAGATATTATAATATAATATAGAATTAAGGGGTAAAAATACATATAAACTTTTTTCAAATATACGTTTGTCTCCATAAACTTTTCTTAAATGTGCGTTTATCTCCATAAACTTTGTATGAGTACAAAACTTTTTTAAATAGAGCAAAAGTGCTATATCAATTAAGTGTGTGTTTGAATTAGTTTTTGGAGAATAGTTTTTACGATTTATGAGATAAGTATGTGAGAGAAGTCTTATCTAGATTTAAGGAAAAAAGCTTTTGAAACTGTGGTTTTGATGTTACCCAAACACCCACTAAATGAATCAAACTGACGTCACTTTTTTTATTGTGGGTCCCATTATTGTCCAATGAAAAAATATTTTAAGGGATTAAAAGCATAAAAAATTATTTTAAGATATTGTATGTTACTTGAAAATTTTTATTAAGATATTAGATACTTTTAAAAAATCCTTTAAAATATTATACACCATTTTTTTTAAAAAAAAAAAAGTTAAACGGATCATTTTACCGCAAACACTATAGTTTTGAGAAAAGGACACAGTTGACCGAACTGGGCAGCAGAGAGAAGCCAGGTCTGAGGTCAACGGGGAAGAAAGAGGGGAGAGAGAGAGAGGAGGGTGAGGGGGGGGGGGGGGGGGAAGAGTTGACTCAGGTGAGATCAAAGCACTGGACAATAGGGGGAACCCCAGAAGAAAAGTAAAGTCGGTTTGGTTCATTTAACTGTTATAGGTTTTACACTCAAGTTTATAATGCTAAACGTATATTAAAAAAAAATTATAGGTATTTTTATCAATTAACCCTATATTATAGTATAGTATCTTAAAGTAAGGAAGGAAACAAATACTCCCAGGCTACAGGTGATTAATTGAATTGAAGGATATATAATACAATAATAATATATTGAAATTTAAAAAAAAAAAAAAGCAAGAAGAAGTCATATAGAACGCGTCAGCACAATGCAATGTATATTATATGCGAGAGGGAGCTGATACGGGCGAAACAAACTGAACAGATTCTGCCGGTCAAATCAAATACCGAGGAGGGAGCGAAATAGAAGTCTGTCTAGGCGGCAACAGCAGCGAACGCGTTTCCAAACAACAGTGCAACATCCCATTGCTCTCTTTGTGATAGAAGCCAGGGAAGAGGGCCTTTTGGGCCTCGCTAGTTTTGAACCTGAAAAGCGTTTATCCTTTCCACTTGTTGCACTGCACCTAAAAAAAATACTTAAGAATTTTAAATATATCACAAAATATTTTAGGGTATTAGACTAAAAAACTACTTTATGGTGCTGGATGGATCTTAACCAATTATAGATTATATTTGGTTGATTCAAAAGAAAATTGAGACTTTAATACCTAAATATTATTTTGTATGTGATAAGTATACCTTATATAATTAAATGGGTGTGAATTTTGGGGTATATTTAGTTAGATTTATAAATATTTTATATCTATTTAATTATCTTTGATATTTTTTTTATTTTCTTTAATCAATAATTATGAGATAAAAAAATTTGATATAAAATCTACCCTTATCTTACTGTATTTTACGGGAGATATTATGTGATCTAAGAGAGAAGAAGATATCAAAAATAAAATTCACTCAAAAAAAATATCAAAAATAAAAATATAGAAGGAGGTGCATGTTGGAGCAACGAATATATATACATATAGAAGAGAAATGGAAGAGACAATCAACCACGCAACAACATGTTATACATATATATATAAGAAGGGAGACTAGATGGAGGAAGAAATCCAAATCATGTCTCTCTCTCACACACACACATACATTAGATATAAAAGAGAATAAAAATGGAATTTGGATTATTCAGCACAAGAGACGTACAGGTAAGAGACATCATTCAATGTGTGTACATGGAAGAATGACCGAAGGAGAAGGAGGTGTGTTTATTTCGTGGTTGGTTGCGGCAACCGAAGAGTTTAGAATCTACATGAAGGGAGATTAAGGTTTAGAGATGCCGAAGATATACAACATGGATGAAAATTCGGTATTAATATAATTATTAGTTTCTCTTTTACTTATTGTCTTCCATATATTTTGGATTATTTAGTTTGATTAGGGATTAGTGGATAATAATTTTTACCACTTTAATATTACATTTATTGATTTAATTGTGTGCTCAATTATTCGGAATCGAGAAAAATCTGATTGGGACTATTTTGGCCTTCTAAAAGAGTCTAGCATAAAGAATTTAGACTAGACTTTCAATTAAATCATGTAAGCCATATTGAGTGTTCAAACACTAAATAACTTGATTTATTTTTAGGATAAAAATATACCTACAAGACCTACATAGTGACATTATGCTTGCACTTAATTTAGTCTAAATAAGTAATCAGCTAAGATGTTAGGAATTAACATAATTGGAATGCATTTTAGATTAAAAGACACTCTTTAGTAGTTAAGAGTCCCTAAACTGACAAATATAACTTTAAATGTAATTAAGGGAAGAAATTAAACACTACAAAGTAACCAAAGTTATAAAAGTCTAAGTCACCAATTAAGATCTAGAATCATCTTTAGCCTTAACTGTAGCTCTTAATTATAGTTAGATATGTTTTTCTTATTTTTTTAGTTTGTTTTCCTATCTTTGATTCAACTTGTGTTATTTCAAATTAAGTAAAAGTATAAAATCACTACTCAACTATATTGTTAGTAGCAAGTACTAGTGGAAATAATACTTTTCTCATCACTTTATTACTTGAAACGGTTGGTAAACTTGACGGAGTCTTAAGCTATATTTACTTTTATTGCTAAACTAGTTTATTAGAACTGACCAAAGAATTGAATTATTAGAATAAAAGGTAATGTAATTGTAGAATCTAGTAATCTACTCATATTTTTTTGGGAAAATACCAGCTAGGTCCCAAGCTACAGAATTAATCTCAAAAAACTCCCTTTGCAAATTCCAATGTCAGAAAAGTCCCTAGGGACTTTTCTGACAGCATTTCCCTTTGAGCAATTACTAAAATAGCCCCCACTCAAATAAGAAAAGAAAATGCACAGAGGAGAGAGGAGTGAAGCACGTATTACTGTATTAGTGATCAAGGCATTAAGGAAAAACAGAAAAACGCACACGGATGAAGGGCGTAGGAGGTGCAACATTGAAGGGATACAAAGTGGCGTTAATGTTCTTGGGAATCTCGTCTTCTTCATCGTCTAGGTAAGTGCAGCAACGTAGAGAAACAAAATGTGGAAAATTTTGTTTCTTTATGTGTGAAAGTTGGTTAGATTGAGAGTGAGGATTTGGTGAAAGGTTGGATCTTGAGCTAAAAAATGGAGTAAGTGGTAGGTGGTAGACAAGAAAAGCTAAGAATTTGGTAGACAAATGAGTTTGATCATTGAAGTTGGGATTTCACCTTGGGTGGGTTGGGTTTATGTTAGAGTGCTCTGTTTTTGTGGCATGGTAACAGAGGAGCTGCTGTGTTTAAAGTGAGAATGATGAATGTAATTGGTATTCTTTGCTGGAAAAACGCTGAAATGAACAAAAAAAATTGTTGTAAATTTGTGCATATGAAGTTGTAAATATTGCTGTGGAAGTTGTTAATATGTACCGTAAGTGTGCTATGTTTTTGGTGAAGCAAACAGAGGTTATGCACAGTGAGACATCACTGGGTTCAGCTCATGGTAAGACACTGTGAGAGTGTCAAAAATTATACTGTACAGAGGAAGTTGTTAATATAACTGAAGATGTTGTAAATATAGCAGAACATATTGTAAACGATGATAGAATAAAGTGGTGTCTAAGTTGCGGCTTGTTGCACAAGCTACTGCCCTAGTGTCCCTGGTGGGAGTGGTTGTAAACATAGCTTAAACACTTGTAAAAAGAACTTAAGGTGTTGTAAACGTAACAACATGTTGTAAACATATCTTTAAGACTCTCTTTATCACCAAGTTGTAAACGTCGCTTATTAAGTTGTTAATATAACTGAAGATGTTGTAAATATTACAGAACATCTTGTAAACGATGGTAGAAGAAAGTGGTGCCTAAGTTGTGGCTTGTTGCACAAGCTACTGCCCTGGTGTCCCTGGTGGGAGTGGTTGTAAACGTAGCTTAAAAACTTGTAAAAAGAGCTTAAGGTGTTGTAAACGTAGCAACATGTGTTGTAAACATATCTTTAAGACTTTCTTTCTCCCAAGTTATAAACGTCGCTTATTAAGTTGTTAATATAACTGAAGATGTTGTAAATATAGCTGACCATATTGTAAACGATGGTAGAAGAAAGTGGTGCCTAAGTTGTGGCTTGTTGCACAAGCTACTGCCCTGGTGTCTTTGGTCGGAGTAGTTGTAAACGTAGCTTAAACACTTGTAAAAAGAGCTTAAGGTGTTGTAAACGTAGCAACATGTGTTGTAAACATATCTTTAAGACTCTCTTTATCATCAAGTTGTAAACGTCGCTTATTAAGTTGTTAATATAACTGAAGATGTTGTAAATATTGCAGAATATCTTGTAAACGATGGTAGAAGAAAGTGGTGCCTAAGTTGTGGCTTGTTGCACAAGCTACTGCCCTGGTGTCCCTGGTGGGAGTGGTTGTAAACGTAGCTTAAACACTTGTAAAAAGAACTGAAGGTGTTGTAAACGTAGCAACATCTGTTGTAAACATATCTTTCACACTTTTTTTCTTGCAAGTTGTAAACATAAATATTTGAGATTTTGAGAGTTTGTGGGACAATTTCCATAGCAATATTTACAACTACATATGCACAAATTTACAACACATTAACAACACTTTTTTTTATCATCATATTAGCATTTTCTAATAACACAAACCAGCAAGAATGTACATCACACCTCTATTTACTTGTCCAAAAACAAAGCACAGCAGAGGTTTGGTATTAACAACTTCCATAGCAATATTTACAACTACATATGCACAAATTTACAACATGTTAACAACACTTTTTTTATCATCATATTAGCATTTTCTAATAACACAAACCAGCAAGAATGTACATCACACCTCTTTTTACTTGTCCAAAAACAGAGCACAGCAGAGGTTTGGTATTAACAACTTCCACAGCAATATTTACAACTACATATGAACAAATTTACAACATGTTAACAACACTTTTTTTTATCATCATATTAGCATTTTCTAATAACACAAACCAGCGAGAATGCACGTCACAACTCTGTTTACTTGTCCAAAAATAGAGCACAACAGAGGTTTTGTATTAACAACTTCCACAGCAGCATTTACAACTACATCTGCACAAATTTACAACAATTTTTTGTTTTTATTTTAGCGTTTTCACAGCAAGGAAGAACAATTACATTCATCATTTTCACTTAAAAATAGCAACTCCTCTGTAACTATGCCGTAAAAATAGAGCACTCTAAAATAAACATAACCCACCCAAGGTTAAACCCCAATTTCAATTATCAAAATCATGTGTGGCAAATTCTTAGCATTTCTTGTCTATCACCTACCACTTACTCCATTTTTGAGCCCAAGATCCAACCTTTGACAACCCCTCAATCTCAATCCAACAACCTTTCACACAGAAAAAAAAAATTCCAGTTCGCTTCTGTGCCTACCTACCTGTACATGGACGATGAAGAAGAAGACGTTTCCAAACGACATTAACAGCACGTATCCCTTAAATGTTCCACCTCCTGCGCTCTTCGTCTGTGCATTTTTTCTCTATCTCCTTAATGGTTTAATCACAAAAACGTGTTGCCCTCCTCTCCTCTGTGCGTTTTCTTTAATTATTTCAGTGGGGGTTATTTTTGTAAATAGACATTAGGAATTCATGTCAGAAAAGTCCCTAGGGACTTTTCTGACATTGGAATTTGCAAAGGAAGTTTTTTGAGATTAATTCTGTACCTTGGGACCTAGATGGTATTTTCCCTATTTTTTTCTATTATGCATGAAAAATAATAAAACGTACTCGATCCATTTTTTTTTGTTAAAATTTTAATTTTGTGATATTTGAGAGGAAGCAACGTACTAGATACTAGATACTAGATACTAGATACTAGACAAGTTTTTTTAAAGGTGTGCGTATATGTGGGGTGGTTGATTTCTTGGGGACATACAAGACCCTTTTTTTTTTTTTTGACTAAAAAACTAGATATCATTAATCTATTCGAAGATTAATACAAAAGAACGTCTGTAAAATAGACACTGCCTATATTCTCCCATCAATCACCGCTTGCTATAAGAGGAGGTAGTGGATGATTAAAGATGACAAAATTTTTTATACTACTATATGCTAACTTAGCTAAATAGTCAGCATGAATATTCTGCTCTATAGGAATATGTCTAACAAGGACATACCAATCTCTAGATCGACAACTAAAATCTAACCTCTTCTATAACTTCCTTAAACAGGTGTTTATGATCGCAACCCCTAATAATTAAGTTTACAGCTTCAATACAATCAGTACAAAGAATAACCATTTTCAAAGTCATTAAAGAATTGAACTACAACAAAAATGAAATTAAAATATGAAACTTGAGCTGGAGGAATAAAAGAATAATTAACGGAGACCACAACTTTATCGTATACCCAAGCCATAGACTTGTCGGTCAGTTCTCTGTTCTCACTGTTGGGAAGTAGTGTGGCAACTTCTGCGAAGTTTCTTTTGTAATTACCTTGAAACTGTACGGTTAGCCGTGGTAACAACTCTGTTAATTATAACCTCTTAACCTAAAGCTTGATTATATATAAGATCAAAGTAGACACAGCAGGTGAAGCCTTTCTAAGTATTCATTTCATTGTTCTCTCACTTTCTTTCTCCCTCTGTTTTTTCATCCATCAGAAAAAGTTTTTCAGGTGTAAGCACCCTCAGAGATCGAAGACTTTCACGCAAAACAACTTGTTATGGCATCAATGAGTCGCTTATCCTCAGGTGATAGTGCAAGCACACGTGTACTTGCAGGTATATACATGGCTCTAATCATTCAACGAAAGATGAGCAATTCATCATCCTTTTGATATTTTACAGGTAGTAATACTGCTCCTGCAGAGAAGCATGAGGTGTTCATCAGCTTCAGAGGACATGACACTCGCATAACCTTCACAAGCCATCTCTACGCAGCTTTCACCAGGCACGACATCAGAGCCTACATCGACCACAATCTCAAGAGAGGAGAGGAAATATCACCCACTCTTCTTGGGGCTATCGAGGATGCTCAGCTTTCTGTCATTGTTTTCTCCGAGAACTATGCAGATTCCAGGTGGTGTTTGGATGAGCTTGTGAAGATAGTAGAGTATTCAAAAAAGAAAAAGCAAATAATAGTGCCTGTGTTCTATGAGATAGATCCAAGCTCTGTACGTGAGCAGACGGCAAGTTATGCAGAAGCATTTGCAATTCATGAACAGAATTTTAAGGATAACATGGAGAAGGTCCAATTATGGAGGCATTCTTTGACTGAAGCTTGTACTTATTCAGGCTTGCATAGCAGCACCTACCGGTAATGTTACCACTAACAAAAATCACGGAGGCACCGACAAAAAATCTTTCTGTTGGTAATTACTAATGGAATTTCTGTCGGTAAATTTACCGACAGAAATACCCACAGAAAAACTCTAACAACAGAATTTTTCCATTCATTGGTGATCCGTAATAAATTCTGTAGCTAATTTGTCGGTAAATTTAACTACTGACGGAATTTGCGAATGAATTGAAATTCCGTCGATAATAAGCTTTTTTTTTTTTTTAATAGTGTACAAGTTGGATTCCCCCTAAATTGTGCATTAATTCATTATTCATATAGATATAAATAGAAAATGTAATCCTAGATTTAATTGGAAATATTGTGTAACGCAGCACGGAACATGAAATGGTGGAGGAAATAACCAAAATGGTGTTGGAGAAACTTGATCGTGCGTATGTGGGAGACCTGGATTTGCAGATTGAGAAGTTAGAGCAACTGGCTCAGCTTCAAGAAGAGTTTTCCAAAGAAGTAAATAGTTCGGAGAATGAAAGAAACCATAAAGCAAACCTCGCACGCATCAAACGGCTCAAAATGGAGAAGAAGTTCAGGATGCTTCGCCTCACACCTCAATTGCTTTCCCATATGGAAATTTCACAATCCACTAATTCTTATTTCTAGTCTCATCTTGCAACCAATATTGATGGACGTTTGTTCTATGCATAATTTCCTTTTGTCTATTACACTAATTTTGTTATTACGTGTTTTTGTGTCTTTTGGATTGGCAATAAGGCTCACAAATTAAAGCTAGTTTTAATTTGCACAGGAATATCTTAACAAATTAATTTAATCATAAGGGGTTAATATCATTATTATTCCTTAGATGATCTTCCTCACATTTTTATTTTGATTCTTGTAATTTTAAATAATGATTTGCAGTCTCTTATACGTTTATAATTTGTATTACATATAATATTGCGGCCGTTAGACTTATTGTCACATCATCAAATTTAACACTGTTAAGTTTAATTTGGGCTCTAGATGTTAAGAAGGCCAGTTAGAACAACTACTCTTTTAAATATGGATTTGTGATAAATATATATTTTATAATTAAATATAATTGTATCCTAAAATAAAGTTATAATACACACATATGTAGACACACCCCTTGCTAAATTGAATTTTCAGGATAAAATTTACTCATCGCTTTCTCTTTTACAGGAAAAAAATTAAGAAGAAAAAAATAAGAAGAAGAAAGCAGAGAGAAAATCAGACAATAAATAAATATGACCAAACATAGTGCCACCCCAAGGGAGAATCACTGTGAATTCCTTATTAAAAGAAAAGAGTCATGGAATTATATTTCCTATGAATGAATGAATGAGGAGAGAAAAAATAGGTGAAGGGAAAATTTTTTGAATTAGATTTAAAAAAAGTAGAGAAATGGGGTTTAGAAGATTTTAATTAATTTTTCTTGCGCTTTTATCTCACATATTTACTTTATCAAAATATTGTGACCCCACTCCTTCAATTTTTGTAAACCTAACTCATAAAATTTTTTTCTCCCCTCCAAACCCCTCATACCAAATAGAGGGATTGTTTGAATTTGCCTTGATAGAATTGACTAGTATTTTATCTTACTTTTAAAAAATGTAGCTAAGGTCAATTATTATAATATGATTTAGGGAAAATCTCTTTAAAAGCTATCTAAAATACCTAAGTTATAATTTAGGCTACTGAACTTAACAAATTATTAATCAGGACACTAGGTGCAAAGTAAGATTTAGAAATCAGATCAAATCACTTCTTTTTTTTAAGTATGAAGACGGCCAAGTATAGTTTGGAAGTTACAAATCAGTAAACAAAAGACAAATTAGACCACAAAGTTATGGTCTTGAGCCAAATAAACAAGACATTGAGGGGGCGGATCTGGTAAGATTGCCAAGTTGACATCAAGCTGGTGAGCTTCTTTTGCCAATAAGTCAGCACACCGAATACCTTCTCTTGGCACCCAGTGAATCGCTATGTCCCAGTCAGAGTATAGTAGATCTCTGACAACATTTATCTCTGTCCTCAACGGATGATGTATATCTCCTTCGCCACATCCATACTTCCCTTTAAGACATCTCACCCAGAGGGCTTCTGGCTTGGTGAGCAAACCCCAACATAATTTCATAATGAAAGCAATATTTTGACTCTGTAAATCCCTAATGGCTAAGCCACCACAATCCTTCTCCTACTTTATTTGGTCCCATGCTATGAGATGCATTTTCCTACTACCCTGGCCTTGGTTCCAAAGAAAACGACGGCTCTCCTTTTCTAGATCTTTCAGAATACCTTTTGGGAGGAGCGTAGTTTGCATTTGGTAGCTAGGGAGGGCTGAGAGGACAGCTTTAATCAGCACCGTGTGTCCTGCCATAGAGAGGAACCTACCTTTCCAATTAGCCAAACGCTTCTGGGCTTTAAGAAGGATAGGGTAGTATGTAGCCTTAGTACCTCTATGGTGCAAAAGGGGAACACCCAAATATTTCCCAAGATCTCCAGTAATTCCAACACCTAACCGTTGACTCAATTTTAAGGCACGGTTGAAATTAACATTTTTTGAGAAAAATGCCTTAGATTTCGCTAGATTGATCTTATGGCCTGAGACCTAACAGAAGGCAGACATGGTGTTTCTGATTAACTCAATCTGATCCATAGAAGCTTCCCCAAATATGAGAAGATCATCAGCAAAAAATAGGTGGGAAATTATGGGAGAATTTTTATTGAATGTAAGGCCTTTCCACCGTCCCTGATTGGCTTTATTAGTGATCAGCTGTCTAAGCCTCTCCATACAGAGGATGAAAAGATAGGGACTGAGAGGATCACCCTAACGAACCCCGCGAGATGGAAGGAATATGGAGGGTTCTTCCTCGTTCCATCTAACTTCCATAGATGCCAAAGAAATGCATGCCATGATTAGATTCACCAAAGGATCTTGTATACCAACCTTGACAAGGGTAGAGCGAATGAATCCCCAGTCTAATCTGTCAAAGGCTTTCTCCATGTCTACTTTAACAGCAACAAAACCTTTTTTCCTTCGTTTGTTCCGCATGGTATGAATAGCCTCCTGTGCAATGGTAATGTTATCACTGCTTTGCCTCCCAGTAAGAAAGCTACATTATTGTGGTTGGATCAGGTAAGACATCGCGCCCTTTAGTCTCTCGGCAATGACTTTGGTGATAATCTTGAAAATGACATTACAGAGAGAGATAGGGCGAAAATCTGTCAGACCAACAAGATGATCAATTTTGGGAATCAGGATAAGTTGGGTGTGATTAATATCATGGACCTTTTCTGGGGATTGCCAAATTTCCCGGATGAGGGTACAGACTCTATTTCCTATCCTGTGCCATTGGGACTGGAAAAAATGAGCTTGCAAGCCATCTGGCCCTGGAGCCTTAAGAGCCCCCATCATGAAAGCTGTATTTTTTATTTCAATGTCCGTCACCCCCCTGTGAATAATTTCAATATTCGGGTTCGTGAGGGATGGAAAATCTGCAAACTAGCTAGACGAGTCCTGGACTCTACTATCACTAGTATACAGCTCTTTAAAGAATTCCCCAGCCATGTCACACAATGTCTTTGGGTCAGAAATCCAGTTTCCGTTTACATCCTGAAGAGCTCCAATTTTTTGTTTTTTCCTTTGGATCGTGGCGGAGGCATGGAAAAATCTAGTGTTTTTATCTCCCCAAGCCAGCCATTTACATCGAGCTTTCTGGTACCAAACTAGCTCCTCTTGTGCAATTAGCTTACTGTAATCTTTCCATAACTTTTTCTCAAGCTTGTGTAAGCCATTGTTGTTGTCGCTCTGCCTGGCACTATCTATGCCCTCAAGGTGCTTGAGGAGGTTCTCTTTCTTCTTGGGGATGTTACCAAGAGTGGTTAAGTGCCATTTAGGTGCTTCTATATCAAACCTTCGCTTCCCTTCAAACCAATCTTCATTGTCCCAAGCTTGACAAACAATATTGGAGAAGTTGTCCTCCAAGGCCCATGCAGCATTATATTTAATATGGTGCCTTCGTCTGCTACGGGTAGTGTTAGCATATTGGAGACAATGAGAAGCCTATGATCTGATTTATAACGAAGATTATGGAGAACTTTATACTCGGGATGTCTTAATTCCCAATCCAAGTTCCCAAAAACCCAGTCCAAGTGTTCCTTCACTCCCTCCTTTTCCCATGTGAAGCGATCTCCAACAAATGGTATTTCTAGTAAATCGGACACTTTGATGCAGTCAGCAAAATTTTTCATAAACCGGAGTGAGGGACAACGACCTCCCATCTTGTCAGTTGGTTCTATGAAGGCATTGAAGTCCCTAAGAACCAGCCATGGTTCCACATTACTACTGGCAATGGCTTGAAGAGAGTACCATAAGCCATCTCTTTTGTGAATGACCGGCTCACTGTAAATCACAGTGACAAGAAAAGTATCATTATTTTTCTTATCAAGAATCCTACAGTGAACAAGTTGAGTAGTCGAGAGAATGTAGTCCACTTGGGAATCGATATCATTCCACAGAATCCAGATACCCCCAGCAAAACCAGAAGCTTCAAGTCTAATCAAATTACTGAAGCCAAGTTTTTGAGTCACTCTGTCAGCCTTGGCACCGCTAATTCAGGTTTCAAGAAGACATAAAATGTCAATTGCATTATCTTTCACAAGGGTTTTGATGGTGGTGGGAAAATATCTACTCCCAGCCCCTTCGCAATTCCAAGATGCTATAATCATATTTACAAAGAATCAGGAAAAGATTGGGAGAATGGTGAGATTCCGGCTCACTAGCTTCCGCAATCATGAAGTCATCACCTATGTTATCATCTAATGCCATGGGGTTAGGGGGTAGGAGAGAGATAGCACGGTCCATGTGTTTGCTATGTTCACATTTTTCTTTCAAAAATGCGTCGGGTACTTGTGCATTAATGGTTTCTGGCCCTTCTAATAATAGGACATTTTTGTGGTGATCATGAGGGCCATGAGATACATTACTCAAGGGAGAAGAGATTTGGGATGAGCCCATTTGGTTTATGTTACCACCTACTATCACATGTTCCCTAATAGCTAGATCCTTTCAGCCCATCGTGCTTTTATAAGGCCCATCATTTTTTGTTACCTTTTCCTTTCCTACTCCACCACCCTCAATGGCCTTTTTCACGTATTCGGCTCTCCCAACTGAAGAAGGCCCATTCGGCCTTGGTCCTTCATTTGGTCTTTGACCACCACTATGTTTTCAATGTGAGTGGTGACGTGGCTTCTCAGTTTTGCGTGGATCTCCAGGAGGTAAAACCACAGCTGGTATCTCATTCTCTCCTTCATCGAGTCCGGTCTATAGCTCAACCATACCAGTGTTAGATATGGTCCTTATGTCAGCTGGTTCACCCATCGACATCTCGCCTTCTCCCAGGTCTATCAGAGCTCTAAATCGTGAGTCTCAAGCGCGAAGTTTCAAGTCCCCTCCACCAGCCTTAGACGGCTGACTGTGCTGCTGTGCCGAGATCGCCGATCTGGAGTTGAGTTGCATCGGAGCTCCCACAGAGTTTTTTTTTTGTGATGACCGAGTGCGATTCCCGACCAGCATCCATGGCCCTAAGTGATTGGCGGTATTGGCTGGCTTTACTTCGGACTCCAGCGCGATTGCCACTACCAATGGGGCAGCTTTGACTTGCTCATCCTTCTTCTTGCTGGTCTCAACATAAGTCCATTGGCAATCATCTTTTCTATGACCATAACGGCCACATGAGAAACAAATCAACCCCAAGCCTTCATATTCCACATGGTATGCCAAATGAGCCGCTATTACACGCAAGACCAGACGCTTCTGAAGGTCAAGTTTGACACACACTTGGGCATATTTGCCCCGCTCGATCTTAGCAACATTGGATTGGTTTTCCGATGGGGTAAGCAAATCTACCTTAATTGTTCTCCCTATCCTATTTCCCAATCTAGTAATGAATTCAGGATTATAGCATTGAAAGGGAATATTTGGGATTCTAACCCAAGTGATTATCCATCCTAGGGGGTTGTTGAAGGGATCAAAGTTTGGGGTCCATTTTTGAACTAGGATTGCATGTTGTTGGACAACCCAGGGGCCTTTATAAAGTACTTTCTGATATAGATGTGCCCATCCTTCTTTTTGAAGGAATTGAACAATGAAGTAATTGTTTGGTAAGTCAACTAAATCGAAGTCTGATGTGCTCCATATACGACTGAGATAGGTTTTTAAAGCATACACATTGTAACGCTTACCTAGAACAGTGATGATCAGTGAGGTGTTCCAAGGCTTGCATCACTCGTTGTACTCCTCTGATGTAATTGGCACTACAGGATGGTGTGTATGAGAACATGAACTTCATGAGTGAGGGCTGGCATCTCCCATTCCTTATTAAGGACATCAGATAGGAGTTCTTCATTATCCATATTACTTCCTCCGTTAGCTATCCCATTGAAACCAACGAGGGAGTCCTTATAAGAAAGCAGAGGAATGGCATTTGGGTTGAAGGCTGACCATACTCCATGGAGTCATTTTCCTCAGATACTTTCTGTTGAGGCACTTCTTCTGACATAGGAGTGTCAAAAATTTCCTGAGATGAATCATATTTTTTCTGTTTTTTACTGCCATTTGAAGTGGAATTAGACGGCCAATCCGGTGGCAGTTTCCGGTGAGGTTGGTCACCCATACCAGGAAGGAGGAGATGTACACGCTTTTCAAGAGAGAGAAACCGAAAAACCACTCAGAGCTAAGAGTATAGATCAAATCACTTCAAGACCCCTGAAACCTTACAATGCAATATCTAAAAGAATTACTAAATCCTTGTGAGTTAGCAGGTCTCATATCAATAAGAAAAAGAGGAATTCCAACTTTAAGCATGAATGAATAGTCCGATTAAATAGAGAGGAAGCGTCTAATCTCTTTTTTCTTATTCGCTAAGATAACTAAAATCATCATCATAAGCTCGAGACATCTAATCTATATACTTCAACTTTTAAGAAATGGAAGCGACGAGTTTCCGCGGGAGAAGGAAAAGGAAAAAAGGGAGATTTTGAAACGGAGGAGGCATCCAATCTGAGTACTGATCATTTCTTTCTGAGATATATGGAGATGGTAGAAGTATTCTAAAGAAGGTTGAGTCAATTCCCTTTTTCAATTTTAATTTTATGTTATTTGAGAGGGCAAAAACACAAGATAAGTTTTTTAAAGGTGTGCTTGTGTGTGGGGCTTTTGTTTTCTTGGAGACGTACAAAACGCGTTTTCAAAGTCTTTTTTTTTCCGGGCCCGCGAAGTTTTCAAAGTCATTAAAGTAAAAACATAAACATCAAATATAAAAAACAAAATTAAAGAATAACAACAATATATTTTTCCCAAGAACAATCTTCCGTGGCCGGTGTCAATTCCTAGATAAACGTTTTTTTCAATTTAATATAACATTTAATTTAATACTCCCAAGAAAGACACGCCTACTCCGAAATTACTCAAGGGTTTCTTAATATGGATGCATGAGGGTGTCTTTCTAGTTTCTATAGAAAAGGATCAAAGTCAATTGAATAGAACTTATCTTATAGTTATATTCTTTTTTATGTATCTTTATTAGATGTGGGACTTAATTACATACCTAGGCCAAAAAATAATGTGGGACAATGGGACTTACATTTTAAAGATTTGTTATCAATTCTCACTTCTCTTGGGTTGGAAAAAAAAGTATCTCACTTCTCACCGTGAGGAAGTAGCGAGACAGCTTCTGCGAAGTTTCTGTTGCAATGCTTTGACATTAAAAACTCTGTTTTAGCCACTAAACTTGAGAGTTTGATTATTATAAATAAGATGAAATTAGGCTTCGCAGATCAAGCCTCGCTGAGTATTCATTTCATCGTCCCCACTTGGAATTTTTCTCACTTCCCCCTCTCTTACTAAGGGCTTTTTTTTTTTTTTTTTTTTTTTTGCCATTTATCATCGGAAAACGTTTTTTCAGCTGTAACCACTCACATGGAGCACGAAGACATTGACGCAAAACAACTTGTTATGGCATCAATGAATAACTCATCCTCCAGAGGTGATGGTACGGCTCCTCTGGAGAAGCCCGATGTGTTCATAAGCTTCAGAGAAGAAGACACTGGCAAGGGCTTCGTAAGCCATCTTGACGCTGCTCTCACAAGGAATAACATCCAAACCTACAACATATCTCGCGAATTTAAAAGATTGAATGAGGAACTCATGAGAAGCATAGAGATTGCCTGGCTCTCTATCGTAGTCTTCTCCAAGAACTATGCAAACTCAAAGTGGTGTTTGGACGAGCTTGTAGAGATCCTTGAATGTAAGAAAAATAAAAACCAAATGGTAGTTCCTGTGTTCTATGACGTAGATCCAAGCACTGTGCGTAAGCAGACGGGAAGTTATGCAGAAGCATTTTCAAAACATGAACAGGAGTTTAAGGATGACTTGGAGAAGGTCCAATCATGGAGGAACGCTTTGAACGAAGTTGCTAGTGTTTCCGGCTGGGTTGCACCATCAACGTCAGGTACTGTTACGAGTTGGATATATAAAGAAAAAATGGGGGAATACTAGATTTAATTAGAAATATCTTGTTATGTATATATGTGTATATGCAGGACAGAACATGAAATCGTGGAGGAAATAGCAAAAGATGTGGTAGAGAAACTGGATCGTGTGTATGTGGGAGACCTGGATTTCCAGATTGAGAAGTTGGAGAAACTGGCACAACTTCAACAAGAGATTTCACAAGAAATACATAATTCGGAGAATGAAAGAAACTATAAAGCAACCCTGGAACGCAACAAACGACTCAAAATGGAGAAGAAGTTCAGGTTGCTTCGTCTCACACCTGACTTGCTTTGCCATCTGGAAATTTCAAAAGCCACCAATACCTATTTCTAGTCTAATCTTGCCACCAATATTGATGGACGTTTGTGTATAGTTTCCTTTTAATTTGTTTATCATGATATGAGGATATCCGTATATGGCCCTGTATTATGTTTGAACTCTATTACACTAATTTTGTTGTCCTTTCGCGTGTTTGGATTGGCAAGAATCATATCAAATATTAATACAATGATAATAGTGTACTGTTTCTTTAAAGACTTGAGAATTCAAAACTCAATTGATAATTGATTTAACAATTTCACTCAAGCTGAGGAGATAGGGAGATGGAAACATGATTAATTAAATCTTAAATTACAATTAGAGTTTAGTATGGATGATTGTAGATGTCGAGAAGGCTAGTTAGGACATTAATCCCTAAATATGGGTACTACTCATAAATGTAATTTTGTAATTAAATATGTGTAGATTTTGGGTATTTTGGACTAAATTTTTAATATGTACTTTTATCTCTGAATTGAATGATCAGAATAAAAGTAATTTTGCTATAAAATCTATTTAAAAAAAAGGAGAATGAGGAAAAAAAATTATAAAAGAGATTGGCGAAAAAAAAAGGAAAAAGAGTAAATATGTTGCGGGTCCCATACAAGAACAATTGAAAAAGATTATCAGAAAAAGATGTTGTGGTCCAGCGAGCAGAAAAGGAACTAGCTATGTGTGTGGAAGTTTCAGCGATGAGGGGCCTGGTTGGATTACAAATAAAATGTCAACTCTAACAGGAGAAATTCTTGGGTACGCCCAGTGCACCACGTCATTTATGCAATGACAAGTGAGATCTTGACAATTCAGGTGTTCTTATCCTATGTGTAATCCCACATGTCACTCCTCATCATTGTTTTAGTTAGAGCTGCGCATGTCACCCACAGTTTATTGAAAAGTTGTCCATTTCGACCCGCCCAATAAAAACTCATAACTGGCAGGTTTAAATGGGAGAGCGTGTGCGCTAGATGGGATGGGTCACGGGTGCATCCTCGGACTGCCCAAGTATGTATGCCTATACGTGGGGTGGGCAACGTACTCAGACCGAGACCAGACCGACCAGTCCGGCCAGGAAACCGCCTAACCGGTCAGTAGACCGGTCCGGTAGATTTACATATTATTATTAATGATATTCTTTACATATTATTAAATCTCAACTATTGAAAGTTGATTTAATGATAAATACACTTAATGGAGAGTAAATAGAAAGTGAAATCAATGGAGACACCCCTCTCTCAATTTCATCATATTTAATTTCAATTGCTCACGTCCCATTTTAAACCATTCCTTTTCTTTAAGGAAGCTTGTGTGAAAATGATGATGTTGGAAACTTGTAGCCGTATATTGTTTGAAGCCCAAGAAATTGGGCTGACCCTAGTTTAGACAAGAATTCGTGGGTACCATGTAGTTTGAACCCCAAAAATTAGGCTGGCCCCAGTTCGGCTTTATCTCATGTTTGTGGGATATAGCTTCCTTGTTATTGTTATTAACTTTTATATCTTATTTCAGACAAAAGTATTAGAAATCACCGTTGTAACTTTAACTTGTTTTAATTATATATATTTGCCTGATTGCCTCCCATTTTCTAATAAGTTAATTAAATTGAAACTAAAAAAGGACAACTATTCACTGCTCTTTCAAGAGTAAAAACTATGAATAACGGCCTCAAAATTCTAATCCTTGACTGTGATAACAATACGAAAAACAAACGCAAACAATGTTGTTTACAGAGAGATTTTCTTTTTCAACCGTATATGATGAAGATCGCTATATTATATTGTGTGACTCGATCTTTTGCCTTTCATTTGGGATTGGAATCCAAACAAATTGGTCCCTTGAGATAATCCACCAGCTTCTCCGCCTCTCTATAGGGTTAAAGGTCATTTTTTATCTCAGAAGTATTCACTAAGGGCCAATTTTGCCTTGTAAATTTTTTGACAGCTAATTTTGCCCTGAAAGAGTCAAATTTGAAGTAATTTTGCTCTAACCATTATCCCATTTAAATTTGACCGTTAGTTGGCCAAATTTTAGGGCAAATTTGCTCATAAGTGAAAACTTTCAGGACAAATTTGTACCTTAACAAAAGTGAAATGAAAGACAAAATTGCCCCGGAAGTTTTAACTTATGAACAAATTTGCCCGAAATTTGGTTAATTAACGGTTAAATTTAACTGAGATAACGATCAGGGCAAAATTGCTCCAAATTTAACACTTTTGAGACAAAATTGACCATCGAAAAACTTCCAGAGAAAAATTGGCTCTCATTGAATATTTTCGGGTAAAAATAGCCTTTAACCCCTCTCGATATTATCTCCTAAGTGTCTATTTGGATTAGCAGTAAAAGCTAATTGTGTGGGACTTTTTCTTCAGGGACTATTTCTTCATTTTTTCTTTTGAGTGGGACTTGAATGTAATTGTCCCAAAATTATTTTGATTGTTAAGTGTAAAATTGTTTTAAAAAGTACTTTAGGTGATGGATGCCCATAAAAAAATACTTTAGGGTGTTGGGTAAATCACAAAATACTCTAAGTCACTAAATGCATATGAAAAAATACTTAGATTGGTGAATGCGCCTTAACCCCCTAATAATCTATAAAAGGTTGAACCAATGTCTCCTCTAGTCTGGCTTCAAATACTTTGCCAAAGGCGATTCAAGTTTCTGAAATACGAACATGTTGTCATCGTCTTTATCACTCGTTTTTCCTGCCATGTTAATATGTATCCTTAAACCTAAAACCCAAGAAACTGACGGTGTGTTCGTCGGCTTCGCCGGGGACACCCGTTCTGGCTTCACCAGCCATCTGGAAGCATCTTTTACCCGCTAGGGAATCGTACTCTTCTTAGACAACAAAATAGAGAGAGGGGATAAAATTTTTCCATCACTTTTACAAGCAACCAAATGATCGGTCATCGTTTTCTCAAAAGACTATGCCACTTCAGAGTGGTGTTTGGATGAGTTTGTAAAGATAATGGGGTGCAAGAAGAAAAGAGAACAGATTGTAATCCCTGTTTTCTATAGGATCAAACCTAGTGAGGCGAGAGAGCAATCGGGGGCTTGTGAAGCTGCTTTTGCAGAACTTGAACGATGTTATCGGCGTCGGAGAGTGCGACGGTGGCGGAATGCCATGACAGAAGTTGGCAACCTCTCTGGTTGGAATATCTCCTCTTACGGCGGGTATTATTGTTATACATTTTTGCATGACGAAAATATTTCTTTAAGATTAACGTTGCTTTAATTTGTTACGTTTGTAAGAATTTTAGGAAGTATTTGAATCTTGTGATGGTTTATACTTTATACTGCTTAGTCAACCGCAGCAATGCAATAAAAAAAATTTCATCCGCAGATAATAAAAGAGAGATTGGAAGAGGAAGCTTTTACAGTTTTGAAAGGCGCACTTTGATCCGTCTTTGACATCAGAAATAACTGATCGAGGCCTTGAATAAATCGTTTCATGCATGTTTTGAAAACTAATAGATGCTGGCTATTGTTTTTGTATAGGACAGAGTTTCAGCTTGTTTACAAAATAACAAATGTCGTGAAGAAAAAGATAGAATCAATTCGCCAACGTAACGAGAGAGAGAGAAGGCGGTGCTTCTTTGGATTGTTTTCTTTTTTTTTTCTTTTTTTCTTATTTTAAGTGTTTGTGCGAGGTATAAGATAAATATGTAAGAGAAATTTCATTTTGAATCATGTGAATAAATGCCTTTGGGCTGTCCAATTGTAATCCCAAACAAGCACCCATATTACAACACTGTAATAAGGATGGCCCCAAATTTGAGGTGAAGTAACGCACTACAAAAAAAATCACTTTCAGCGGCGACATTTGGCGGCGACTTTTAATGTCGCCGCTGAAAGTGAGACTTTCAGCGGTGACTTTTAATGTCGCCGCTGAAGGTGTCACTTTCAGCGGTGACACTTTTGTCGCCGCTGAAAGTCAGACTTTCAGCGGCGACATTGTTTTGTCGCCGCCGAAAGTGTGTTTCAGCGGCGACTTTAGTGTCGCCGCTGAAAGTCTTTTTCGAAAATAAAAAAAAAATTTTTTAAAACACTTTCAGCGGCGACTTTAGTGTCGCCGCTGAAAGTCTTTTTCGAATTTAAAAAAAAAAAAATTTTTTAAAACACTTTCAGCGGCGACTATTAAAAGTCGCCGCTGAAAGTGTGTTTTAGCGGCGACTTTAGTGTCGCCGCTGAAAGTCTTTTTCGAAAATAAAAAAAAAAAATGTTTTTAAAACACTTTCAGCGGCGACTTTAGTGTCGCTGCTGAAAGTCTTTTTCGAAAATTTTAAAAAAAAAAAATTTTTAAAACACTTTCAGCGGCGACTATTAAAAGTCGCCATTGAAAGTGAGTTTCAGCGGCGACTTTAGTGTCGCCGCTGAAAATCTTTTTCCAAAATTTAAAAAAAAAAAATTTTTTAGAACACTTTCAGCGGTGACTATTAAAAGTCGCCGCTGAAAGTGTGTTTCAGCGGCGACTTTATTGTCGCCGCTGAAAGTCTTTTTCATATTTTTTTTATTAATATTTTTTAAAAATAATATTTATAAAATTTAAATAATATTTATAAAATTTAAATATTAATTATTAAATAATTCTTTTTAACCTTAATTATTAAAATTATATTATTATTTATTAATATTAGATTTATAATTTTTTATTAAAAATAATATTTATGATATTAAATTATTATTTATTAAGTAATTTTAATAAAAAAATTTTTAAATTTAAATATATCAATATTTTTTTCGTTTTTATTTAATTTTTCATTACTTTTAATAATATTATATTTAATTAATAATTAATTATATGTATATAATTAATTAATTATATGTATGTATGTTTATATATATGATAATATTATATATATATAATAATATGTAATAATATGACATAGGTTCATTCCGGCGCAACTGGTAGAGACTCGCGTACTAAGGCATCGGCTCTCTGAGGTCGCGGGTTCGAACTGGAGGAGAGTCATATGGAGGAATTATGAGGAGGCGACACGTGGCAGCACAGCGAGGCGACATGTGGCAGCACGGGGAGGCGGCACGGGGAGGAGACACGTGGCAATTCTAAATTAAATTTTTTTAAAAAAAATTCGAATTTTTTTAATAAAAAATTTAATTTTTTGAATTTTTTTTTTTTAAAAATTAACACTTTCAACGGCGACAAAAGTCGCCGCTGAAGGTGACTTTCAGCGGCGACTTTTGTCGCCGCTGAAAGTGTTAATTTTTTAAAAAAAAATTCAAAAAATTAATTTTTTTATTAAAAAAATTCGAATTTTTTTAATAAAAAATTTAATTTTTTGAATTTTTTTTTAAAAAAATTAACACTTTCAGAAGTCGCCGCTGAAAGTCACCTTTGTCGCCGCTGAAAGTATACTTTTAGCGGCGACAAAAATTGTCGCCGCTAAAACTTTCAGCGACAGTCGCATAGGCGGCGACTTTTTGTCGCCGCTGAAAGTCTTTGTCGCCGCTGAAAGTCTTTTTTTTTGTAGTGACGGGTGCAGCTGACAAGGCACAACTGATAACTCCAGCCCCAAGCATAGTTCTAGAGGATTACAAATGACTCCCAGAATATTTGTTAATAATAATTCAATACTAAAGACATGTTTTTTCTTTTTTTTATGGGTCCTGCAAGACTTAGATATGGCTAAACGTTATGTTAGTAATGTTTGTGTAAACTATCCCAGGGATAAAAGTGTCTACTTGTATTATTAATCACCAAAAAATATAATTAGTACATATCAGAGTTTATATACACTTCACAACAGTATAAGACCAAAGCTAAACCACAAAACATAACTGGGCCTAATCCCAGTATTAGCCCAGACCCATATACTATTTTCTACACTCCACCTCAAGCTTGGGGCAAAACAAATCTACTGCTCCTAGCTTGTGCATATTTCTATTAAGACTTTCTTTGTTGACAACTTTGGTCAGTATATCAGCCTCCTGATTTGTTGTCTTCACATGTTCTAAACAAATCAGTTTGTCTTGCACCTTTTCTCATACAAAGTGACAATTGATCTCAATGTGCTTTGTCCTTCCATGAAATATGGGATTAGATGTGATGTAAATCGCTGATTTGTTGTCACAATACACATTTACAAGCATAGGAAATACAAGTTTTAGTTCTTTAAGTAAACCCACAAACCATACCACCTCAGAAAACAGCTGATCCTAAGGCTTTGTATTTAGCCTTAGCCGAAGATCGTGTTATAGTAGCTTGCTTCTTTTTTTCCACATAATAAGAGAACCTCCTAGTTTCAATAGGTAACCTGTTACAGATCACCAAGTCGTTCCACAAGCTCTCCAGTCTGAATCACAAAATTAAAACAACCCAGAGATACGCCACCTGTAGAACTTATCAACACTCCACATCCTGGATTCTGCTTCAAATATCTAATGACGTTCAAAGTAGCAGCCATGTGTGACTTTAATGGAGCTTGCATAAATTGGCTCAAGGTCTGCACAAAAAAAGAAATATCAGGCCTCGTGATAGTGAGATAAATCAACCTACCTACCAAAGCTCTGTAACGTTCACTACTACAAAAAAGTAAAGCTGTGGCGCTTATAATTGCATTAACTGTGGCGCTAGAGAAGTGCCACATATCTGGACGCCACTAAAAAAAGCTGTGGCGCTTGGAAGCACCACAACATTTTAAAATCTTTTTTTAAAAAAAATACCCTCCTGTGGCGCTTGTTTGAGGAAGTGCCACAGGAGGGGGGTCCTACTGTGGCGCTTACGTCAGCAAGCGCCACAGGAGACCCCCCTCCTGTGGCACTTTCTCAAACAAGCGCCACAGGAGGGTCCTTTTTTTTATTTCTTCTTCTTCTTCTTCTTTTTTTTTCCTGTGGCCCTTTTTTATGCTTCCTGATTGTGAAGCTTTATATAAAATGAGTGGCTTTCATGTTTATCATCTCCACAAATTGTCAATCTTTCTATGTTATATTTTAACCTATTTTATATATATATATAATTTTCACATTTAAAATTCAAGTTCCCCAACAATAATGTTCTTACATTAATACTCTCCAAAGCTAACATAAAAAATATCACAATATAAGAACTTGATATGTGAACACAGTACATCAACAACTAATTAAGTAAATTAAAAGATTACTAAAAAACGCAAGCTTGTCGGAAAAAAAATTTAAACAAAGCAAAAAGGCAAACGAAACAAGCTAGGTTTTCACTCTTTCCTATTAAATTAGGAACACAAAGGCAAACGTTATATTACGGTTTATCTTGACTAAAAAAAATTTAAACAAAGCAAACTAGAATGAAACAATCTTCTTCTTACAAATTTATTAATTGACCAGCGCAGGGAGTGGGAGACCTCGTTGGTGACACTAACTTGAGTGACGAGTGAGCGTGTGGGTGTGTTTTTTAGTGTGAAGATGATAGGAAATGGAGGGAGGGCGCCGACGGATCCACTAAGAAGATGAGAAAGGAAAAGTAATTTAATGGATGAGAGAGTAGTTGAATAATTAAAGTGGAGTAGTAGTCAAAAAGAGAAGGAATGGGGGACGGACACGGGACTACTAAGCAGGAAATGAAATAATTAAGAGATATACACTATAAATTTGAAATGTTTCCTTTTTTTTTTTTTTAAGAAATGGGCAAGTGTGGCGCCTAACTATTTAGGCGCCACACATTGCCTCATCAGCTGTGGCGCCTAGGCATTAGGTGCCACAGCTGATATATTATATATCATGTGTGGCGCCTAATGCCTAGGCGCCACAGCTGATCTTTGATGCAGCTGTGGCGCATGGTGGGTCAGGCGCCACAACTGCTTGCGTGGCGTCAAGTGTGGCGCCTGTGTAGGTAGGCGCCACACTAGGCCTCCTCAATTGTGGCCCCTAACCTATTAGGCGCCACAGCTGGTACCCAAAAAAAAATTATACAGGTAAAAAATAAAAAAAGGGAAGATGTGACACTTGTTTAAAGAAGTGCCACAAAATGTGCGCCTCCTTTTATCCTTTTTGTAGTAGTGGTTGTGGATTAACTAATAGATCTTCTTTCCTTTCCCTTCCTTCTTCATATGCCAACAACAAATTCTGTGCCATTGGTACATCTAATGGCTTACAACCACTCCTACCAGTATCTGACAATAGGTCTTGTATGTATTTCCATTGGCACAACACTATTCCTTTCTTTGATCTTGCTAATTCTATACTAAGGAAGTACTTCATTGTATCCAAATCCTTGATCTTGAACTGTTATGTAGGAATTCTTTCACTTGTTGTATCCTTCCTACATTACTCCATGTGACAAACAAATCATCCACATACACAAGCACGTCTACTACACCATTTATATATCTTTTAAAGAACAAAGAATAATCACTCTTACTCTGCCGAAAACCCCCTTCAACCAATGCAGTTGTTAACTTGTTATTCCATTGTTTGGAGGCTTGTTTTAGCCCATAAAGTGACTTTCTTAATTTGCAAACTATGTTCTCCCCCTTACTACCAAAACCAGGAGGTATCACCGTATACACTTCCTCGTTCAAATCTCCTTGCAAGAAGTCATTGTGAACATCTATATGGTATAAATTCCAGCAATTTACAGCATCTAGTTTAAGCATAATTCTAATTGTAACCATTTTAATAATCAGGGAAAAGGTCTCATGGTAGTCTATGCCTTCCCTTTGTGTATATCATTTTGCTACCAACCTAGCCTTATATTTATCTATTTCGCCACTAGCTTTATACTTAATTTTATATATCCACTTGCATCCTATGGGCCTTTTTCCTCTAGGAAGACTAACTATTTCCCATGTTTGGTTCTTCTCTAAAGCCTCTATCTATAGACTCATTGCCTTTACCTATTCATTGCTTTTAACCTCCTCCTCATAAGAAGAAGGCTCTATGATAGCATCTACATTACATAAGAGGCACATATGAGAGGGAGAGATATTATTGTAAGTAATGTAGTTATCAATAGGATACAAGCAATTGGTTCTTGGTTTAGAGGAGCTAGAGGTGACTAAGTTGCAAATGTAATCTTGAGACCAAATAGGAGGTCTCCTCTCTCTCGTTGGCCTATCTTCTATCGATATATATGGATCTCTTAGATGGTTTTCATCCTCATCATCATTTTAAATCATATCACAAGTGTTGGGCACATTCTCAACATTATGAGGAATATTTGCATTACAATCAGACCATATACTATTATCATGTAAGCCATTCAAACTGGGTTTAGGGCAAATATTACTTCTAGGGAGATTATTCACAGATTTAGCACAAGTGTCACTATCAAGAAGGTTATTTAAATTAGATTCAAGACAAATATCACCGTTGGGCAAGGTATTTCCAGGCGCCTCAGATTTCACATCAAACCAAAATAAATCCTTTACCTCATTTGCGACTCCCCTTTGGTTAGTGGGTGTGACATCTTTGAAAGTGTGCCTATGTTCCTATAATGTAACATGCCGACTAACTATAATACACTTAGAATGTAAGTTCAAGAGAAAAAAACCCTTCTGATTGTTTGGATAACCTAAGAAGGCATAAGAAATAGACTTGGCTGCCAATTTATCTGAATTAGTAAGGTCAGTAGCAAATGCCAAACAACTAAATACTCGAAGATGGTCATAAGTGGGTTTCTTACCATAAACTCGTTTATAAGGATTTGGTATCCCAAAACTCTAGAAGGCAGATGATTCATTAAATGGGCCACCATTTTAACACACTCTCCTCAAAAATGAATGGGAACATGTGATTGTAGAATGAGCGCCCTAGACACCTGCATCAAGGTTCTATGCTTCCTATCTACTGTACCATTTTGTTCAGATGTATAAGGACATGCTATCTCATGCACGATACCCTTCGATAAAAAATAGGTACAAAGATTAGAATTGGTAAACTTAGTACCATTATCACTTCGAATTCGTTTAACTGAAGAAGCAAATTAGTTAGCAACATATGCCAAAAATTTCTTAATGTGTACACTAGTTTCTGATTTGTGCTTCATAAGAAATACCCAAGAGGCCCTAGAAAAATCATCTACAATGGTGAGAAAATAGGTATGACAAGCATATGTAGGAGATCGATAAGGACCCTATACATTCATGTGTAAAAGTTCAAAACATACAACAATTTTAATAAAACTAAGAGAAAAATGTAGTTTGGTTTGTTTAGCTTGAAAACATATATTACAGCCATCATTCATTAGAACAGAATTGTCATTGACAAACTGTAAGTGTTTCAATACAGAATAGGGGGGATGCTCCAATCTCATGTGTAATAATGGCAAATCATGAAATGAGGAAATAGAATGATCATTATTTGAAACAACATTGACAAAATTCAAAAGTTCATGCTGTATTGTAAGATGTATAATCCACAAACTAATCTACCAGTCGCCTTCATCTTGCCACCCTGAAGGCCCTGTATGGAACAAAAGTTAGGAAAAAAATGTAACAATACAATGTTGTTCCTTAGTTAGACAAGAGATAGATATGAGATTGAATTGGAGTCCTGGAGCATATAGTACATTTTTAAGCATGAATTTATCAGAAAAATTTATTGTGCCTATATGTGTTACTTTTATCTTATCACCATTAGGAAACTTTATATTTCTAAGTGGTCCTGTGTAACTGGTTGTATTACTTAAGAGTGACAAATTGCTAATTAGGTGTGTCATGGCTCCTGAATCTATTACCCAATTAGTGTGTGTGTGTGTGTGTGTGTGTGTGAGTAGGGGGAATAAGCAAACCTGTACCAGTGAGGGCATGAACAGCTGTGTTTGCATCTTCCTCCTTTTTCAAGAACTCAAGTAGCTTCTCATGTTGCTCTTGAGTGAAGGTAGGTGTTACCAAATTGGCTGTATGTGTGTCCCTTTCACTGTCACGCAAATTGTTACCATTATCTTAAATGTTATTCTTGTTCCTATTTCCTTTAAAGTCAGTAGGAAAACCAATTAGGTGCCATCACCCTTCTTTAGTGTGGCCCTTTCTACCACAGTGCCCATAGTCCATACCTGTATCTGTTCTGCCTTTTCCTCTCCCGCATCCCTTTGCTTTAGCTTCCGTGGCAATCCAGTCAACAGGGGCATCCTTAGTTGTGCTAACAAGATGCTTTTGAGCTTCATCTTTGGATATCATGGCAAAAGCCTTATTCATACTCGGAAGAGGGTACATAAGAAGTATTTGACTACGTGCAGCTCCAAAATTGTCATTAAGACCCATTAAAAATTGGATGAGTTTCAGTTGTTGAATTGCCTCTACATAGGCCTTTGACGTGGGACACTGATAGGAAGGAATTGGGAATAGGGCATATTGTTCTTCCTATAATTCGTTCATTTTTGTATAATAGGTTGCAACAAACAATGAATTCTGACGAAGAGAGGCAATTTCTCGGTGCAAAGTGAAAATTCTTGAACCACTGACCTTATCATACCTCTCTTTCAAATCCTTCCATATCTAATGTGCCTTCTAAAAATAAATGACACTGTTGGCTATCTCTTTGGACACGGAATTAAGCAACCAAGAAAGTACTATTGCGTTGCAATGTTCCCATTGATCCTTTAACCCATTCGTTTGAGCCTCCTTTGTACATTTTCATCCACAAAAACAAGTTTCTGCTTCCCTTTAAGGGCAACAGTCATAGCCCAGCTCCAAGTAGTGTAATTATTGTTGTCGGAGAGAGTCTGTGAAATAATTCCCGTTCGTTGAGTATTTGAGGGATGGAGATAGAGAGGGTGAGTAAAAGAGATAGAGATGACGGAATCATCGCCGGTTTGATTTTTGCTATGGTGAAACTTACGTGCAAGAAATTGTTGAAAAACATCGATGAAAGCAATGGCACAAACCCCCTGGTGAATGGAATCAAGGATGTAGCAGCTGTGCAAACAAGGATTACTACTACAAAAAGGTTGAAAGGTGGCGCACATTTTGTGGCACTTCTTTAAAGAAGTGCCACAACTGCCTTTTTTTTCTTTTTTCTTTTTTTATTTTATTTTTTTAAAATTTTGGGTACCAACTATGGCGCCTGGTGGACCAGATGCCACAGCTGGTAGGCCCAACTGTGGCGCCTGCCAAGGCAGACGCCACAATTGGGTGCTTCCTACCAGCTGTGGCACCTGAAAAATTAGGCGCCACAGCTGGTTGTATAATAAATAAATAAATAAAAATTTACCAGCTTTCCAGGCACCATAGCTTCTTCTATATTAATAAAAAAAGAAGAAGGCTAGCTGCCTCGTGCCTTTATAGTTCTAAAACCTTGTAGTTTTAGGCACAGGTATTCCCAAAAAAAAATAAAAAATGGACTAGCTGTAGCGCCTGAAAATCCAGGCGCCACAGCTGGTTCTATTCAATAAAAAAAATTTGGCACATGTATTCAAAAATAAAAAAAATAAAAAAAAATAAAAAGGGACCAGCTGTGGCGCCTGGATTGCTGGTCTATTATATTACAATACATGGCGCATGTATTCCCACAAAAAAAAGGGACCAGCTGTGGCGTCTAGAAATCCAAGCGCCACAGCTGGTTCTATTAAATAAAAAATAAAATTTGTTAAATGTTCAACTTATATATATAAAAAATGTTTTTGACCTTTTTAATGGATTACACTATCCACTTCCCACCAATCACAGTTCCCCCCACTCTCACTCTTATCTTTTTTCCCCTTCCCGCGCAGTGGCCCCCTTCCTTCTCTTTTAATTTATTTTGATTCATCCCACTTTAATTATTCCCTCCTCTCTCACTTTCCCTTTTCATCTACACTACAGCTTCTTGCAGTGGACGACCGTCGCCCCCTCCCTCCATTTTCTATCATCTTCACACTTAAAAACATACCCACATGCACACACATCTTAATCTATCATCGAATCTACTTCTTTGTTTTTTTTCAACTGCCATCCCCACTCCTCCTCCTCCTCACTCAAGATTGCGACACCAACGGGTAACGTGGTCCCCCACTCCACTGCACTGAACAATTAAGCTCGTAAGTTCAACGTGCTTCTTCCTTTTTTTTTTAATTGGCATATAATTTCTGCAATTTTTTATTTCAAATTGATATCTATGTTCTAATCTGTGTTTAAAAAGTGGAGAATATATATAATATTTCAAAAGAAGTTATCCAAAAAAATTAATATTTCAAAAGAAAAGAAAAACCAAAAATGGACCATGTCTCGTGATGCCTTTAGCATGTTGATAAAAGATATCTTTACATATCCGGAGTACTTGATTTCAGATTAGGCTTAAGCAATTTTAACATTTTTTGCCTGAAAAAATTTTTAATTTCAAAAAACCTTATTTTAGTAATTTAAAAGAAAATAGTCTAGTTCATACGCATGATTAAGAAAAATATAATATTTGTATCATAATATAAGTTTCTTTAGCTTAACTTTTTTGCCAACAGTTTCTAGTTTAACACTGGCCTCAATATCTTCAATTTTGAAAATAAATATGGACAATTAATATTATTTTGTAAATTAAAATAAAACAATTTCTTTAGCTAAATTTTTAAAATTTTTTTAAAAAAATTTACCCTCCTGTGGCACTTGTTGGAGGAAGTGCCACAGGAGGGTATTTTTTTAAAAAAAAAAATTAAATGCTGTGGCGCTTTCAAGCGCCACAGCTTCTTTTAGTGGCGTCCAGATATGTGGCACTTCTCTAGCGCCACAGCTAATGCAATTATAAGCGCCACAACTTTACTTTTTTGTAGTAGTGGATGTCGCAGTGGTGTTCAACAGAAGGAGGATAATGGCTGGGAAACGGTCGACCACAATCAGAATCATAGAGGCCATTGAAGGTGGTTAGGGCTCAAGATTTTGGCAGTTCTCAAGATCGACTGTATCACAGACCATGAGCGTGTACTAGTGATAGAAAGAAAACTGGGTTTGAGATTTGTGTCTTGTGTCAACAAATGCTCCAACTTGGGCTGGGTTCAAGGGCTTCAATTTGTGTCACAAGCGGATCTTGGGTTATGGCCCAAATCTTGAATGAATAGGTGATCAGTCCAAACCTTGTTTTAAGCAGTTCTGGGTTTGCGGACCAATTCTTGGTTGTTCTTTCTTGTAAAACCAAGGTTATGATACCATGTAAACTATCCCAGGGATAAAAGTGTCTACTTGTATTATTGATTACCAAAAAATATAATCAGTACATATCAGAGTTTATATACACTTCAAAACAGCATAAGACCAAAGCTGAACCCCAAAATGTAACTGGGCCTAATCCTAGTATTAGCCCAGGCCCATATACTAATTTCTACAGTTTGTATTTGTATGTAGTTTATGCATCTATATCCATTTGCGGTTTGTTTTGGATGTTTAAATTGTTTCTATGATGCAATATAATCACTGCACACTCACAAAAAAATTGATTAATTAATAAAACCACTAAATTTTTATTAATGTAATAAATTTTCAAAATTAAAATATCATCAAATAATTAAGTTTGCCTAGCATGCCAATCATGAATGCGTTTTTATTTCTTCCTATTCCTATTTTAAGGCATCTCCAAGCAGGCTGATTAACCATGAGTATCTCGATTATAATCAAAAGCTACACTGAGGTTCCAGCAAAGGTAATATAATTGTGAGTGTAAATAGAAAAAAAAGTTAATGTGCAAATTTATTTTGAAAGTTTTCGTGTACGTGCAATGTTACTTTAGAAGTTTTTTTTAGATTCAATATTATTCTAGAAGTTTAAAATCATAACAATGTCACCCTTTTTTTAACCACCATTTACTTTGACCGATAATTTTGGCCACAATTGCTTACATGGCAGCCACATACATTCTAACTTTTCCATCTCTTCATCACACATCATCCTCTCTCTTCCTCATTCACCCTTTTCATGGCTCTCCCTCATGCAAATTCACACCTGTTATCACTCTTTTCATTATTCTCTCTTTTCTTAGCCATTCATGCCAAAATTGATATCAATCCTTCACATCTCTTTTCTTAGGTGGTATTTTCATAATAAATACATTAATTACTCTTAACATTTCACAGAATATATATCTTATGAGTGGAAATATAATTCTTCTAGTATACTTTATAAGGTCGTTGTCTGGTTGGAGAAGAACTTCGAATTTCATTTAACATTAACAAATTTTAGCGCCATAATTTTGAATTTCAAAATTAATTAGTAATAATTATAAAACCACTACAAATGTTAATGCCAAATTTTCAAATTTTATTTCCAGCCCAACATAATTTTTGGTAGAAAAATTTGGGCCACATTTGTAGTGTGGTTGAATAACCTTTACAAAAAATATTTAAGAAGAAGTTTAAATCCCACAAAACTAAAATGACAATTGTCGTGGTAAAACAATTGCCACAATATGCTCCTATAAAGACTAATCTACAAATGCATATCAGTAGCAGTTGTGTTGCCATGTGTATTAGTTTTGTGGAATCGATACAAAACCACTTGCCATGGTGTGTTTTGTAGTGGTTTTTTCAACCACTATGCAGTGCGTTTGTAGCGTTATAAACTATTAGAAATGTCCCATTTTAACCACTATAAAACCAAGATTTTTTTCAGTGTTAAATCTATATTTACTTTTATCGCTAAACTAGTTGATTAGAACTGACCAAAAAATTGAATTATTAGAATAAACGGTAACTTAATTATAAAATCTACTCATATTTTTTTCTATTACGCATGAAAAATAATAAACGTACTAGATCAATTTATTTTCTTTTTTTTTTATTTTAATTTTGTGATATGTGAGAGGAAGAAACGTACTAGATAGTAGATAAATTTTCTAAGGAAAAATTTTATTATGGGACCACAAAACCAAATTTATTTCAGTCAAGGATCACTAAATTCTGAGATTTCACTATAGGATCCAGGACCAAAATGAAATTAAGTTTTTTAGGTAAAAAGATAATAATTCCCCGTGCTTTATTTTTTTTAAAAAAATGTTTGATCGTCACCGGAGATCTGGTGATCGGTCACCAGATGTCAAAGCTCTGGCGTTGATTGGCTGAAGCTCCAACCACTGGAAGTTAATGCGTTATTCATAGGAGAATTCTACTTGTTCGTGAGGAGTAGAACACTGGCAAATGCGACCGATTAAATTTGTGTTGTTCATATGTTTAATCCTACTTGTTCATGAAAAGCTGGACACTTGCAAAATGAGACTTGTTCGTTTTCTTGTTAACATATTAATTTGTGTTGCTCATATACCTATTTGACTTATTTATGAGGAGCTTGACACTTGCAAATGAACAACAAAAATTTAACAAGTTCCATTTGCAAGTGAAATATGAATATGAACAACATAAATTAATATGTTAACAAGAAAATATAGGATCATGAATAAATCCCATTTATAAGTATTCTACTCTTCATGAATAAATCTTTATAAGGATTTTACTCTTCATGAACAAGTGAAATCCTCCAATGAACAACACATTAATTTCCGGTGGTTGGAGCCTTGGCTGGTCGATGCTGGAGCTTCGATGGCCTACTGGCGGTGGCTCGGCTGGTCCTCTATTGCCGGAGCTCAGGTGATGATCAAACCTTTTTAAAGAAAAAATAAAGCAAGGGGCATTATTGTCTTTTTACCTAAAAAACTTAATTTCATTTTGGTCATTAATCTTATAATGAAATTTTAGAATATTTTGGTTCTTGAATAAAATAAATTTGATCTTGTAGTTCTTTAATGAAATCCCCTTTGTTTATTTTTTTGGTAAGGTGTGCATGTATGTGGGCTAGAGTTGGGAAAACGGGCCAGCCCACGGTTTTGCGGGCTGGCCTGCCCAGCCCGCGGGCCACGCGGGTCGGACCCGTGCAGCCCGCACTTCTGCGGGTTGGCATTTTGCCAACTCTAACCCGCAATGTGCTGGTTGCAGGCCAGCCCGCGGGCCTGCATATTTTTTTGAAAAAAAATCCTATTTTTTAGAGATAGTCGAAAATACGAGACACATATGTATGAGTTATTAAATTTACTTTTCTAGCATTAATCATTCCTCTTATAAAAATTTAAAAACATAATTCACAATTTAAGAGATAAAGTTATTAAATTTGTCAAAGTTTATAAAAAAAATATAAACCCATCCTCAAACAACCAAAATATAATAATTTTGTTTAAAAAAGAAGGGAAGAGGCTAAGATATTTTCTCTTTGATTTGGAAGGTGCCAAGATAGGAGTGGACAACTTATAAATATTGTGAAATTATTATATGTAAAAAAAAAAATTTGCAGGCCAACCCACGGGCTGGCCGGCATTAGCCCGCGGGCTATGCGGTGTGAGCCTGTGCGGCCCGCACTTTCACGGGTTGGGATTTTCCCAACCCTAACCTTGTCCCAACCCGCAGGCCCACGGGTTGAGCCCGCAAGTTGGACCCGTTTTACCGGCTCTCTAATGTGGGGGGTTTGTTTTCTTGGAGACGTACAAGACCTATTTTCAAAGTCATTAAAGAATTGAATTATAACAAAAATGAAATTAAAATATGAAACATAAGCTGAAGGAATAAAAGAATAATTAACGGGGACCACAACTTTATAGAATACCCAAGCCATTGACTTGTCTGTCAATTCTTTGTTCTCACTGTTAGGAAGTAGTGTGACAGCCTGAGTTTCTGTTGTAACTACCTTGACAACTGTACGGTTAGCAGTGATAACAACTCTGTAAATTATAACTTCTTAACTTGAAGCTTGATTATAAATAAGATCAAAGTAGGCTCAGCAGATTAAGCCTGTCAGAGTATTCATTTCATTGTTCTCTCTCTTTCTCCCTCTCGGTTATTTTATTCATCAGAAAAAGTTTTTCAGGTGAAAGCATCCCTGGAGATCGAAGACTTTCACGCAAAACAATTTGTTATGGCATCAATGAGTCGCTTATGCTCAAGTGGTAGTGAAGCCACACATGTACTTGCAAGAGTGTGTGTGTGTATATATATATGTATGACTCTAATCATTCAATGAAACATGAGCAATTCATTTTCTTTTCAATATTTTTTCAATATTTTTGTAAACAAATGTAATTAGATTAATATGAAGAAGATGAAGAATCTTGTATTAATCACATAAGAGTAACATGTTTATCCAAACTATAACCCACTTGGGTTTAACAATAATCATCCATTACGTAAGGGTGATTAACAACTAACCTCAACTCTAGGGATTTAAGAGGGACTTCCCTCTTTAGAGAGAGACTCACATTAAACTCTCTCATGGTATGGATCTAACTATCTAACAACCCAAACACATTAACAATGACCATTTATATACATTAGGGTCTCAACCAACTAATTACTCATTTAATTTCACCTTAATATTTTTAACACGCCCCTCAAGTTGACGCCTTTTAAACTCATATAAGTATCAACTTACAACACAAAAATACAGGGGTAAAGTGAATTAAATTGAACAGCTTTCAATTCACAAAAATAATACAAAGATTTCTTCAATTCACAACATTCTTCTCCCTATCTACAATATTGCTGATTCACTTCTGAAAGGCTTCAATCTAAAAGCTCCCAATCACCTCCATGTCCTTCTTGTCTTCAAACTTAGCCCTTACGGGCCTGTTTGGTACGCTGGAATTGAAGGAGGTGGAAATGGAATTGGAGCTCAATTCCATCTTTGAGTTTGTCTGGTACAATTGAATTGGCTCTCAATTCCAATTCCATGAGGAAGCAATTGATGCCAAATCCACCCATTTGAATTCCACATAAAAACCTAAGATTAGTAAATCCATGTGGGTGGATTTCCATTTTGCCCTTACCCTCTTTTTTATGTTTTAGGCCACACCCAGCATTTACCCCACTGCCACAGCAAGCACTCACCTCCGATCGCGACCTCCAGCAACCTAGTGATAGCGACCTCCGGTAACCCAAGACGACGACCTCAGGCAAGGACAGACGGCGACCTTCGGCAACCTATGATCGCGACCTTCGACTTGCAAACCTCGTCAGATCTTCATCCTCTCCTCCCACCATGATAGCTCTCTTCATCCTCTTTGGTAACCCAGGACTGAGGCGGGATAACCTCTTACGATGACAGCGACCTCCTACTCAGATACGTGCGAAGAGTTCACAAGTGCAGAGGAGGAGGAGTCGAGCTATGCCAATGGAGCTCATTGAGCTATGCCCATCAGATCTGTGCGAAAAAGCTACTCAAAGAAGGAAGGGAATGATGTCTGGTTGGAGAGGAAGAAGGAGAGGGAGGAGAGAGAACGATGTTGGGAAGGTGTTCTTTTTCGCAGATGAAGATAGGATGGGTTGATTTGGGAAGGTTTTTTTTTTTAATTTAGGAGGGTATTTTGGTCTTTTGATGTAAAAATTAAGTCTAATTTCCATGACAATCTAAACATACTTTTAAAACCCATATCCATTTCCATATCCATCAATTCCATCATACCAACGGACCCTTAATGAAACAACCTCTAGACCTGAAAGTACCAGAACACCTCCTTATAGAGAAACGCCCACAAAATGTTCCTAGGAATGCTGAAAAAGAGTTTATGATATGCTCCTGGCTTCCTAAGACTTGCATTGAGACCTCATCTTCATAATAGATGAGCATAGCAGCATCCTGACCCTTTTGGAGTTCTTTCCATTAAGTTCTCCTTTCCATACTCCTGCTCTGCAGCCTCAGTTAGGTTTATAATTTGTGCAACCCTCTTGTTTACAGCTTCTTGGGTTCTCCACTTCTCCCATCACCAACAATTGTTGAAATATCTTTAGTAAGCTCCACCTTGAGACTTGGCCCTGAACTCTCTTAGTCTATGATATTGCTGCTGCAGGGAATTGTTTGAAAATGACAGGTGCATCATCCTTGTTCTATTAAAGCATTGATGAACACTTATGCTTGCTAAAATGTATCAATATCAACAAGATTCTGTACAGTCCTTTAACAATAACTGCAGGACTGGATATCAAAGGCGTTACTGCTGAAATCCAAAAAGGACAAAGGCACTTCTCTAGTGCCAAAGGTGTTTGCTGCTGAGTATTCTTTGACTTGCAAAATCTCTGAGCATCAAAAGCCATAAATAAGTCTCATAGAAGGAGTAACATTGGGTTTTAAAATTGGTCCATCAGATCATGGACACTTTCCAATTATAACAGAGAGCAACTCTATTAAACTCAGCAGCCTCATGCTTTTAGTAACTGATCAGCTGCCACCCTTGGTTTTTTTTCCTTTCTGCCTCATCAATCTCGGACTCAAAAAGATACCCACAATAGTCACCCTTCACCTTGTTGTAGAAAACAATGGCTTCTCCCTGATGAAGCATATGGGATCAGATGCACATCAATTATTGTTAGAATGGTACTGCAAATCTTGGATGGTTCCTCCTCGACCCCGTGGCGATAACTCTTGAGCAATTTAACATTTAACACATTTCCCTTTAGAATCATACACTGCCTAACTGGAAGGAAAAAAAACAAGCTCCACAGTTGAAATAGAGAGGATGCCAAGGGCGCGAGACAGAGAACGTGACAGAAGATCTCATGGTGAATCATCATCCGGGGTAGAACCAAAAATCAATCGACTGATGAAGATCAAGTTTGGCGCACTAATAAAACTACTTACAAGACCGTGCTCTGAAAGTAATCTATTCGACGCCCATAGATTAAGGTTGTCTTCGTAGCGAGCCACGACTAAATATCGCCCCTATCACAGCGGATGCAAGGGACAGCAAGGTCACCGGACACCAAACTATAAATCCCGCAGCGAAAAATTTGTGAGTGGTGATCTTGCAACAATAATCGAATAAAGTTTCACGAACTATGAACCCTGTACTCTGCCGTAAACTTCGGCGGAGATTCGAAGCGCCGACGACGGACCCACAGAAGATCGGATCTTGAAAGAAAAAACGGCGTGAATGCTTCTTGATTATCGGCCTTGGAGGAATCAGACTTGGGTGATCACCAAAATGGCGTCAGATCACTTTCTTAGCGTGTATTTAGAACAACGATAGGAAAAATGGAATTTCTCAATTTAGCTTTTGGTAATTTTATTTTTAGTAAAAGCTCGATTGTGTAATGTGATTTATGTTTAGAACAGCGATTGTATAAATGACTTTTGTAAAAGTAAAACTTATTTGAATTGACTTAAGCACAAGTGATTTTTGTGATAATAGTAAGAGAGACTGGGTGAAAAAATATTTTAAAGGGTTAAAAACACCAAAAAATAGTTTAAAATAATTTTTGGAATTGAAAAAGTACATTAAGAATAAAATTGCAATCAGTCCGATAACACACTGGGTACAGTTGAAAAAATATTTTAAGGGTTAAAAGCACCAAAAAATAGTTGAAATTAATTTTTGTAACCGAAAAAGTACATTAAAGATAAAATTGCAATCATTCTGATAGCACACTAGACACAACTGGAAAAATATTTTAATCATTCTCACTCTCCCCAAATGCTAAATCAGTAAAATCTCCAATGTTGAGTTTATGATATAAGCTATTTTGGTAATCACAAGCTCAATTAGCAATTGGGGACTCCAAATGCTCTATCTTTTTTTCCCCAATTGCCAATAGAAGTGGCTTTTTTTACCATCTGACTTTTGAAAAAGGTAGGAAAAAAAGTTAGATTGTAAATGTTATTTGTGTTTGGATTAGCGGTGGCGGAAGTGACTTTTTTTCTAACCTTGAACCTGTTTGGATTAGAGTTTGAAAAGCCCGTTTAGATAGAAAATGACTGAAAAGGGTATGAATCTTATTGAATACTATATATATATATTATTTGTATATATTATGATAATTAAAGTTAAAAAACATATATAAAATTTGATAAAATAAAAAAATAATTTATTATTTGAAAAAAAAAGAAAAATACAGGAAAATACTTAATTAAAAATGGATAAATTTATAACATATTTAATGAATTAATTGTAACTTTTTATCTTCCATCTTTAATTAAAGCTCTTATATTATAGATGGTTGAGTAGTTGAAGACTCATTTAATAGAATTAATATTTTGAGGATTAGAGAAAATTATAGAAAAGGACCCCGGAATTTATGAAAATTACAAGTGAATGAAGAAAAGGGACCAAAAAAATCACAGAAAAGAACCCAAATGTTTCATAAATTACAGTTACCCTACAAATATTTCAAAAATTTTCACTTTAATTCTTCTTTGAGAACTTTTGAAATTTGCAGGCAAGTCCCTGATCAAAGCCTAATTTGATCAAAGCTTCATCTTCTTCATTAAAACAGAGCCCCGAAATGAAAACAAAGCAAAGATGAAGACGCGAGCCGTGCCTGCTCAATTTTAACTCTTTTCATGAAGTAGCTCACCGCGCAAGGAAGGAGAGGAAAAGCAGCCAACCTAAGCTTCTTCACTCAGAGGTTGAGTTGCAGAGCACCGGAAACAGCCGAGCTTCTTTCATCTATCTCCACTTTTAGTCTTCTTCCTCCACCGGTCATCATTTATTCCCTTAAGTCATCCTTCATCTCCTCCCAATCTAAGTTGTGGCGGAGTTGTACCAGACGCCGACGGCTCACCCTGAGCTTCAAACACCCACCTGAGCACAAAGGATCAATTGCGAGAAGGAGGCTGGCCCACCTACGTGGTGTTGCTGTGCTCATCGCGGGAGAGAAAAGTAAGGAAAAAGAGCTTCTTCCAGAAACCACGTTGATAGGAGAAGCCCAGTGGCCGCAACTGCCTTCCCAAACGGTCCAAATCACGGTCTTGTCTACTGCCGCGCGTTTTTGCCTCCAAACGCTCTACTAAACAGGCTCTTAAACTTCTGTCTTCTAAAACAAAATGGACTTCAAGAACCCATCAGAATGCAAAAATTGGGCTTCAACACCTGGGCTTAACAACCGGGTTCATGATACCATGTAAACAAATGTAATTAGATAAATAATACGAAAAAGATGAAGAATTTTGTATTAATCACATAAGAGCAACATGCTCATCCAAACTATAACCCACTTAGATTTAACAATAATCATCCCTCACTTGAGGGTGATTAACAACTAACCCTAATTCTAGGGATCTAAGAGGGACTTTCCTCTCTAGAGAGAGACTCACATTAACCTCTCTCATGGTGTATATCTAACAACCTAAACACATTAACAATGACCCTTTATATGCATTAGGGTCTCAACTAACTAACTACTCATTTAATTTCACTTTAATATCTCTAACAATTTTACAGGTAAGGGTACTGCTTCTGGAGAGAAGCATGAGGTGTTCATAAGCTTCAGAGGATATGACACTTGCATAACCTTCACAAGACATCTCTACTCAGCTTTCACCAGGCATGGCAACAGAGCCTACATCGACCACAATCTGGAGAGAGGAGACAAAATATCAGCCACTCTTCTTGGGGCTATCGAGGATTCTCAGCTTTCTATCATTGTTTTCTCTGAGAACTAGGCAGATTCCAGGTGGTGTTTGGATGAGCTTTTGAAGATAGTTGTGTTCAAAAAAGAAAAAGCATATAATAGTACCAGTTTTCTATAAGGTAGATCCAAGCTCTGTACGTGAGCAGACGGGAAGTTAAGCAGAAGCATTTGCAATACATGAACATAATTGTAAGGAAAACATAAAGATGGTCCAGTTTTGGAGGCATGCTTTGACTTAGTGTGTGTTTGGCAAAGCTTTTTTTAATAGCTTCTGGAGAAAAAGTGAAGAATAGCTTTTAGAGAATAGATTATGAGAAGAATAGATTATGAGAAAAAAGTGATTTTGATAAAGTAAGAGTGTTTGGATGTTATGGTCAGAATAGCTTTTTTCATGGTCAAATTACTAAAAAGGACATTAGGTTTTTTAATAATTACATGTAAGGGATAAATTTATATTATATGCATTATTAAACATTTAATGTTTAATAAATTCAAAAAAATTTGAAATAAATTTTAAAAAATTTATAATAATAAAATTAGTCAAATATACAATATCAAAAAATATATAAAATTATGAATTAAACTGAAATTTGATGTAAATTTAAATGATTAAATATATACTTTAATCTATAAAAAATGATGAATTTAAAAATAAATATTATATTTTTATAAATGGAGGGAAATGAATTTGGTCCGTGATATGAAGCATTAACAAGGAGCCAACAATTGGCAGGAAAAAACAAAAAAAGGGGCCAACGGATTCCTGACGTTGATAATTGTGAAGAGTGATGATGCTTTTATTAGTGATAGAGAAAAAGAGAAAGAGAGAAAGATAAAGCTCAAAAAAATAGATTCTTCCCAAACCAAGGTTTGGGCCTCCCAAACCATGGTTTCACATGCAAAATGGATTCTGAAAAAATTGTGAGTGTTTGGATGAATTTTTTCCAAACCATGGTTTGACCTCAAAAACAATTTTTTTAATTGCATCCAAACACTCTCTTAAGCTTCTATTTATTCAGGCTTGCATAGCAACATCTACCGGTAATGTTACGTACCATAAAGATGGTAAAGAGCTGAACAATCATCTAAAGAGGAAATAAATATCATAAGGAATCTGAATTCATTGCTCACATCAAACTGCTATAGTGATGTTAATTTATACAGGTGTACTGTGATAGAGTGGTCAAGAATAATAGACATTTAGCCCTATCTAGAAGGATATGCAATACAAGACTACATTGGGCTATAACTCTATGTATTGGGCTTCTTGTAATTGAGCTTATTTTCTGCTTCAACCATAACCCCTCCCCGCAAAAGAATAAACTTGTTGTAAAATATGAATATTTTAGTGGGTTTGTCAAAAAAACAAGTCCCACATTATTTGGAAGTAAGAGAATACAAGCCTATATATATCACTACACTATCTTGGACTTGTAAAGAGACCTAGACGAGTGGTGGGCTTACCCGTATAATAACGGGCCACTGAAAGGCAGACGTAGTTGAAATTCGACGATGTGTGCGCGAGTTAAACGTGGTAGTGGCACTTTTCATTGATGGAAATGAAGGGCATATACCATATCTTGATTTGTGATAAGTCTCACTCTATCTCAGCTGCGGAAAGATGAGTATTAACATTCAAACATAACCGTTTATTATCTTTCTCTCTTTACAATACATATATTCATTCCCTTGCCATATTTTTTAGGTTTTCAAGGTCAAGAAAGAGTTATTGTTGGAAAGATATCTAAATCATCACTCTAGCTAGTTTAACTCTCATGTTATGGTTTAATCCCAACTAGCTAAAACTGTTATCCCATGATGTCTCCATTCTGTTTTGTTTAGACTGAAAACACGCAATTGGCCAATATGGAGCTAGACATGAACAAGCGTCGTATTGTTAGTTCTAATCATTTTCTAATAGTCCATGTCTATCAAAGTATTTTACTTTTAGCCTTATTATCGGCTGCAACCCATTATAATTCTTGTATTATTTCCTCTGTACTGATGATGATGATGATCATAATCTGAGATACATATATCCTCCGCCTTAGTTTAGGCCAGATTCCATATATTATTCCCTTTTCATGTTTTTTTGTCCTGTACACTCACACCTTTTCCTGTGGACTGGGCCTTTTTTTTTCCAGTTGCCCAAGGTATCCCTATAGCCGGTAGCCATGAGACTAATCCCTCATCCCAGGGTTAGCGCACTAAGCGGTAAGGGGTGCTTTCCATTCACAAGAGTTAGGAATCGAGCCCCCAACCACTTGCTTAAGGGACAAGATGCTAAACCATCACTCTCACCCATCGTGGTTACTAGGCCTTTATTTTGGCCCAAGCGCTTCTTTCTTTCTTTCCTTGGTTTTTTTTCCCGAATTAAAGGGACAAACACAAAAAGTGTGTTTGGATTAGCTTTTAGAAAATAACTTTTGGAGAAAAAGTGATAAAAATGATTTTGGAGAATAAATTTTGAGTAGAACATGTTAGAGCAAGCGTTTCACCCAAGAGGGGGGGTGAATTGGGTGATACTAAAATTTTGTTGCAAATATAAAAACTTGATGGTAAATATAAAGCAGTAAAGAGTAAGGAGAAATATCACCGAAGTGTACACCGGGAGTTATACTGGTTCGGCCACAACCGCTTTGACCTACGTCCAGTCCTTAGAGTTTCTCTGAGAGTTTCACTATAACTTCCAAGATTCAGTGGGTTCTTGGCACCTCAGTACAAGCAAGTTCCTTCGCCTGGACACTCACTCCCCCTTACAAGTTGTAATCCAATCCCAACTCAAGGTTTCACAAGCTTAAGTTACCTCAATAACAAATATTGAGTTTGAATGAAATATCTCTCTCACAGAGTGAGTAAGAATCACTGAAGCATAGAGTTACAAGTATTATGCAAAACAGAGTAGTGAACTTGATAATGCGTTCGTGTGTGTGTTCTTGTTCTATATCTCTGTTTGGATGTTCCCGTATATATAGATGTGTTGGTAGTGACCGTTGGAACATTTTCTTCTCGCTCGTTAGAGTGTGCGTAGCCACTGTTGACTTTTCCAATATTTGAAAAATATCCGTTTGCAGTAGGTAGTGTTTGAACGTTGCATTTGACTTTCCTTATTTGGTAAGATCTCTTCATTGTTTATCTGTGGATATACTAAGAATACTAATATAATGAAGGGTTAATCACATAGGAACCAAATCAAAGAATGTTGGAATGAATTCTCAAATTCTGAACTTGCATACTCGAGTAGTTACTCGATCATTCATTAAGTTTACTCGAGTACTTACTCGAGTATCATCGTGAGAGTAATAATAAACTGCAAGTTAATAAAGGAACATTACATTACTCGGGTAGTGCATGGAGTAAACAAATTTACAAACCTTTGGAAATACCTGTTTACTCGGGTACTTACTCGAGTATGGCACACTTTTGTTCATAGGTTACTCGAGTAGCAACTCGAGTAATCTCTCAGATAAACTTTTGGTTACTCGATGCTTTACTCCAGTAATGTTGGCAGGATTTCAAGGCCAAGAGCACTTCAAGTTTGATTACCTTGTTACTTGGGTACATACTCACTACAAAAAAAAAGGTATTTTGTAGCGGTGCAATTGTAGCGGTTGTATTAAACCGCTACAAATTATGGTATTTGTAGCGGTTCTCACTTAAACCGCTACAAATTTGTAGCGGCCAGTTTTTTTGTAGCGGTTTCCTAAAAATAACCGCTACAAATTTGGCGCGAAATTCCCGCTAAAACTTGTAGCGGTTCTTTTGTAGCGGTTAATGCACACAAACCGCTACAAAATACCAACCACAGGATTTTGTAGCAGTTGTAGGGGCAATAACCGCTACAAAATACCAAAGGTCAGAAGTTTGTAGCGGTTATGCCCCTATAACCGCTACAGAATTTAAAGAGTCCCGACATTTGTAGCGGTTCTAAGCAATAACCGCTACAGACTTTCAAACGTTGTGAACATTTGTAGCGGTTATTGTAGAACCGCTACAAATTTAATTATTTGTAGCGGTTATAGTAGCGGTTATTTTAATAACCGCTACTAATATCTGGACTATTTAAGCCACCTCCTCCTTCATTTCTCCTTTTGCCCATTTTGTTTCCTGAGGTTTCTCTGAGTGATTTCTTCGAGATTTGAGCGTTCAGACGTCTCTATAGGAGTTTTTGCTCGGTATTTCTCAATATTTGCACTTGAGGTACGTATATAACACGTATTTTATTTATATTTGTATTTTTATTATATTTTTGTATAATAATGTGACTAATTTTTTTTTAATTTGTACAGTTGATATGGCTTCAGGACAGGATAAGGGGAAGGGGAAGGCCCCTGAGGTCCCCAGACCGAATTTACGGGGTGCCAGCAGCCGGGCAGGGGGCAGAGGGAGGGGGCAGCGCTAAGGCAGGGCTACCGCGGCATCTCAACCCAGCCCCCCACAGGCACCGCCGACGATCCCACATGCGACGACTGTACCAGAGGTGCCTGAGGTGGAGGGGACAGATATTAGCGTTGAGGACTTCCTCAACGAAGAGGAGTTCGAGATCCCGATTAGTGGGTTCAGGGAGATGGAGCAGTTCCTCGATGAGGAGGACGCTCGGGAGCAGAACAACCCACGAGGGTCGTCTTCGCGGTCCACTGGGTTTGAGGTGCAGATCGAAGGTAAATTACTTTTTTAATTTAGTAAGTTATTTATTTAAATTTGAAATGTTAACTTTGAATTATAATTTATCTAACGTGCGGTCAACTGTGCAGATGAGCAGGGGAACGTGTCGACGAGGAGGCTGGATGTGGCCGGTCTGAACAGCATGGACCGGTCCCTGCGAGTTATAGTGCCGTGGAACGAGGGCACTGACCAGCCGATCCACAATGGGGGTCACCTGCTCAACCGCTTCCTGAGCGACCTGTGATCGAATTGGATGCGGTTCCCCCTTCACTTCCCGACGTGGAGGCACATTCCGAAGGGGCCGAAGGACCAGGCTTGGGAGGAGGTGGTTCAGGTAATTAAAACTATTTAATTAATATTTTTTTAATTAATTCTATTTAATTATTTTTTTTAAATTATGGTTTTTATAATTATTGATATTTAAATGTATTTTTTTCAGCTGCGGTTTGCCGTTCGGGCCAACCGGAAGAGGTACGCCCTCGTGAAGATGGGCGACGCCTGGAGGAACAGGAGGAACCGTCTCTTCCACAGCGTGGATGGGGACGGGACGATGCCTCTGGAGCAGCTGCAGGAGAGCGTCCCGGACGGCGTGCCGCCGAACGACTGGGCGCGTTTTGTCCAGTTCAGGAGGAGCCCTGAGGCGCAGGTAATGTATTTATTAGATTTTTTATATATAATTTTGTAATTGTTAAATATTAAATTATAATATCAATTTATTTTGTATTTAATTTTAAATTATAATACATTTAATTTTTTTTTCCAGGAGCTTGCTCGGAGGAACGCCGAGATCCGGGCGCAGCAGACGATCCACCACACAGCAGGATCGAAGACCTTTGCTGTGACCTACAGCGAGCTGGTAACTTTTCAAGTGCTTCACTTACTTTTAGCTGATTATTTCATAATACTAATTGTTTTGTAATTGTTTCAGGAGACGAGGGCTCAGCAGGAGAACCGTCAGACGGACTATGCGGAGCTGTACGCCATCACACACAGACACCGTGACGGGACTGCGACCTCTCAGCAGGCAGAGGCGGCCATTGTAAGTAATTTTATTATTATATTTTTTTATAAAACTAACTTAATAATGAAAAATGCTAATTATTAATTGTTTCATAAAATGGCAGGAGCGGATGCATCTGTCGCAGGCTGAGCTGCGACAGACCCAGCCTGAGGAGTCACAGGGGTCAGTGGACCCGACGGCTCCTTTGAAGGCGGGTCTGGCTCAGGCTGAGCACCCCGGACGCGTGCGGGGAATGGGGATAGGCGCCAGACCCAGCATGGTCTACGGCAGGAGCGCCGCCTCTGAAGCTGGCAGCTCTAGAGGGGTCAGACGTCGGAGGGACGAGTCTATTGACCAGCTGCGGTCAGATTTGGAGCAGACGCAGCAGCAGATGGCGCAGCAGCAGCAGCAGATGCAGCAGATGCTGCAGGTGCACGCAGATACGATGTACGCTCAGCAGACGCAGTGGCGTGAGATCGCGAACACCATGCTCGAGGGAGCATGGAGTCGCCTGTTCCCGAACGAGCAGCATCCAGCGGTTCCCCCTGTCCCTCACTACGTCGTCCCGAGTACTACTCCTCCTCCTGCTGATGACGATGGTGCGGTTCACTCTGCGCAGCGGCCCGATCCAGCGGCATCTGAGGGAGCCCCACCTGAGGGAGCACCAGAGGATCAGCCCCCAGCTCCTTAGTTTAGGACATTTTCTTTTGTTTAAACATTTGTAAATATTTATATGAGTTTTTATTTCAGAATTTTCTTATTGTGTTTTATATTATTATATTTATATTATTAGATCACGTTGAAATAATTTATGAATGATTTATATCTAAATTTTTTTTAAAAAAAAAGTATATATATATTTGTAGCGGTTTATGAAGTTAAACCGCTACAAATATATGTACATTTGTAGCGGTTATTAGTGTATAACCGCTACAAAAGTATATATTTGTAGCGGTTATACACTAATAACCGCTACAAATGTACATATATATTTGTAGCGGTTTAACTTCAGAAACCGCTACAAATATGTATGTTTGTAGCGGTTATACACTAATAACCGCTACAAACACTCAAATCATTTGAATTTTGAAATTTGCCGCCTTTGTGCACATTTGTAGCGGTTATGTTATAACCGCTACTAATTAGAAAATTATTTTTATATTTAATGTCCAACGGCTTTAATATTAGTAGCGGTTTAATATATATAATCGCTACTAATAATTTGAACATTTGTAGCGGTTATATATATATAACCGCTACTAATACTCAACAAGTACATTTTGAATTTCCCACCAAATAACGGCTTGAATATTAGTAGCGGTTTTATATATATAACCGCTACAAAATTATAAACGTTGGAATTTCTGTAGCGGTTGGTGTAGCGGTTTAATAACCGCTACAAAATTATAAACGTTGGATTTTCAGAATATAAGGTTCTACGCATTCGTCATTATCTTCTCACTCATCTTCTTCTCTATACTTTCTTCTCTCTTACTTGTAGCTATGGATAAATCATGGATAAGGTTGCCGCGCAATTCTCCTGAATATTTGTACGGATTAAACAGTTTCTTAGATTTCGTATTCACTCACGCCAGCTATAACGGCAAGATCGTCTGTCCCTGTCGGAAATGCAAGTTCAAGAAGTGGCATGCACGAAATGTTGTGAAGGAACATTTGCTTGTAAAGCCTTTCCCTGAGGACTATACGTTCTGGGCAGTTCATGGTGAGAAGGCTGGCATTAGATATGACGATGCTCTTCCTCGAAGTTCTCAAGTAGGCGTTCAAGTAGATGAAGATGATCCTGTGAATGATGCTATGCGTGATGCGTTTGGATTCCAAGGCGACAACTTCAACGAAGAAGTGCACGGCTCTGAGCCGGCTTTTATGGGGAATGAAGCAGCTCGGGATTTTTTCAGCTTGATGGATGAGGCAGATCGTCCTTTATATCAAGGTTGTCGCAAATATTCTAAATTATCTTTCTTGATCAAATTGTATCATATCAAGTGCTTGTGTGGGATCACAGATAAGGGAATGTCGATGTTGCTCGACTTATTACAAGATGCATTCCCCGACGCCGAGATTCCCACAACCTTCTACGAGGCCAAGAAGATTATCAACAGGTTGGGGTTGAATTATCAAAAGATTGATGCGTGCCCAAATGATTGTATGCTGTATTGGGGAGACGATTCCAGCAGGGAGACGTGTAAGAGATGTCACACATCGAGGTACAAGACAATTCGGAAGGGGAAAAAGCAAAAGAAGAAACCTGCAAAGATTCTCAGGTACTTCCCTTTGAAACCTCGTCTGCAAAGATTATTTATGTCGTCTAAAATTGCTGAGCACATGAGGTGGCATGCCGTTGATAAAAACGAAGACGGTAAATTAAGACATCCGCGGGATGCAGCTGCTTGGAAAACGTTTGACAACGACTTTCCATATTTTGCGACTGACCCCAGAAATGTTCGGCTTGCGTTGGCGACCGACGGTTTCAATCCTTTCGGGAATCTTAGCACAAGTTACAGCATTTGGCCGGTAGTCTTAGTTCCCTACAACTTACCCCCTGGATGTGTATGAAACAAAGCTCTTTCATTATGTCTATGATCATTCCAGGAAAAAAGGCACCGGGCAATGACATCGATGTGTATCTCCAACCGCTTTTTGCGGAATTGCTTGACCTGTGGAATGTCGGCTTGGAGACGTACGACGCTCACAGCAAGACTTTGTTCAACATGCGTGCAGCCTTGATGTGGACGATCAGTGACTTTCCTGGCCTTGGCACATTATCTGGTTGGAATGTGCATACTGGGTCGGCGTGTCCAGCTTGCAATTTCGACTCTGACGCATTGCGCCTTCCCCACAGCCGAAAGTGGTGCTTTATGGGGCATCGGAGGTTTCTCGATGGAACGCATAAGTTCAGATTGCAACGGAATCGCTTCAATGGGAAACCAGAGAAAAGAGGACCACCTCAGACTTTGTCCGGTACAGATATCTTACAGCAGCTTGAGCATGTTGACTTCGAGTTTGGAAAAAGCGACGATTCAGCACAAACTCGCCGAAAGACGCGCAGGACTTCGGCACCTCAGCAGTGGAAGAAGATAAGTATTTTCTTCACGCTTCCGTATTGGAGATCTAATTTACTTCGCCACAGTCTTGATGTAATGCACATTGAAAAGAATGTTTGCGACAATGTGCTGTATACGCTGCTTAACGAACCCGGCAAGACAAAAGATCACCTTCAAGCTAGGAAAGATTTACGCGACATGGGAGTTCGTGAAGACGCTTGGCCAGATGAGCATGACAGATTTACACCGGCAAAGTTTACCCTCACAAAACCGAACAAGGAAGTGTTCCTCACGACGTTGAAGAAATTAAAAGTTCCTGATGGGTATTCAAGCAACATTTCTCGATGTGTCGACTTGCAGGCTCGAAAGGTTGCTGGCCTGAAGAGTCACGACTCACATGTTCTTATGCAGCAGTTACTCCCTCTGGCTATAAAGAATACACTTCCTCCCGATGTTTCCATCGTTTTGGTGGAACTTTGTTCTTTCTTTCGGAAGTTGTGTTCTAAGGTTTTGATCGTTGAGGAGCTCGATCAGCTGCAGTCGAAAATCATTCTTACGCTTTGTCACTTGGAGATGATCTTTCCTCTGTCCTTTTTTACTGTGATGGTTCACCTCACAGTCCACCTCGTTCATGAAACAAAGCTCGCTGGACCAGTACAATATCGTTGGATGTATCCGATTGAGAGGTACTTATTTTAAATATGTGCTTTCATTTATTGTCCGTATTTAATGTTTGCTGGTCGTCCTTTTCATCATTTTATATCAATTTTCTCTTCTGTACTTCGTAGGTTCCTTGGGAAATTAAAATCTTACGTGAGGAATAAGGCGTGGCCAGAAGGTTCTATAGCTGAAGGCTATATAGGGGATGAGGTGCTATATTTTTGCTCAAGGTATTTTGATGATCTTGAGACGGCTTTCAACCGCCCGCCTCGTGTTGACGATTGTCCGGAACCTGCGCCGACATCAGGAGAATTTATCCCTCGTGTTGGTAAACCAGTTGGAGCAACTGAGAACATCAAACTAACGGCAACTGAGAAGTTCCAAGCCATAGACATGTCTTGATTAATTGCACTCAAGTTGAACCTTTCATACGGTAAGAATTGTACACTCACATGTTATTCGATCTATATCTTTCGTAACATTTCTCACTTTCATTTCACTAACGCCTTTCCATTATTAATTGCAGGGAATTCAGAAGTCATGTGAAGCGTCAACTCAGGATCCGTACATAGACATCCTCGGAAGTTGATAGGAGGGTCCACAGAGAATTCCTGAGCTGGTTTGCGCGCAGAATACTAAATGACCACAACCCACACTCACCAGATTTCAGAGCTCTCGCAATCGGCCCTCTTGATCATGCAAAACGGTTTACAGCATACAATGTCAATGGTTTTAAGTTTTGCACGGTTTCACGGGATCAGGGATTGCAAACATAGAATTCGGGTGTTTATGGCACATTTGGGACAAGGAGTTATGCGAGCAGCAGTGACGCCAACATGCAGTTCGGAGGCGTCCCTTACTATGGCAAGCTTCTTGATGTGGTCGAGCTTAATTATCAGGGCCGTTTCACCGTGACGCTGTTCAAGTGTTTGTGGGCAAATACCACTACTTCTCGGGGACTGACAACTGACGACCTAGGGATCACATCAGTCAATTTCTCACGGCCGATTCATACTGGTATTTCTCAAGATGATGAGCCGTATATTCTAGCTTCAGAGGCACATCAAGTTTATTATGTCGAGGACGAGAGGCATAGGGATTGGCACATGGTCGTTCATTTAAAGCCAAGAGACCTTTACGACATGGGTGAAGGCGATAACATCATCTACGAGAGTGAGCCATTTCAGCCAGCTGATTTTGAAAACTACTTCCCTGAAGGCGATGACAATTTACCTCTACTGCGGTGAGTTTTTTTAAGTCCACGTCATTTGAATTACATTTTTTAAATTTAATAATACATCAATAACAATAATTTTTCTACAAAATTTCTGTAGAGATGGCGACGATGAGTGATCAAATTTAAAAAAATGCAAAACATTTTTAAAAATAAAATGTAAAAAAAAAATTTAAAAAAAAATTAAAATAATATTAGTAGCGGTTTTTTAATCGCTACTAATTAATAAATAACCGCTACTAATTAATAACCGCTACATTAACCGCTACAAATAGCACTACGAATAATAAACCGCTACAAAAATATACATAACCGCTACTAATTAATAACCGCTACATTAACCGCTACAAATAGTACGGGGATCCCTATAAATACCCTTATTACAACTCATTTCAAACACTCCCTAATTTCTTTTCACCTTACCTTTCTTTCATTTCCTCTCATTCACAACTTCTTTCGTATGAGTAGAGGAGCTGACTAATTTGATCAAATATGGTAACAAGATTTTTATTTTTTTCTAGAATACTTCTTTCCTTTCTATACAATTTATTCTAATCATCTTTTTTTCTAGATATATCATAACTGTATCTCATTTTTATCTATTTTTTATACACAATTACATTATATTAGAAAACATAATAATTCCTTATTACCTACCTATCCTTAATAATATTATTAATATAAATTTTATACTAATCTTATTCAATTACATTTTTCCTTTTTATTTATTAATAAGTTAAACTATTGAAAATAAATTATTTAATATAATATTGAAAAAACAGAAAAATATTATTGTATTTTTTAAAAAAAAAATTTAAATATTAGTAGCGGTTATTAAACCGCTACTAAATAACGGGCCTTTTACGACTCAATTTAAATTTTTTGGCGCCAAATTTGAATTTCATGAAATTAGTAGCGGTTTTACAAAACCGCTACTAATTTCATGAAATTCAAAATTTGTAGCGGTTTTCCAAAACCGCTACTAATTTCATGAGATTGAAATTTAGTAGCGGTTCCTTAACCGCTACAAAATAAAAAAATTCTTTTTTTAGCTCTCAATATAATTTTTTATATTTGTAGCGGTTATATAACCGCTACAAATATCTCTGGGTGTTGTAGCGGTTAAGATAAACCGCTACAAAATATGTAGCGGTTATTGTTCATTGAGTAGTAGCGGTTATATAACCGCTACAAATATCTCTGGGTGTTGTAGCGGTTAAGATAAACCGCTACAAAATATGTAGCGGTTATTGTTCATTGAGTAGCGGTTTTAAATAACCGCTACAAAACGGCTTGCAACGTATGATTTAGTAGCGGTTTGAGTAACCGCTACTAACCTAGTTTGTAGCGGTTAGAACCGCTACTAATACCCATTTTTAACCGCTACTAAATCACGTTTTTTTTGTAGTGACTCGAGTAAACATAAATTTTCTGCATAGCTTACTCGGGTAGTGACTTCAAGTTCTGTGTAAATAACTTTGCATATCACTCGATTACTTATTCGAGTAATCCAGTTTAAATAAGTGATTGAATACCTGCATACTTGAGTAGTGCCTCGAGTGAAGTGTGATAAAAGCATATCATGTTGTTCGAGTATAACCTTCAGGTTTTGCTTACCACAGTGAGTTACTCGAGTAGCTCCTCGAGTAACATTGGCAGGACTGAAAATGCTGAGAGCAACATATTTCTTGAAGCAGGGGACTCGAGTACATACTTGAGTATCGTTGGCAGGCCGAGAGTAACTGGAAGTCTTTTACATGGTTACTCGAGTACTTACTCGAGTAATATTGGCAGGCCGAGAGCAACTCCAAGTGATTTACCTGGTTACTCGAGTAGTTACTCGAGTAACGTTGGCATGTCGAGAGCAACTGGAAGTCATTTACCTTATTACTCGAGTGCTTACTCGAGTAACGTTGGCAGGTTACTTGAAGGTTGACTCTGTTGACTTCAAGTTTCTGTCTATTACTCGAGTACCTACTCGAGTTACCCTTTAGAAAACTTGACAGTAATGAAGTTTCTCAGCTTTTTCTCTTGGTCTTTCTTCATTAATCCAATGCTTACTTCAAGTGATGATTTGCCATGTTATTACTTTGTTCAAACTTATTTGTTTATCAAATCTTTTTCATACCATCCTTTGTTATCATCAAAACATGAGAGATCTAACAGAACAGATTATGTGAAAAAAGCGACTTTAATAAAATGATAGTGTTTGGATAATTATTATCAGAATCACTTTTTTAATGATCAAATTACCAAAAAAGACATTTGCTAATGTGATAATTGCATATCAAAGATAAAGTTCCGTTTCACTTATTTTTAACATTTAATTACATAATAAATACCAATATTTAAATAAGTTTGTCTACAAAATTAAAATTATAACACTAGTCACTTTTATAATATGATAAAATAACTCAACTATATATGTATTAATAAATTGTATAGATAAATCATTTTTAAATAGTAATTAATAAATTGTACATTCTAAATAGTAATTAAAAGTTCTAGATTCCTTTTTTTTCCCAAAGGCATGAGCATTACCCATCATCTTCATATTAGCCCAGAAGTTAGTAAATTATATATATATATATATATATATAGAGAGAGAGAGAGAGAGAGAGAGAGAGAGAGAGAGAGAGGGCGAAATAGCAGCAGATAAAAGAACAAGTAAAGTGTCAGAAGAAAGAGAAGACTGAGAAAAGAGAAAAGATGAAAGGGAAGAGACGAAAGAGGAAAGAGCAAATGAAAAAATAATTTTTTTTTTTAAAACCATGTCTTTGAATCCAAAACTATGGTTTTAGATCAAAAAGTGCTTCTCCTATTTTTTCAAGTGTTTGGATAATTTTTCAGCAAACCATGATTTTAAGCATAAAAGTGCTTTTTTTTATTTATTTATCCAAACAGCCACTAACTCAGGCTCGGGTTACAAGTGATACTGAACTTTCAAGGAAGCCTTTATCCCACTTGACTACAAAACCATTGGTGAGCTTGAGCCTTTTTAATTGAACAAGTCGGCCATTATTTATAAATTAAAGCTTGAAAAAGCTTAACACGGAGCTCATAAAGTACTTAACTTACTGAAATACTGAGATTCTGTCATCGCCTGTACCATTCGGTTTTTCTTCCTCGGTAATTCGTATCTTAAAGCCTAAAACTAAAGAAACGCATCATGCGTTCATCAGCTTCAGTGGTGAGCCGGTGACAACCGTTATGGCTTCACGAGCCACCTCGTAGCATCTTTTAGTGGCCACGGAATTGCAGCCTTCTTCATTAGACCACCAAATCGAGAGAGGGACCGACACGTTTCCTAGGATTTTACGAGCAATCAAGCGATCCAAGATTTCAGTCATTGTTTTCTCAAAAGACGAAGCCACTTCAGAGTGGTGTTTGGATGAGCAAGTAAAGATAATGGAAGTTAAGAGGAAAAGAAAACAGATTGTGATACCCATTTTCCATGGGGTGAAGCCCAGAGAGGTGAGAGAGTAATCGGAGAATTATGCAGCCGCTAACATGAAGAGTCTTATGTTCGTTGGAGAGGGCCATGACAGAAGCAGCCCATGTCTCTGGCTGGGATATCTCCTCTTACGGGTATTGCTATATACATATGCATCAATCATTCATCTTTCTCTAGGGGCCTCCGCATATATATACTACCTTTTCATTCTTAATATAAGAGTTAGTTAAATTTTTTTAAAAAGAATAAAGAAGTAAAATAAATTATTTTAAAGTATTTATATTTATCATTTTTCTTTAAACTAATTTACCTAATTTATAAATTAATATATAATCTAAAATATATCGCATATGTTATGATTAAGTAACTTATATAGCTTCATTAATCTCACTAAAAAATCAACTGATTTTTATATTAAGGTACGGATGGAGTATATTTCTAATGGACAACTTCTAGTGATCAACATTTTTCTGTAGTTAACCAAGGCAACATGCTTCTATAACTAAAAATAGTGCTTTAGAAATTTGCATATCACAAAACCAAGATCACAATTCACAAGTGAGATCGAAACTGTTGAGATGATCACCACAAATATTTTCAGCTTGCCCTTCTCCCATTGTTAACGCTAAATATAATAAGCCGCTCATACTTAATATAAGATCTAATTTGTAGTTCTTTTTTTTTTTATTGAAATAGACCTGAAGGAGAGGCCGGAGTATTTCATAACATTGGCTACAAACTCTTGGGAAAAAAAATTGAAGATCCATGTTATCATTGCTCGTGTAGGGTGAGAGACAGCTTCCGTTTTCCATGCATCGGGTATTTCATGCGTGTATAAGAGACAAACAGAAATATTTCTTTAAGATTAATGGCGCTTTCTTTCTGAGGATTTCAGAAAATTTTTTGAATCATTAGGTTTTGACTCTGCTGCTTGGTCAGCTGAAGCAATACCAAAAGAAAATGTCATCAGCAAATAATAAAAGTGAGATCGGAGAGAAAGATGTTATATATACACACACACACATATATATATATAGGTGCAGTTTGATCAGGGTTTCAGATCAGAAAGAACAGATCGAGGCCTTGAATAAATAAATCATTTCATGCATGATTGTAAAAAGTAATAGATGCTAGGGGGTTGTTTGTATAGGACGGAATCTCAGCTTGTTGAGGAGATAGCAATTGACGTGAAGAAAAAAATAGAATCAATTGGGCAATGCAGCTGGAGGAGCCAGATTGCAACACTATAGTACAATCGCACCATTATTTTAACGGGCCTGAGGACAATAGATAGAATAAAAGTGATTATAAATCGTGATAGAATAGAAGTGCTTATAAATCGTGAGTTATGAGATATTTGTTAATAATTCAACACTAGATACATGTTTTTTCTTTGATCCAGCTGCAAGACTAGATGTTTAACTCTATATTATTGTGTATATATAGTTTTTGCAGCTATCTATCGATCTGAGGTTTGTTTTGGATGTTCAAATTGCGTATAAGAAATAACTGCCATGAATAATTTTGTCCCTTTGGTTATACTTCTTTCTTTGCACTACAAAACTGAAAATTAGCGACGAACCGTCCCTAATCCCTCACAAATTCCGTCACTAAAATTAGTGACGGAATTTTTCCGTCACTAAATTAGTGAAGGATTAGCGAAGGAATCACATTCCGTCACTAAATTCCGTCACTAATCCGTCTCTAATTCCGTTACTAAATTAGCGACGGAATTTTTCTGTCACTAAATTAGCGACGGAATCACATTCCGTCGCTAAATTCCGTCTCTAATTCTGTCATTAAAAATTAGCAACGGAATTTTTCTGTCTCTAATTTCCATCACAAATAATTACTTTTTTCAATAATTATATTTTTTTATATTTATAAATTTTTTAAATAATTTAAATTTTAAATTATTATAAATTTATAATATAAATATTAAAATAAATAAATAAAATTTTAATTAAAATTTATTTTTGAAATTGAAATTATAATATAATATATTCGAATTTTTAATAATATGTTATATACAAATAAAAATAAAAATTTTATAAATGCAAACAAAAAATAAAATATATCATAAAATGAATAAAAAAGATATTAATAATAAAAATTTAGGTAGAACATTTACATAAAATAAAATAAGAAAACTAAATTCAAATATTTAATAATAGATTAAATTTTGTATTTCTAATTTTGTTCGCAAAGCAAAATATATATATATATATATATATGATTTTGTATTTAAATTATACAGGTTCTTCTTAGCTCAACTGGCAAAGACACTGGCACACGCATGAGATGTCAAAACTTTGAATCCCAACTTGGTCACAAAATGCAACCAATTTGTGACTTGGACATGTGGCGCACGATGGAGGATGACAAGTGGCAGTTGACCGGGACACGTGGCGGCGGTTGACAGGGACACATGGCCGACGGTAGGTACACGTGGCAGCCGCCGGCGAGGGACATATGGAGGCTCGTTGTGAGGACATATGGCAATTTAAATTATATAAAAAAATATTTTACGACATAGTAGAGACGGAAATTCAACGATGGAAAATTCCATTGCTAATTAGTGAATTTCATCTCTAATTAGAGACTGAATTTAGCGACGGAATTTTCCGTTCCTAATCCGTCTCAAATTAGAGACAGAATTTAAAATTTCGTCCCTAATTAATTAGTAACGGTCTTTTTACCGATGGAACAAATTTTGTCGCTAATTCCATCGTTAACTTAGTTCCGTCGCTAAATTCCGTCACTAATTTAATGTTTTTTTGGTAGTGTTGGATGTTTAAAAGTAGACTTGATGACCTGTGAAAAGTTTTGCATGTATAAAGTTAGTTTTAATAATACTACTGTACATGGAATGATTCATGGATTTGAAATTTAAAATTTTGAGCTAAGATGTTGTGTGATATGCTACTTATCTTTGATCATCTTTAATTTCCATTGCTCAGATCCCTTTTTTTTGACCTTGTCTCATGTCCCATTTCAAACTATTCCCTTTCTTTAAGGGAGCTTGTCCGAAAACGGTGATGTTGGAAACTTGTAGCTGTATATGTTGTTTGAAGCCCAAAAAATTGGGTTGACCCTAGTTTAGACAAGAATTCGTGTGCATATCGTTTGAAGAATTGAAGCCCAAAATTAGGCTGGCCATATACACTACTACAAAAAGGGGCTATAACGTCCCAAATTTGGCACCTTTAACGTCCCAAAACGGGGGGACGTATATACTGGGGGCGTAGTAAGTTGTAAGAAAAGACGTCCCAAATAATAGGAACGTCTAAAGTGAGACTTTAGACTTCCCAAATTGTAATTTGGGACATCTAAAGTCTCTCCCTGGGGGGACTTTAGACGTCCCAAATGACATTTGGGACGTCTAAAGTCCCCCCAGGGTGGTACTTTAGACCTCCCAAATGACATTTGGGACGTCTTAAGTCCCCCCAGGGTGGGACTTTAGACCTCCCAATTCTTAATTTGGGACGTCTAAAAGTTAGGTTTTTTTTATACCATAATTTACATTCTGTATTACCCAGCGAATTCAAACTGCAGACACAGAATAGAAGATGGATTCATAAACCACACTGTCCGTTACAAACTAGTAAGGACATCCAGCACTACAATCTTTACTATATATACATACAATAACCTTTTATACAACCTACTACTATATATATCAACAAAAACAACCAGAAAGTGTCAAAACACTGTCATCACACAACTACAAACTGATATAAAATAAAAATTTTACTGCCCTATATGTTGAAGAAGATGTCCAGCCAAAAGATCTCTGATCAAATCAAGGTCTTCACGTAGGTAGGCATCTTCATTATCAAAAATCTAAAAATTAGAAAGTAAGCTTTGATGAAATGAATCTCAAGCAAATGAATTAATTAGCATTTCGATTAGAACACAAAAAATATTATCATTTGAGAATGAAGAAGCGATTACCTTTTCAAAATCGCTAGTGATTCCACTTTGAGTTATGTTATACATATAAAGTATAACATAATATCCGCATTCAGTGTTGCCAGGTTGTCGAGGGCACTTTAAATCAAAGGGATGCAATTGGTTGTTAAAATCAATAAAGGTATGTCTAGAAGGACCGTCAATGAAACAATTAGGTAGGATCGAATATACTTACTATCGGATAAAACCACTTTGGCTTTTTAACAACTGTACCCTCGCGTGACCCACCTAGGACTCTATATGTTTGACAAGCACTATCATGAAAAGCAAAATGAACAGAAATTAGAACCATTCATTTTTTTTAAGAGTCAATGAAATACAAACAGAATAACTTACGTGTCGAAGACAGATTTTGTATCTTTGTCTGGCTTTTTACTCAAGGGATCAAACTAATAGACTACGTTGCGGCGGGGACATATAACACACAAACTCCAGTGGTAACTTTAACAACATGTACACATTAAAATGAAGTTAGATGAGAAGACAATTATTTATTAAACTTCTTAAATTGACAAAATGTAAATACGAACCATTGGACAATGGGTGCTAGATAACAACGAAGTTTGGTCTGTCCCATTGCGTAGCCGACATAGTGAATCCTATGCGCCACAGTACAAGTATCCCCTGTCGTATTCGCAGGACATAAGAATCCATACCAATCACGTCTTTCCATGTTTGTGCAGAGACCGTGGAAGGTGCTATAATAGAATTAAAATAACGAATGAATTATTAAATGTATGAAATCAAAAAACCACTAAATGAATTCTATGGGAAAATTGAAAAAAGAACTTACATGATTGCAAATTTCAACCAGCCTGCATTTATCTCCTCCAACCTGATAAACTGCTTGAGATCTGTATTGTCAATCGTGTAGGGATACTCCAATATAGGGCCCACAATCCCTGGAGGCATCTTCAGGTCAATCTGTTTAATGCCCTTGTAGATCTGTTGCAGCCGTGCTAAGTAGGGCCATTTCCTCGCAGCTTCGTCATCCTTTTAGAACATCAAAAAACAAATTGTTATTAGGATGCCAACAGATTTTCAGTAATAGTAAGGTAATTCCTACCATTGGAGGTGTTGCGTCTGAACCAATAAGATTGTGAGGCCAAAGGATGAAAGATCCTATCGCTTGACCTAACGTGCCAACCTCTGGATCAGGAACAGGGATGGCTGTACCTTCTTCCCCCTTTCTAACGCTCGTCACATTCACCCTACGAAAATCCTCCAGAATTTGCTGATTATGGTGGGTGGTAGCACGTGTGTGAACGAGAGCATCAGCAACAACACGTAACAGTGGATCATCCAAATAGAGGGTGTAAGGGTCTCTCGACACTGGAGTGGGAGAAGGGTCGCCAAGTGGTTCCTCCAGAGGGTTGTAACTTCCTCTGGTGCTATTGAAGGCCGGGGATTCCTGAGTTCTATGCTCGTCCCTTGCCCTTTGCGCTTCGAACATCTTTGCCATTTCAAGTTGAAGCTCTGGCAACAGCTCTTGTCGGAGCTTGTCGTTAAGGTTGGCCTCGATCTCTCGTTCGAGCTCCTCTCGAATCTTGGCCACAACGTCCTTACTAAGTCCAGCTTGTGACAAATAACGTGGGTCTCGTCCAAAATACCTTGCGGCACTAACTCCTCGTGTCTCTCCTCGAACACGACCAAGGTCGTCTGCCTTCCCAATAGCCGTTGACAAGATGTCCATCTGTCTACTTAGATTGAATGAACCTTGGCTACTCTGCTCATCCAGTTCATCCTGTAGCATACAGTTTATTGTAAATGCATTGAAACCACTCGCGATATGTAAAAAATTAGGTACTTATGGTATAACTACTTACAATCCTCTCAGCAACCTGAGCAACAGTCGGATTTATGTACTTCCCAGCCTTAATCCTCCCTGCTTTCCATTTTTTGTGACGTGGAGGAGGTGCCGAGGCCTGGATAACAACGCTAGGATCAGATTCCGCTGCTTCCTTCATTTTCTCTAACTCTTCTTGCATCATTTGCCGCTCAAGCTTCCGATATCCACCGCGAGACATGAAATGTTGATATTTATTTTCTACTTGCCTCTGTACATTTGCTGCACTTAATTTCTATGAATGAAAAACAACAAAAAATAAATCAACGATATAACGTATATGAAAATTACAAGTTCTATATCATGATGATAGAAATCTTACCAAAAACTCAGGATCTGCTCGTGATGCCGCAAACAACCTCCAGTCCTCTGGAGACAAATATGTATACTGTGCACATGGATCCTTACCCCTAAGGGCCCCTCGAATGTACCGTGCTGTTAACTTGTTCTTGAAACCTTTCCATCGTACACGAACCTCATCAATCCAGTGCTTATACATCTCCCTGGTGTCTGGGACATCGTATGTTTGCTGCAAGGTAAAACATAAGATTATTATATTTGAAACAATAAGAACAAAGCTACAATGCATCAAAACTTACATACCAAAAGTTGCTGCCAAATCATGTCTTTCGTTTTTGGGGGAACCAATCTCCAATTATCGTAGGTAATGCAAACTTTGCTTCGAGCCAAAAACCCTACGTAGCTAATGAAGTGGTCTTCCTCAGGACCAACTGGATTCAGATTGTCATCGAAGTCTATATGTAGCCTCTCCTGTTGATGTTCATGACGTGCAACCAATGCTCCCATCTTTGTACAGCCTCTAACCCTCCTTCTTGCAGGGGGTTCAACTCTAGGCCTTTCGTCATTGCTAGAGCTTTCGTCATCTCTACGCCTCTCGTCATCACTAGAGTTGTCCATATTCCTGTTAACACAAAAAGCATCATCAGAAACGTAAATAAATTGCAATAAAACCGAAATAAACTAAGCGGGAAGTAAAACAGAAAAAACACACAGTTCTCGTTTATAAATTAAGGTCTTACTCTATATTGTTTCCCATAGACCTTCACCATGGTCATTTCTTACAGCATATTCGTCATCATCTACCAATTCTACTTCATTTGTTCGAGGTGGAGTTGTTGTAGAATAAAAATTAACAAATTATATTGTTCAATTTATCCCTTTTTTTATTAAATTCCTAACTCATTAGTTTCTTTGTATATGAGTTTAAACATTAAAAAATTGAATAAAATACGTTAATTACCACCTTCCATTTTACATAAATTATAGTAACCTTCCCTCTATTTTAAAAATGTACTATATAAATCTTAATTGAAATTAAAATATATGTTAAGCAAACCTTCCTCGTATATTTGATGTTCAATTTTCATCTATCCAACCAAAAGTTAGTTTTTATTTTATTTTTATTGATAAGTAACAATTTTCATTAAAGAAGTAAAATGATAGTCAATCTACAATCGTAAAAGAGCATTATTGCAGTGAGTTAATAACCTATTACCATATCAAATTAAATTCATAAAAAACCCATTTATATTTTAGCAAGAATGTTCTTGCAGCCTTAGCTTGTGTTGTAATGTGAATACAAATGGATTTTAGAGTTTTAAGGAATGAGTTTAATTTACTCTAGGGCTCTAAGTTTTCTAGATAATTTTCTTCTATTATTTTTCTTGTTTCCTTTCTCTAATGTCCATACTATACTTTCTGAAATTTTCTGCACACGTTGATTGATGACTACTCATCATGTAAAAAACACTTCAAAATTTAACTAATACGAAAATTTTAAAAAGAAAGAATAGCTTAGATGCACAATACATGTTCAATGTTTGCATCCCTTCTGTGTTCTCAACTTCATCAACTCTTGTCTTCAAGTCCTCTTTCATGCTTTGGAGATCTTCCCATTTATCTTTCAGCGACTGCAAATTCTCTTTCAAATTAAGAATATAATCAGCTTCTTTCTTGGCACAACCACACAGACACTTGGTAATGTCCCATACAAAGCAACAAAGGGGAAGAAGAAGGGAGGACGGAGGAGGGAGGAGTTGAAGTGAAGAAACAAAGAGAGCAAGAGTGCCGACGGTGGGTGGGGGAGGTTGAAGAAGAGTAAAGTTATGATGAGAGGACATGTGAGGAGAGGGGTTGATGAGAAGACGCATGTCAGACAAGTGTCTGACATGCGCCTAGGGGACGCCCAAATGGCATTTGGGACGCCTAAAGTGTGGGTTTAGGCGTCCCAAAATTCTTTTGGAACGTCTAATCCAAGCTCCAGGCGCTAAAAAAAATTTACGAAATTTATATTTCGCGCCTGGAAGCACTTTAGACGTCCCAAATTCAAATTTGGGACGCCTAAAGGTTCCCCTGCATATATATAATTACAAAAATGCCACCGCCTCCCTTTTTAACCACCCAATTTTCAATTTGGGACATCCTTGGGGGTGGTTATATCTCAATTCTGTAGTAGTGATAGTTCAGCTTTAGCGGGGACTCATGTTTGCAGGATAGCTTGTTTGCGTGGTTAATGTAATAGATGATGACTCCCATTTTAAATAAGATTTGAGAAATATTTAGAGTATATATATATGGGAGTCATCTATCAAAGTAAAATTAAATGGATTTATTTAAAATTTCGATAACTCTTTATTTGCCTTCATAATTTTTTTTTTATATACAAAAGCGAAATCAAACTCCAGCCTATCCACTAGTAGCTGGCGCAGAATTATTCATGTCCTTAACTAAATCATTGAAGTTTTTTGAGAACGGGTGATGCCCAGGCGCACAAGACAAAAGCATTCTTGGCCAAAAAATCCGCTGCTAACAAATCCGTCTAATCATTGAATCATTATTGCCTTCATAAAATTTTGATAAAATATCACTTTGGTACACTATTTACAGGATTATATTGTAAATGTCGTAATTTTTAAATAAATATTTTTTTAAAAAAATAAATATTAATAATAACTTAAAGTTTTATGAAACTAAAAGAAAAGAAAGATTTTAAATTATTATTATTATTATTACTATTATTATTGTTATTGTGTGTCTCAAAAGTAGAAGTTTCATACAACTCAAGATTAGGGATACCTTGTGTATAATAAATGTGAGTTTGATCTAGTAAAAAAGTTAAGAAGAAGAGTTTTGAACTGTTAAAGATGGTCATTGTAGCTTTATTTTAACTAGGCGGTTTTAATAATAATATTTAAAAAATCATAAAAAATTAAAATTAACACTGCCCATAACATATTAAAATATCACTCATTTGGATAGAATTTAATGATCAAAAGAAACATTAAAAAAATATTAGGGAGGGGGGATTTTTTTGAGGAGCAGCACTCAAGGGGTAACAGACACCTCTACCTTAAGTCTCATGGCTTGATTAATAATTTGTTAAAAATTTAGGCTTGAATTTAGATATTGGTATTTCAATCGATTTAATTAGAATTTTCCCTAAAATCTACTCATATCCTTTTTTATTTTGCAGGAAATATCATAAGATCTAAAAGAGAAGAAAATAATCATTGTTTTCGTAAAAAAAACCAATTGAAAAATATAGAAGAAGAAGGAAGGCCGAGCTGCAGATAAAAGATATTATAATATAATATAGAATTAAGGGGTAAAAATACCTATAGACTTTTCTTAAATATACATCTGTCTCCATAAACTTTTCTTAAATGTACGTTTGTCTCCATAAACTTTGTATGAGTACAAAACCTTTTAAAATAGAGCAAAAATGCTACATCAATTAAGTGTATGTTTATATTAGCTTTTGAAGAATAGTTTTTACGATTTATGAGGTAAGCATGTGAGAAGAGTTTTATCTCGATTTACGAAAAATAGCTTCTGAAACCGTAGTTTTGGCGTTACCCAAACACCCACTAAATGAATCAAACTGACGTCACTTTTTTTATTGTGGGTCCCACTATTGTCCAATGGAAAAATATTTTAAGGGATTAAAAGCGTAAAAAATTATTTTAAGATATTATATGCTATTTGAAAATTTTTTTAAGATATTAGAAACTTCCAAAAAAAAATTCCTTTAAAATACTATACATCATTTTAAAAAAAAAAAATTAAACGGATCATCTTACAGCAAAAACTATACTAAAACAAAGTAGTTTTGAGAAAATGACACAGTTGACCGAACTGGGCAGAAGAGAGAAGCCAGCTCTGAGGTCAAGAGGGAAGAAAGAGACAAGAAAGAGGGGGGAGAGAGAGAGAGGAGGGTGAAAGGGGGACAGAGAGTTGACTCAGGTGAGATCAAAGCACTGGACAATAGTGGGAACCCCATAAGAAAAGTAAAGTCGGTTTGGTTCATTTAATTGTTATAGGTTTTACGCTCAAGTTCATAATGCTAAACGTATATTAAAAAAAAATTATAGGTATTTTTATCTCTTAACCCTATATTATATTATAGTATCTTAAAGTAAGGAAGGAAACAAATACTCCCACGCTACAGGTGATTAATTGAATTGAAGGAGATATAATACAATAATAATATATTGAAATAAAAAAAATCAAGAAGAAGTCATATAGAACGCGTCAGCACGATGCAATGTATATTATATGCGAGAGGGAGCTGATACGGGCGAAACAAACTGAACAGATTCTGCCGGCCAAAAGAAATACCGAGGAGGGAGCGAAATAGAAGTCTGTCTTGGCGGCAATAGCGAACGCGCTTCCGAACAACAGTGTAACATACCATTGCTCTCTTCTTGTGACAGCAGCCAGGTAAGAGGACCTTTTGGGCCTCGCCACTTTTATCCTCAAGCATGGGGTGTTCGTTTGATTCATTTAATGGATGTAGCATTTTGGGCCTCGCTAGTTTCATCCTCAATCATTCAAGGTGTGTACACGGAAGCCTGACCGAAGGAGAAGGAGGTGTGTTTATTTCGTGGTTGGTTGCGGCAACCGATGAGTTTAGAATTCAAATTAGGGGAGAGTAATGGGCGGGTTGGGCAGCCCA